>JAHKGY010000015.1:0-444517 GCA_020736865.1 Ganoderma leucocontextum | reverse complement strand
CTAACCTAACCCTAACCCTAACCCTAACCCTAACCCTAACCCTAACCCTAACCCTAACCCTAACCCTAACCCTAACCCTAACCCTAACCCTAACCCTAACCCTAACCCTAACCCTAACCCTAACCCTAACCCCTAACCCTAAGCTGACGCACGGCCCGTCATCGTCATCATTAATGAGTAATCAAGTCCGACCGGGAAATTAGTCACCCGTTACACATCGCACTTGAGTAAGCACTTGCAATTACTAAGGCAGCCCTGATGAGCCACTATATAAGGCGAAACAGGCTGCGTAGGAAGATCCTACCGCCTCGTCGGCTGTTTACCTTAGTCGCTCACGCTCGCCGCTCGCGTTCGCGCTCCTCCCTAACCCTTTTCGAGCACTGCACCCCACCGTTGTTACCGCTCCCATCATGTCCAACTCCTCCTCGTTCGCACACGCTCCTCTTCTTTCCTTCGCATGTCCCCATTATTGCGCCTCTTGCCGGAGTATCGCCGCCGCGATCGCTGCTATGATGACATTGCCCGACACTGTCGGTGCAGCGAGCGCGAGGCTTTGTCCTCCGCCGCGTTTGTTAGGCGTCACGCCTACAACGGCTGCGGCGGTTGCGGACTTGATCCGCTCTTCCGAGCAACTTCCGTCTGGCCTTGACTCGCGATCAGGCGCATCGCGACCTCGCTGGCGGTAACAGTCAGCGCCGCTCCGCCGGGCCGAGCAGGCCATTACCGACGGTCGCGTCCTCCCCACCTCTCGAAACCGGTTACGCTGCAACCGACGAAGGAGTTCCGAGAGTCGGGAGTTTGCCGAGCTCGAGACGCCGCTTGAAGGCTGCCGCCGACAAGCACCGCCGACGCCGAGCAGATCCATTTGGATATGCTCAGGCGAGCTCAAGCAATATGACGCGCTGCTTAGCAACCAGGCAGTCTTCGATTCCTCCGTGTCGTCGCGCACAGCGCAAGGCACAGTTGAAGCGCCCCACCAGGAACCAGTCCTCGAGTACGCCACTCGGACCGGGACCATGGATGAGGTCACTTGGCACAAAACGCCGGTGGCCGGGAGCACGGACACGAAGATCGTCGATTGGAAGGCGGCACCGTCGGTCATGTACGAGGCCGACAACCTCATCTCCGACTTGTTCTTCATTGGTCAACGTGCTATCACGATCATGGAGCTCAAGGATCTCGCTTTTCGCAAGAAGATCGAGAAGAAGCAGGAGATTCAGAAGGATGGAGACGCCGAGATGGCGGATGCGACGCGGCCTGGCCCGTCCATCCAGTCGACGATGGACAAACTCGTCGACGGCAAACTCAAAGGCATCCAGGCCGAGCTGAAAAAGGCAAGTCGCCCGGTTAAGTCCGGGATGATTCCGCTAATTAACGCTCTTCGTTTAGCTCCAGCTCGCGAGCAAGGCGAAGAAGGCCAAAACCCAGTCCAAGTCGAAGGACGCCGGCAAGGCGTCGTCGTCAAAGTCCTCGAACCCCGCGAAGAAGTCCGCGGCGAAGGATCAGGCGAAGAAACACGACAAGGGCAAGTCGGGCAAAAAGTCCGCCGACTCCGGAAAGAAGGACGTCAAGGGCAAGGGCAAAGCTCGTACGTATACGGGCGCCCTTCGACGTTACCGGACTCGGTACTAACTATGTCATCACAACAGGCGGTTAATTTCGTCATCGCAAACGCGCCGATCGGTGTTATCGACGCTTCCCAGTTTGCGGCGTACGTTCATACGTCGCCTGGTGTTGTAGTACCTGAACGTATCGCATACTCGTTATCGGTCGGACTAAAATATATGTACTTCTCTTCGCGCAACGCTAACTTATTAATGCGTGCTTGGAACGACTTTGAGCGCCGCGTGCGGTGGCGCATCTTCTTCGCGTTCAAGGAGGGAATAGATCAACCTTATGATCCAGATTACGACGTGGTTCGTGAACATAAACGTAAACAACCACCGACTTTACCGCTTTGGCTTGAAATCGGGCTCAGACGTGGGAAGCGCTTCGTTAATGATACGATCGCTAAAATCCCGTCAGACGAGGATACAAGGGGACCACATAATGCGCTCTCCCCTTCACCTAAAGAAATTAAAGCGTTCTTACATGAGCGAAACTATGTAGTCACTCTAACAGATAAGAACTTGGGACTTGCGGTGTCCGAGCGAACCTGGCTTCATAAGGAAACGTTAAAGCTATTAAGTAATGTAATAGATTACGAACCGTTGCACGAAATAATAGCAAATTCGATATTTAACGTTAAACGAGACGAACTCCGGTCCATTGCGAAAGTCGTGGAAGATATACCGGAATGGGCCCAGCTCAAGATAGATAGTTTCTTGACGTCCATGATACAGACCGACGGAGGTCGATACCTTTATCCGGAATTTTACGGGATTCCCAAAATTCATAAGAACCCGCAGGCTTCCGCCTATCATACCGCGTCACTCCGCTGCCTTCGCCCCGCGCAAAATTCGTCTCTAAGCAACTTAAGCCTCTTATCGAGGCTGCGCCAACCGTTATCCACGGGTCTAAGGACTTGGCGATAAAAATAAGCAAGCTTAAACTCCCACAACTCTCGTACGGCGAACGGTGGTACTTTGTCACCGGCGACGTCGTCGCTTTCTACCCGAACATTCCACTGAAAGAATGTCTCGATATCGTTAACCAGGCATGGCTAGACTTTACGTTCGGGGATCGAATCATCGAAAGCGGCTGGACGGAAGAAACGGACGGTCCATATAATGGCAGTATCGGCGCTGATATTCGCCGCCGTATGGATGTCTTCCGACGATGTTTAAGTGTGGGAAACACTAAATTGATAACTAAATACCAAAACAATCTGTACCAACAGAAGCGAGGCCTTGCAATGGGCGTCGCGGACTCTCCCGATTTGGCCAACCTTTATGGTTGCCACTTCGAACAGTTGGCTGGTATTTCGACAATGAACGCGCGTGGCGCTTTACGGTCGTTACATCGATGATTGCTTCGCGATCGCTCGCATAACAGTAGAAATGCTGCGAATCTCTTCTCGAAACAAACGTTAGATTCGATGGCTGTCAAATTTTATGGGAATCTTCTCACCTGCGGTGTAACTTTTTAGACGCAACCTTCTACTTCAATGAATTTGGCACGAAAGTAGAATGGCGACCGTATCGCAAACAGAAGAATCACTTAGAACGAATCCCTTGGATATCTCATCATCCACAAGATGTTAAACGCGGTACTTTTATCGGTGAGATGTCTCGGTTAGCAACGCTCAGTAGCACTTTTGCAGTCTACTTGGAGTCCGTGCGGGAGCTGGTATCCCTGTACGTCAAGCGTGGCTATCCGCAAGACTTGGTTGGAAATTGGGTCAGGAAACATCTTACCGAACGGTGGGAAAAGCGTCTCGTTGAGAACGACGCAAAAGAAGACGGAAACGTTTTGGTCCTGAAATCAGAGTACAACTCGGCCTGGAATTGGTTCAACGCTACAGAATTAGGAAACACAATCCTCGGTTACTGGAAAGATTGGCACGCTATGTGCGATCGGGGCCACCCGGTTCAAGGTGTAAACCTTGCCGAGTGGCCACGGCCATCCGATGCCGCTCTTAAGAGCGGCATAACTGACATACGCGGCGAGTTCTTAACGGAAGTCACCACGTGGCCAGAGGGGTCCTTATGGATTCCCGATGTCCGTAAAATCGGACTAACCGACAAACGAATGATCGTGTCGCGGAAACGCACGCGAAACATGTTCGACTTTACAAGTCTTTGGAAAAAGGAAGTGTTTTCAAAGTTAGATGAGGTGGTGCTCTCAGAAAGAGACCTAGACGTGGAGGAAACTCCTCGGGCATCACATTCTACAACGGTCAGTAATCCTCATCCGCCGCCTGCGAGTAATGTCGCAGCCGACGACTCGGATGAGGAGGTAATCTACCTTCATCGGAGATCGCCTGATCGTTCCTCACCTGGTCTTAGTAGAGGCCATTTTGGTTAACGGATGAAATAGTACGGATCCGGACTCGACTAATTAACAAAAAGTCGAGCGGATACTACGAAAATGGGAGGCGTGCTCATACGCCGCGAACCATTTACTGAAAATCCGACGCCGTGTAGACCGGATTACCCGGCTGCACGCGCCTACGCACTTCGGGCTTGGCACCCGTCGCCTGTACCACGCTACGCGGAAGGCCTTGAGCCATGCGCATGCGTTCATAAGCATTAGAAACTTCGTTCACGGAACGTGTACCGTTGAGTGGTCGCTCAACGATATGTATCGTTCTGAAGCGACGGAGCTTTAAGGCTTAACGAAGAAAGTGTCGCGCGTATCTGTATTGTCACTGTGATCCGTTCACAGTGCGTGCGTGCGATGTAGTTCAAACCGCGCCTTGGGCAGCGGACTCTGACAAACTTGGAAGACGGTACGCCTTCGGGCGCACTGTGGAGAATAAGCGTTCGAAGCGGAGACGGAGGCGTGGAAAGCCCACGTCGCCTAAGTACCGTACGATCGCCTTGCGGACAGCGGCTGCGCCGAGTGCGGCCGACCTGTATTGGTCCAAGCTACAAATCGGCGAGGCTCTGTTGATCCCTCGTAAGTCGCCGGTGTAACTACGTCAAAGCACGCCTGTGGGCGTGCTTCACTTCGAAAGGCTAGCCACGACGTTAATCGTGTTGGCGCTGGTAACCTTCGGGTAGCCGAATGACCGAGTAAACTGGCTTTAAGCAGTCGCTCGCGTTGCCAATAGCCGTCTTAAAGCATTTCGTTAACTCGACCTATGCTTCTACTAATAACTTGCTCTGTAGAGCTTGCAAACTCCTTAAATGGATTATACGTGACGGGCGCCGCCAACGACGCCGTAATGCGGCTCCAACCCAAACCCTAACCGTGCGTGTAATTACTACTTAATCGTAGTCTATACGCTGACATTGACTGTACAGCTAACCTCAACCCAAACCGAACCCTAACCAACCCTAAGCCCTAACACAAAGTAACTCGTTAGCGGTCACGCGACTAACCCCACATGACCGATAAGGCACGTGGTTCAAGCGCCTAAGTTAGTCTTCGGTCGCGTGATCATGGCGCTCGGCTCGCGCGAGCGCCGCCGCAAATCACAAGACTAGTCACATGCTCGATTAGGCGCGGAGACGCGTCGCGTTAAGCACGTGAGTAATAACGTGACTTAGGTGTAAGCAGTCAATAGTAAGCGGCGCCGAAAGGCCCGCTTTATGCCGTGCTGACGCACGCCCGTCATCGTCATCGTTAATGAGTAATCAAGTCCGACCGGAAATTAGTCACCGCTACACATCGCACTTGAGTAAGCACTTGCAATTACTAAGGCAGCCCTGATGAGCCACTATATAAGGCGAAACAGGCTGCGGTAGGAAGATCCCTACCGCCTGTCGGCTGTTTACCTTGTCGCGCGCGCTCGCCGCTTCGCGCTCGCGCCTCCCTAACCCAAACCCTAACCCTAACCTAACCCAAACCGAACCCTAACCGAACCCTAAGCCCTAACACAAAGTAACTGTTAGCGGTCACGTGACTAACCCCACATGACCGATAAGGCACGTGGTTCAAGCGCTCTAAGTTAGTCTTCGGGTCGCGTGATCATGGGCGCTCGGCTCGCGCCGAGCGCTCGCCTGCAAATCACAAGACTAGTCACATGCTCGATTAGGCGCGGAGACGCGTCGCGTTAAGCACGTGAGTAATAACGTGACTTAGGTGTAAGCAGTCAATAGTAAGCGGCGCCGAAAGGCCCGCTTTAGCGCTGCTGACGCCGCGGCCCGCCATCGCTATCATTAATGAGTAATCAAGTCCGACCGGAAATTAGTCACCCGCTACACATCGCACTTGAGTAAGCACTTGCAATTACTAAGGCAGCCCTGATGAGCCACTATATAAGGCGAAACAGGCCGCGTAGGAAGATCCCTACCGCCGTCGGCTGTTTACTTAGTCGCGCTCGCACGCCGCTTCGCCGCTCGCGCTCCTCCCTAACCCTTTTTCGAGCACTGCACCCCCACCGTTGTTACCGCTCCCATCATGTCCAACTCCTCCTCGTTCGCACACGCTTCCTCTTCTTTCCTTCGGGGCATGTCCCCCATTATTGCGCCCCTTGTCGGAGTATCGGCCGCTTCGGCGACCGCTGCTATGATGACATTGCCCGACACAGTCGGTGCAGCGAGCGCGGAGGCTTTGTCCTCCGCCGCGTTTGTTAGGCGTCACGCCTACAACGAAGCTGCGACGGTTGCGGACTTGATCCGCGCTCTTCCGAGCAACTTCCGTCTGGCCCTTGACTCCGCGATCAGGCGCATCGCGGACCTCGCTGAAAAGCGGGTAACAGTCAAGGCGTCGCTCCGTCGGGCCGAGCAGGCCATTACCGACGGTCGCGTCCTCCCCCACCTCTCCCTGAAACCGGTTACGCTGCAACCGACGAAGGAGTTCCGAGAGTCGGGGGAGTTTGCCGAGCTCGAGACGCGCTTGAAGGCTGCCGCCGACAAGCACCGCCTCGACGCCGAGCAGATCCATTTGGATATGCTCAAGGGCGAGCTCAAGCAATATGACGCGCTGCTTAGCAACCAGGCAGTCTTCGATTCCCTCCGTGTCGTCGCGCACCAGCGCAAGGCACAGTTGGAAGCGTCCCACCAGGAACCAGTCCTCGAGTACGCCACTCGGACCGGGACCATGGATGAGGTCACTTGGCACAAAACGCCGGTGGCCGGGAGCACGGACACGAAGATCGTCGATTGGAAGGCGGCACCGTCGGTCATGTACGAGGCCGACAACCTCATCTCCGACTTGTTCTTCATTGGTCAACGTGCTATCACGATCATGGAGCTCAAGGATCTCGCTTTTCGCAAGAAGATCGAGAAGAAGCAGGAGATTCAGAAGGATGGAGACGCCGAGATGGCGGATGCGACGCGGCCTGGCCCGTCCATCCAGTCGACGATGGACAAACTCGTCGACGGCAAACTCAAAGGCATCCAGGCCGAGCTGAAAAAGGCAAGTCGCCCGGTTAAGTCCGGGATGATTCCGCTAATTAACGCTCTTCGTTTAGCTCCAGCTCGCGAGCAAGGCGAAGAAGGCCAAAACCCAGTCCAGTCGGAGACGCCGCAAGGCGTCGTCAAAGTCCTCGAACCCCGCGACGAAGTCCGCGCGGCGATCAGGCGAAGAAACACGACAAGGGCAAGTCGGGCAAAAGTCCGCCGACTGAAAGAAGGACGTCAAGGGCAAGGGCAAAGCTCGTACGTATACGGGCGCCCTTCGACGTTACCGGACTCGGTACTAACTATGTCATCACAACAGGCGGTTAATTTCGTCATCGCAAACGCGCCGATCGGTGTTATCGACGCTTCAGTTTGCGGCGTACGTTCATACGTCGCCTGGTGTTGTAGTACCTGAACGTATCGCATACTCGTTATCGGTCGGAC
The DNA here is from genome assembly GCA_020736865.1 of Ganoderma leucocontextum. NCBI lineage: Eukaryota > Fungi > Basidiomycota > Agaricomycetes > Polyporales > Polyporaceae > Ganoderma > Ganoderma leucocontextum. The sequence continues at coordinate 437,123 of JAHKGY010000015.1, read as the reverse complement.
TAAAATATATGTACTTCTCTTCGCGCAACGCTAACTTATTAATGCGTGCTTGGAACGATTTTGAGCGCCGCGTGCGGTGGCGCATCTTCTTCGCGTTCAAGGAGGGAATAGATCAACCTTATGATCCAGATTACGACGTGGTTCGTGAACATAAACGTAAACAACCACCGACTTTACCGCTGTGGCTTGAAATCGGGCTCAGACGTGGGAAGCGCTTCGTTAATGATACGATCGCTAAAATCCCGTCAGACGAGGATACAAGGGGACCACATAATGCGCTCTCCCCTTCACCTAAAGAAATTAAAGCGTTCTTACATGAGCGAAACTATGTAGTCACTCTAACAGATAAGAACTTGGGACTTGCGGTGTCCGAGCGAACCTGGCTTCATAAGGAAACGTTAAAGCTATTAAGTAATGTAATAGATTACGAACCGTTGCACGAAATAATAGCAAATTCGATATTTAACGTTAAACGAGACGAACTCCGTCCATTGCGTAAAGTCGTGGAAGATATACCGAATGGGCCCAGCTCAAGATAGATAGTTTCGACGCCCATGATACAGACCGACGGAGGTCGATACCTTTATCCGAATTTTACGGGATTCCTAAAATTCATAAGAACCCGCAGGCTTCCGCCTATCATACCGCGTCACTCCGCTGCCTTCGCCCCGCGGCAAAATTCGTCTCTAAGCAACTTAAGCCTCTTATCGAGGCTGCGCCAACCGTTATCCACGGGTCTAAGGACTTGGCGATAAAAATAAGCAAGCTTAAACTCCCACAACTCTCGTACGGCGAACGGTGGTACTTTGTCACCGGCGACGTCGTCGCTTTCTACCCGAACATTCCACTGAAAGAATGTCTCGATATCGTTAACCAGGCATGGCTAGACTTTACGTTCGGGGATCGAATCATCGAAAGCGGCTGGACGGAAGAAACGGACGGTCCATATAATGGCAGTATCGGCGCTGATATTCGCCGCCGTATGGATGTCTTCCGACGATGTTTAAGTGTGGGAAACACTAAATTGATAACTAAATACCAAAACAATCTGTACCAACAGAAGCGAGGCCTTGCAATGGGCGTCGCGGACTCTCCCGATTTGGCCAACCTTTATGGTTGCCACTTCGAACAGTTGGCTGGTATTCTCGACAATGAACGCGTGGCGTTTTACGGTCGTTACATCGATGATTGCTTCGCGATCGTTCGGCATAACAGTAGAAATGCTGCCGAATCTCTTCTCGAAACAAACGTTAGATTCGATGGCTGTCAAATTTTATGGGAATCTTCTCACCTGCGGTGTAACTTTTTAGACGCAACCTTCTACTTCAATGAATTTGGCACGAAAGTAGAATGGCGACCGTATCGCAAACAGAAGAATCACTTAGAACGAATCCCTTGGATATCTCATCATCCACAAGATGTTAAACGCGGTACTTTTATCGGTGAGATGTCTCGGTTAGCAACGCTCAGTAGCACTTTTGCAGTCTACTTGGAGTCCGTGCGGGAGCTGGTATCCCTGTACGTCAAGCGTGGCTATCCGCAAGACTTGGTTGGAAATTGGGTCAGGAAACATCTTACCGAACGGTGGGAAAAGCGTCTCGTTGAGAACGACGCAAAAGAAGACGGAAACGTTTTGGTCCTGAAATCAGAGTACAACTCGCCTGGAATTGGTTCAACGCTACAGAATTAGTAAACACAATCCTCTGTTACTGGAAAGATTGGCACGCTATGTGCGATCGGGCCACCCGTTCAAGGTGTAACCTTGCCGAGTGGCCACGTTATCCGATGCCGCTCTTAAAAGCGGCATAACTGACATACGCTGCGAGTTCTTAACGGAAGTCACCACGTGGCCAGAGGGGTCCTTATGGATTCCCGATGTCCGTAAAATCGACTAACCGACAAACGAATGATCGTGTCGCGGAAACGCACGCGAAACATGTTCGACTTTACAAGTCTTTGGAAAAAGGAAGTGTTTTCAAAGTTAGATGAGGTGGTGCTCTCAGAAAGAGACCTAGACGTGGAGGAAACTCCTCGGGCATCACATTCTACAACGATCAGTAATCCTCATCCGCCGCCTGCGAGTAATGTCGCAGCCGACGACTCGGATGAGGAGGTAATCTACCTTCATCGGAGATCGCCTGATCGTTCCTCACCTGGTCTTAGTAGAGGCCATTTTGGTTAACGGATGAAATAGTACGGATCCGGACTCGACTAATTAACAAAAAGTCGAGCGGATACTACGAAAATGGGAGGCGTGTTCATACGCCGTGAACCATTTACTGAAAATCCGACGCCGTGTAGACTGGATTACCCGGCTGCACGCGCCTACGCACTTCGGGCTTGGCACCCGTCGTCTGTACCACGCTACGCGGTAGGCCTTGAGCCATGCGCATGCGTTCATAAGCATTAGAAACCTCGTTCACGGAACGTGTACCGTTGAGTGGTCGCTCAACGATATGTATCGTTCTGAAGCGACGGAGCTTTAAGGCTTAACGAAGAAAGTGTCGCGCGTATCTGTATTGTCACTGTGATCCGTTCACAGTGCGTGCGTGCGATGTAGTTCAAACCGCGCCTTGGGCAGCGGACTCTGACAAACTTGGAAGACGGTACGCCTTCGGGCGTACTGTGGAGAATAAGCGTTCGAAGCGGAGACGGAGGCGTGGAAAGCCCACGCCGCCTAAGTACCGCACGATCGCTTTGCGGACAGCGGCCGCGCCGAAAGCGCGCCGACCTGTATTGGTCAAGCTACAAATCGGCGAGGCTCTGTTGATCCTCGTAAGTCGCCGTGTAACTACGCCAAAGCACGCCTGTGGGCGTGCTTCACTGGAAGGCCAGCCACGACGTTAATCGTGTTGGCGCTGGTAACCTTCGGTAGCCGAATGACCGAGTAAACTGGCTTTAAGCAGTCGCTCGCGTTAATAGCCGCCTTAAAGCATTTCGTTAACTCGACCTATGCTTCTACTAATAACTTGCTCTGTAGAGCTTGCAAACTCCTTAAATGGATTATACGCACGGCGCCGCCAACGACGCCGTAATGCGTCAACCCAAACCCTAACCGACGTGTAATTACTACTTAATCGTAGTCTATACGCTGACATTGACTGTACAGCTAACCTAACCCAAACCGAACCCTAACCAACCCTAAGCCCTAACACAAAGTAATCTGTTAGCGGTCACGCGACTAACCCCACATGACCGATAAGGCACGTGGTTCAAGCGCCTAAGTTAGTCTTCGGTCGCGTGATCATGGCGCCGCTCGCGCCGAGCGCCGCCTGCAAATCACAAGACTAGTCACATGCTCGATTAGGCGCGAGACGCGCCGCGCTAAGCACGTGAGTAATAACGCGACTTAGGTGTAAGCAGTCAATAGTAAGCGGCGCCGAAGGCCCGCTATGCTGCCGTGCTGACGCGCACGCCCGCCATCGCTATCATTAATGAGTAATCAAGTCCGACCGGAAATTAGTCACCCGCTACACATCGCACTTGAGTAAGCACTTGCAATTACTAAGGCAGCCCTGATGAGCCACTATATAAGGCGAAACAGGCTGCGTAGGAAGATCCTACCGCTCGTCGGCTGTTTATCTTGTCGCGCCACGCCGCTTCGCCGCGCTCGCGCTCCTCCCTAACCCTAACCCTAACCCTAAGCTCAGCGAGGGGGAGTGTTGAACGGTGAAATAAGCGCCCATTAGCGCCGGTCAAGCTGATGGCACGACCGTGCCATCAGGCTGACCAGGCGCTAATTGTACCGGATATGGCAAGCATACTGTACGGTACATATTCGAAGGGACTGTTATCACAAAGTGATAAAAAGGACGCCACATAATCATGCACACCTGTAGATATATACCAGCTCCTACAGAGCTGGACAATAGATCGCTTTCTACCTCTTACCACAACTATCGTGCTAACAGAAACCCCCCTTTGACAGGTGAGTTGAATACGGAGCGCACCACTGTGTGGGGCTGCTACTTCAACAACATGGCTGGCATAGCCTCAGCTTCTTCAATGCGTCATTCCGTATCGTAGATCTTGCCATGCATGTGGCTGTGTCTCTCACCCGCCCATGAGATCATCAGCACGTCTCGTTGTCTGCCGATTCCGTGTCTCGACCTCATGTCCCGCTATCGGCCCGAATATTATGTACATTCATTTCTGACTGTGTCGCGATGTATTACATCATCATTTCCAGCAGTTGTCACTTGCGTGGACGCGTCCTAAATCCGTCTATGTAGTCGCGTCCTACCACATTCGCGCTGACCGACCCCCACCATCGTCCGCGCGGACGAACTGTAACTGCGTCCGCGCGTCCAGCCCTCCTCCCCACCGTCTGCGCGGACGGACCCTATCATCGTCTGCGCGGACGGACCCCTTCATCGTCCGCGCGGACGGACCCCAACACCGTCCGCGCGGACCAGGAGACCGCTCGTCCGCGCATGTTGAGACGCGAAGTGCCAGTTCTCACTGCCCTAACCCTTACCTGATGTACTTTACTACCCTGCTCATGATGCCGTGTCTGGCGACAGAGACGTTCGGGGTGTGGCAGGCGCTGGGGGTGAGCGCGACGGGGCTGGGCGTGCTCGTTGGGGGGCTTTTGCTCCGCTTTTTGCCGGAATTGTTGTGGTGCGATACGGTGGATTTGTAGGAGACATGGAAGGGGCTTGATACATTGCTGCGATATTGGGTGAGTGGGCGGGGGAATATTGTACGATGGAGTCGTCCCTTGACTCACGGGTTCTGCGTGTGGGCATTACGGACCGCTCTGACTCGTCACGGTTGTTGTATCTGGCTCTCTTTTCGGAACGAATATATGCTCTACTATGGCTAAGTTACAAGACGCGTGCTGTTGAAGCGACTGCAAGCTGGCCCGAGGTTAGGTCCTGGATTCCTGAAAAATCGGGAACTTTTAGTAGTAAACTGGTACAGAAAACACGGAGAAATAAGGCAAAGATCACTCACAAGGCTCAGGGTTGTAGCCCGTTGGTTTGCTACTATAGCCTCGGCCGCAGTAGCTGCATGTGGATGACGGTGGTTCGGCAGTGGCGAACGGTCCTGGTGCATCCGGCAGATTCGGCCCGTCACGTGTAGCGAACGAGCTGAGTCTCATCCTGAGCTCAACTCTCTCTCCATCGCTCTGCTTCAGATGAGGTCTCTTGAATATCGACCTACGCTCAGCTCGCGTCACCCTTCCACCTCGCCGCCTCGGTGACCTACACGCTCTGTGTCTCAATCGCCCAGGACAAGAGAAACGGCCTCGAGGACCCAGGCAAACACGACGTGACCTTCTACGGCTGTACAACGTATAACTTTCGGGAGTAGGGACGACGGAAAACGGACGTTGTTGAATTCAGGTGTGTGCGGCGGCGCACTTCCAGCATGACGGCAAGAATGGTCCGTGGGTGACTCTAACGGCGTGCTTGATGTCGAATTCGGTGAGTACATATCAACTTGTATCTTCTCCCCACGTTATACCCAAATGCTGCCGTCTACGCTCGCCCAACTGTGGCGACCGTGCCGTCGGGATCGTGAGTGCGCACGCTACAGCGTTTGAGATACAAGACACGACGAGCTTTATTCTATCCTTGCACCCAGTGGATGGGGAGCGTCGTGAGGTCTGTTCACGCCGCGTCCGCCGCCCATGTGTTTTTCTCCTCGCGGCCGTTTCATTTTCACCCAGTGGTAGACAATTGGTTCGTTTTACTCGCCTCGCGTCACTCTGTCCGTTTTGACCAGAGCCGAGACGTCCTATCTAACGGCGTGAACGATGTGCTGCTGTGTACCGGATTGTTTAAAAGGACCGTCGTCGAACTTTTTCGAGTCCGCCGTCGCCCACGGCACCCCTCCGAACTCACCCCCCGTCACACCTACGATCGAATGTCTCAAGAGACTGTCGTATCGCAGACGACTCCGGCGGACCCCCAGGGACTCGTCGGCATCCGGCTCCCTACTACACCACCAAGTGTTGACGAGGCACTCTCGCACGCAGAGGATGGCGGCGATGTAGAGCTCTGCGCCGTCAAGCCCACTTCAGATCTCGAAGCCGGCGTGATCGCCAGTCCCCTCGCCTCTTCCGGAGAGGGCGACGTGGAGAATGCTCCGGAGGATGGCTCCAGCTCGCCGCGGATGAGGAACCTTGACGTTTGGATGCTCGCCATCACCATGACTTGGGGACTCCTTGTGGCGCTCTTCTCCAGCGTCACCGCCTGGGGGTTTGGACTCGGAGTCGCGATCCTCATCGCTCTTCCCCCGTACAACTCCCTCGATCCCCTGGCGACGCTCAAGGCGTCGATCGCTGGGGCCCCGGTCGTCGCACTCGCCATAGCCGCTATCGCATTCGTTGACCTCGTCTTTCGCCGACTCGGGAAGGTTCAAAGCACTGCGGGCGTCCTCACCGTAATCATTTCTGCGATGTGTGTGTTCTCGAGCACGTTCGGGATGTCTTTGGGCTTCCTGATGATGCCGTATTTGACGACGGAGATGTTTGGGGCGGTGGATGCGCTAGTGATGAGCACAATGGGATTAATAGGCGGGTTTCTCGGGATTTTCCTCTGCTATTTGTTCATAGGGTCGCTCATATGGTTGTGGCGCTGTACGACGCGCATGTGCGCTCGTGTGTTCTGTCTTCGAGACCCCCGTTTCGTTTCTACCCAGTGACAGACAATTAGCTCTTTGTATTCGCCCCATGCCATTCTGTCCGTTTTGCCTGAGCCATGCGTAGTCTCTCGAGCCGTGAGCGAACAGTATGCTGTTGAAGGCTGTGTTAAAAGGAGACATCTAGTATACACTTCCGCAATCACTTTCCCCATCTCTTGCCACTCGCCAATGTCCGAGTCGTAGCCACGATCTCATGTCTCAAGAGTCCCTCGTATCGCAGACAACCCTGGCGGACTCCCCTATACACGCCGCCATCCGGCTTCCAGCCAGACCACCGAGCGGTTACGAGCGGCTCCCGCATGAAGAGGACGACAGCGACGTAGAGCTTTGCGCCATGAAGCCTACTTCAGACACCGAAGCGGGCGCCGTAGCTATCGCCAGTCCCTTCCCCTCTCCCGAAGTTCACGACATCGGGAGCTCTCCTCAAGATGGCCCCTACCTTCCCCGGACGAGGATCTCTGGCCTCTTGAAGATGTTCGTCATCCTCGCGAGTTGCGGGCTCCCGGCGGCGCTCTACTTCAGCGCCGTCGTCTGGTTCGTCGGAGGAAGTCTCCTCAAATCCATAATCGCCGTCCCCCCATACAACTCCTTGGATTCCGTGGCGACATTCAAGGCTTCCATGGCCGGGGCTCCCATCATCGCGCTCACTATAGGCGCGGTCGTCTCCCTCGACTTCGCCCTTCGCCGACTGCCCCGCAGTAGCTCGCGGACGGATTCCCGAAGGACGAAATACAACAGAGTCTCGGAGATATTGAAGGTCTGCGCGATGTGTGCGCCGTCGAGCGTGTTCGCGATGCCGCTGGGCTTCGTGATGGTGCCGGGTTTGGCGACGGAGGCGTTTGGGGCGTGGCATGCGCTGGCGGTGAGCGCCACGGGGCTCAGCGTGTGCCTTGCGGGATATTCGCTGGCAATCTGGTGGTGCGTTACGGTGCGCCTGTAGTGGAGGTGTTCCATCCACTTTCCAGACATTGGGTGATTGTCCGGGGAGAAGGTGTTGCACGGTGCTGTCTGCTCCACGGCCATGCGGACCACTCCGAGTCATCAACGGTGTATCTCTGCCACCACTCCTTTATATCTTGAATAGATGCTGCTCCGTGTTCCTAGATATGAAGCCTGTAAGTAACGAGATTTATTCTGAACTTGCGCCAAATTGATCACATGTGGCTTCACAGCGCCCCTGCTACTCTTTTGTCTCGACCCAGCACCCAACAATTGGCAGTGGCACCGATACCAACTGCCCACACTATTCGCATCCTGCCCGTCATAAGAGGAGTAGGCTCGCCTCAATCTTCGCCTTCTACAGTACAACGTCTTTTTCGATTTCGTGTCCCTCAATCGCGAGATGGCCACGCCTCAAGCACCACATTCCGCCGCCTCTAGCAAGAAGGGTCTCCATCGATATCCTCTGCTTCTGTCCCCTCCCCCCGCACATCTGCCTCCCACCGGCGGTACCGAAAGGGGCCTCCCTCCCTTGTCTCTATTGCTCTCGCAGCCCCGCCGTCCGGATGCTGCCCTGGACGTGGGCGCACCCGATCTGGGCTCCCCATCGTCTACTCCACTCTCCCGCTCCCTCTCCCTCTCCCCTCTCGACTCGGACCGGCACAAGCAAGGCTCGGCGGACGCGTCCTTCCGCGCCTGCTTCTGCGGCGGTTGCAACCCAGCACTCTCCAGCGCCGCCATCCTCGTCGGCGCTGTGCTCTTCTTAACCCTCGTCCCCTCGTGGATCGGCTTCCGGGTGCTCAAGTCCGTTGCCGCCGCCGGGTCCAATCAGGACTCCCTCCCTCCGTTCTGGTACCTGACTCTTATCGGGGTGTTCACGTCGCTCACCATCGGTGTCGTATCCGGCTGCATCGTCGGCGTCCGCGCGAGCCGCTCGCAGGAGATGACTTCCGGGCTGATGTTCCTCACGGAGGACTGGGTCGGGCGGGTCGCCGTGGCGGGATGTCTTGTCCTGGGCATCTTCGCGCTGCCTATCGGGATGGCGATTCTCGGCCGTGCGAGTGCATATAGGGCAGTTGATGGGTTGCTGATGGAGGTCGTCGGGCTTGGGATCTTTTTTGTGCTTGGGGTTGGCGGGGCTGCTGGCTACGTGCTGTGGCACTCGGTACGCGGCGAATGGCGCAGGCGCAAAGGAGTATTGATCGGATACAAATATTGAACAGCGACAAATTACACTAGATTTGCTCTAAGTAATGCTCACCCGCGTCCGATAGGGCTTGTTAGGGAGACAATTGCATGCCGAAAGAAATCATCTACAGTCGTCGAGATCAGTACAAGTGCATTAGGCATTAGGCATTAGGCTGCATGCACATCCAAGTTCGAAACTACTGGTCGCATACGTTTTCAACAACTAAGCTAGCTAGCGATAAGACACAGAAAGCTGGCGGCTGTACGGTACGATTGGTATACAAGGGATTTTCGTGATAAGTAGTACTCTACTGCGAGTTGCCATTACCGTCCGTGATAGCTTTACGCTGGCTGCGCCCGAGACCCATCCCGACGCGCACCAGGGTCTCCAAGCACGCCCTGCTGTTGATTAGGAGATCCTCGTCCCACTCCACGACGCCCTTCTCGAAGAGCACGACAATCGTCGACCCACCTGAAGGCATAAGACGTGATGAGCGAGGCCGAACGAAACGAGGGAGGGAAAGAAGAAACAAGAAGCGTACCGAACGCAAAGTACCCAAACTCGTCTCCTCGCCTGACGTAGTCTCCCTCCTTCACCGTCGTCTCGATGCTCCCGACCATCATCGCGCCGATGCACACGCACATGACGCGGCCGAACTCGGGGCTGTCGATCGGCACGATCTTGCGCACGTTCTCCCCATACACGTCCAACGCCGTCCGGATCGCTTGCGGCTGACCGACACGCGAACGAGTCAGTACACGTACACGTACACGCATGCGCCACGAAGGAAAGGAAAGGAAAGGAAAGGAAAGGAAAGGAAGGAAACGTCAAGAGCAGCAAGCAACTCACGTTGACCGTGTAGTACTCGCCCGTGATGTACGTCATAGGGCCGATCGTGCCGTTGACGGGTACATGGAACCGGTGATAGTCCTGCGGCGCGAGCCGGAAGATGCACAGCGCGCCCCCAATGTACCTCTCAGCTTCGTGGCGGTACGTCTCCCCAAGCAGCCTGCCGACCGAGAAGTCGCGGCCCTTGATCCACAGGCGGGTCGCCTCGCTCACGGTCGCGAACGCCATGAGACGGCAGTCGGCGCCGCTCACGAGGCGGTAAGGGTCGTCGGGGCTCTCCACGGGGCGCGCGTCCGTCTTGAGTTTCCTGTCATGATCGACATGCGGTCAGGATGCGACCACGGCGGCGTTACGGACCCAACACACCTGTAGAAGAACTCGTTGAAGGTCTCTGCGGAAGCCATCTTACGTCAGAGAACACATCACCCAACCGCATCCGAAACACGTACTGAAGGAGTCGAGCGGATCCCGAACTTCGTCGATGCTGAGGTTGTGGAACGCGATGAACGCGGGGATATCGCGCGCAGACTCGGGCGCGTCGTACTTGAGGCCCTGCTTGATCGAAAGCGACTTGAGCAGTCGCCGAGCTGTGATCACGTTTTGTTTCGACATGGTCAGCCAATGAGCCAACGTGTGCTCCGAGCGCAGTTAGTGTCGGTTTCGACGCACCTCGTGCACCCTCCATCCGGCTCTTCCAGCCCTTGTAGAGCAGGCGGATACCCAACCGCACATACACCTGCATCTTCTCCTCCTCGAGCTGGCCCGTCAAGCGGTTCTGGACGATGATGTTCGCCGAGTTCTGCCAATCACAAGACACAGACACGTTAGAACCAGATCGCGGTCACGCGACAGCGGACCACACTCACCGCGCCGAGCTTGTAGTCGCCCGCCGAGACCTTCGCGATGACCTTGGTGTACCACTTGCGCTGCGCCTGGTTCGCCGTCACGTAGTTGCCGACCACGATCTTGTCGACCCGCGCCCAGTCCTGGCTCGCGCACACCGCCAGGTGCGTCACGATGTCGACCTCCGCCTTCGAGTTCAGCCGCGGGCGGTGGCAGAGCGGGCAGTTCTTCACGTTGATGAGGCGCTCGAACGACGCCTCTGGTGACGACCCGTTAGACCCGTTAGACCCGTTAGACCCGTTAGACCCGTTAGACCCGTTCGACGAGTCCTCCGCGTCCGACGACGACGTCGAATACGGCGTACGCGAGGACGGCGTCGTCGACAAGCCCTGAGCAACTGCTTCCAGCGACTGCTGCATGTGCTCTGTGGGGTGCGCAGGAGGCGCGTTCGGCTGGTCGCCACTCCCCTCGCGCTCGCGACCGGGGTGGGACGCCACGCCGGAGAAGTCGAGCTTGTCAAAGTTGACGCTCTGCTGCGCCTCGAGCCCGCTGGTGATCGCAGGCGTGACGGGGGCAGACGTGTCCATGATGTTCTCGTCGAGGTTGATGCGCTTCTTCTCGCTCGCCGGGCGGCACAGCGCCGTCTCGAGACACTGGATCGCCTCGTTCACCGAGAGCGGCTCCTCTTCCGAGCGCTTGTTGAAGCGCGTCCAGAAGGACTCGACGGTGCCGCGCAAGAGCGTCGAGCCGAGCGAGTCGAGCATGGAGGTGAGCTCGAGGTGGGAGATCGTGCCGTTGTCGTCAGTGTCGTATTGCTTGAGATATTCGCGCCAGAACTTCTGACGGAGCGCGTCGTACGGTTGGTACTTCGCTCTGCTCATGCCATTAGCACCCACATTGCACTGGAACGAGGCACATGTTCGCGTTACCTGAACGTGATGGTCGGGTTGTGCTTGGCCTCCCAAGGCATCTCCTTCGCGGTCGAGAGCGGGAGCGTGAAGTCCGTCATCAACCGCTTCCCGTCCTCCTCCGCGGGGTACAGTCCCGTCCGCTCGTCCTTTGTCGGCGCGTCCGCGATGAGCTTCGCGACGTCGAACGACGCGTCGCCGACGTGGTCGTTCGACGACAACTTATCCCAGTCGAGCACGGTGAGCTGCACCTTGAACGTGGTCTCGTACCGCCGGACGTGGAACAGCATCTTCTCGTCCCACTGCGGGTTCAGCGAGTGCCGGATCACGCGCGTCCGGAACACCTTCTTCCCGAACGACACGACCACGAACGGGTCCATGTCCCAGCCCGTGCGCGTTACTGCCATTGCCACCTATCAGCGCCGCCACCCAACAAAGACGGACACGATCGAGTTAGAGAGAAAAAGATAGACGCACTGTTCTTCAGCTTCGGCAGGTCCTTCGCACCCTGGATGTCGAGCATCACGATGCCCATGATGTCATTCGCGGCGCTGAAGTTGTAGTCCTTCCTCTTCGCGCCCCACGACTTGCGGAACTTCGACTTCTGCTGCTGCTGCGCCGATGCCGGGCGCGGGATGACCCCGGGAGCCGCCCCAGGCGTGATCGGCGTCGACGTGCCAGAGCTCGGCGCGGTGAGCGCCCCAGAGCTGCTCGCGACGAGCGTCGACGCCATCCCCGTTCCTCCAGATAAGAGGGCGTGGTTCGTGTTCATGGTCGTGACCGAGTCGACGGAGTTAGACCGCCGTGCGCTTACCCGCCTCGGGAACATGCTCGGGATCCTGAACCCAGGCGAGCTCGGCTTCGGGGCCTGCGGTGTCTTCTGCACGGCGACAGGCGTGGGGGTGATGGGTGTCTCAGCTGCGGGCGCGGACGGCGGTTGTTGTTGCTGGGGCGTTTGGTCGGGCTCAACGGTGAGGCTCTGCGAGGGCGGGATGTAGAGGTTCACGAGGCGGCTCCCCGCTGGGGACTCGTCCTCGCCCTCATCGTCGCTCTCACCCTCGTCTTCTGAGCTTAGGCCATCATCTTGGAACGCCGGGCCCTCCAGGTTCGAGCGAATGGTGCCGATACCTTCAGTCTGTCGAATGGATCAGGCACGCGAGACATTAGCTCTATACCTAACGCGCGCGTGGATATTATGAACGCACCGGAGGGGCAGACACGAGACTCGGGCGCGTCCTCTTGACAAGCTCAGAGTAGATCTCGCCGAAGTCCATGAGCGGGGTGGTGTTCGGAGGCAGCACGAAGCCGAGCTTGACCTGGATGTTGCCCCTGGCCTGGGTGGAGTTGCGCGTCGAGACCAGGTTCGTCGACATGAGCTGCGTAGTCACCCGTGACCCCCCATCCTAGTCAGCTTGCACCGGCGCGAGAGGGTGATGGATGACGGCGCACCTTGTTATTGATGTCCTCGAACGCATACGCGCTGCCGTCGCGGAACCAGTCCTCCAGCGGGATCCACGCCTCGCCGAGGTAGTCCTTCTTGAGCATGTCTTTGTCCCAGACGACGAGCTCGACGACGCCGAGCTTGTCGGCGAGCGAGAGGTTGATGGGGAAGTCGAACGTGGCATCCTTGGGGTTGTACGCCGGGTTGAGGGTGCGCTTCGCGACGGGAGTCTGGTGGCGGTTCCCGAGGAGCGAGACGACGACGAACCTGGGCACAGGCGGGGCCGGGGATACGTGAGGACCGGAGCTCGTGGGCGACACGCGAGCAGAAAGGGGGACAGATAGAGGGACGGCAAGACAAGTACTCACGGATCGCTGAAGCCGTTCCGGTCCTTGGCTAGGAGATTGGTGCAGCCCAGGACCTGCACCCTGAGCATGACGACGGGCTGTTCTCCGGCCATGGGGGCGAAGGTGTTGCCGTTCCCCCGCCCGCCCGAGGCGACGCGTGCGGGAAGCCTCTTGAGTGCGCGTCCGATCTTGAGGGCCTTGGCCTTGGGGGCCGGAGCCATGATCTACTCGTATGGGTGACCGTGTCGGGGAAGTCGTGAGGTGAGGATGAGGCGGGAGGAGCGAGAATAAAGGACGAAGAGGGAGGAAAGAAACAAAGGGGGGAAGGGGAGGGAGAGGTGGATCTCTGGAGGACGCGGAGCCGGCTTTGGGCGGACAGAGGCGACGGGTGGTGAAGCTACGATCACGGTGATGGTCCACCTCGGAATCGTCGCGCTCCGTCCGCTCAGCATTGCCCTCGTCCTCGCCGTTTGCAACATATCATCCCAGCATCACTCCCATCCCCTGGCAAAACACATGCACCTTCGTCTCGACGACATCTCCCCACGATCCTGAACAATTCGAAGCCCAAGTTCGGTATCATTCAGCACGGCGTTGCACCGACTTGCAACGCTCAAACAGGGGGTCCCGGATGACGAAACAACGCAACCAAGCATCGCACACGCACTGTAATCTGACGCGTCCTCGTCTCCAACTTACGAAACCCCCCTAACACTAAATTACTAACGTCCACTAGCGCACACTATTCTTCGCCAACTGCAAAGCGTTCCGATTCAGCGAAATGGTATTAAACTGAGCAAACGGGTATGTTTTCTGGCAATGCAAGACCAACGCCGAGAACCTAATAGTAGTCCGCGCGCTACAGCGAGTGTAATGTGAGATTGTTCGAACACGATCATGCTTCAGCTATATTAGCTACGAAAAACGATCCCCGTGATGGTCACCGCGCCTATCGTATGTGAGTCCTGCCACACCCTCATGACATTCGTGAACGAGAGCTTCAATGGCATTACGCAAGGAACGCGATTGCGGCGAGGACACCTACGACCGTCGACACGGCCGAGACACCCAGCACGCCAGCACCGTTGGTGCCGGCCGCACCAGTCGCACTGGCCGTTGACGCAGAGCCGCTGCGAGTAGCGGAACCACTGGCACCGGCCGAACCAGACCGAGAACCGGTCGCCGTAGCTGACGCGCCGCTGCCAGTGCTCGTGGGAGCCGCCAGGTCAGTGAAGAGAGCTGCAGACTGGAGCTGGACGCAGTTCGAGGATGCAGGGATCTTGGGGTCGTAAGGCAACGTCGAGATCGGACCGAGCGACTCAGGGGGCTGAGTGAAGGTCATGATCTGGCCGTTCGAAGTGTAGACACCAGGGGGGTCCTGGTTGTCACCCTCGCAGTACTCGAACGTTCCGTTCTGGGCGGCGTTGGGGCAGTTGTAAGAAACACCGATACGATCGAAGACGTGCTGGCAGAGGTCCGCCGCGTTGGGGCCAGCAGGGTCGCAAACCTTGAAGCAGAACGAGTTGGAGCCCATGAAACTGCACGCAACTCATTCGTCACCATGTTCCTGCTTCAACAGGCAAGTACTTACTTGTGCCACTCGATCACCTGTTGGAAGGTGCTGTTGTCTCCGTTGTTGCTCGCGAAACCGTTCGTGTAGACGAGACCACCCAGAGGGTTACCACGCTAGATGCGTATTGAGAATGAAGCACACGGCGTAGAGCTGCGGAGCACTCACGAGGTCAGCACCGTGGGGGTCGAGCTCTCCTCCACCGTCGTCGGACTGCAGGTCGATCTGAGTCTGATCGATGAAACCAACGATCTGGAGGTAGCCCGGCGTCTTCATGAACTGAACACCAGTGATGGCGCCGCCGGGGATGATACGGGTACCGCGGCCCTTCTTGGTGCACCAAGCGACTTCCTCGCCCTCGGTATCACCGATGGTGGAGTTGGGCTTGGGGGGAGCCCAGACACACCAGTCGTCGAGGTGGTTGACGAAGGCGGTCTGGCACAGGGAGTTGGCCCCCTCAGTGGTCGAGTTGCAGAGGTTGTAACCCTGCTGCGTACCACGGACACCATCGTTGGGATCCGCTTGGTAGGGCTGGCCAGAAAACGAAATTGATCAGTACCTGATCAGCATCCCGCAACCCAGTCGTAGGGTTCGACGCAACATAGGCGGTACCCCCATGTGAGGACCCAACAAGAAAGGGGGACCACTTACAATGCCGCTGGGGTATGCAAAGTGCTTTGAGGCGAGAGGGACGAAGGAAGAAGAGGTAGCGGACTGGGCGAGAACGCCCGAAGTAGCAGCCGAGATGGCGAGAAGAGCTGAAAGAGCGACAGTGGACATTGCGAGACGGGTCGGAGCTGCGGTAGAAGGAAGGGACCGCGAGGGTCAAGGGAGGAAGAGAGGGAGGAGGAGAAAAGAGTCGTTGCCAGCACACGCCGCCCCCATCGCCCTAAATATCCCCGTCTCCGTTCGCACTCCGCAAATAGCCGGCCATCCACCCTCCCAACCCCGTCCCATATTTAGCAGACGCACGGACCACATCCACGTGCTCCCGTCACCCGCAGCTGCTCGCTGCAGCCTGCAAGGAACATTGACAACGTTCAACATTTGATGTCGTTTGGATGTCGTCGGACACCCTCCTCAGTTACATACAAGAACGTATCACAGAGAGCTCGACCCCAGCACAAGACCACCCATTCACAGCTCATCTCCGTCTCTTCCCCAGCACGCTCCCAATCGAGCACAGCGGCCCCTTCTCCAACGTTCCGTGCTCCCCCGTGTCCTGTTCTATTCCTAGATCTTCTTCCAGTTCTCTCGCCTGCTGGGGCGTCAGCGCGTCCGTGACCAGGGTCCAGAACCTGTCAGAAGAAGCATTGTCAGACGTGACGCGCCCCTGCAAGCCGCACGAAGGAATAAAGGACCGGACACGGACGTATAGAATATCTTGCGTCGACGGACCCATTCGTTCCTCCACCGCCTCCACTCCGCCTCCAGCTGCTCGCTTTCTTCCGCGGATACCAGCGGCATTCCCGCTCGCAGCGGTTCCAGGTGCGTCCGTGCCTTCTCGATCTGCGAGTTGCCGAATTCGAGAACGCGGTCGGCGCCGTCCGCAATTTCAATGCAGAGTCAGGTCAGTGATCGAGCTTCGTCTCATTGATATTTCCGCCACCCGTCGCGAGGACCCTCTCAGCCGGAGCGTCGGAGGATCGCACAGAGGGGCCGCATAGCCGACCGCGTACGTACCGCGTCTGCCACCTTTCCTATTTCGAACGCCAGCTCCTCGTCTGTCAACGCGTTCTTTAATTTCGCGACGTCTGTCCACACAGTATCAAGGCCAGCTATTATTAACCACCTCGCGTGTTGGCAGGACATTGACGCACCAGCGCTAAGCATCTTCGTCTCTGCTACCAGCTGTTTGTTTTCGTCGTCCATCTTCTTGTACTCGCTTTCTAACGCAGCCAGTTTCTCCGCGGGCATATCTTCTAGGTTCGCCTGGTTGACTACAAAAAACGTCGTCTTGCCTGACGGTACGGATGTAAGTGTCTCGAGCGAACGGCCCCGAGCCTCACGACTCAGGCACGGCATGACTTCTCGGACTGATTTCGTCCATGACAATCGTGTGTACGACATTGCGACCACCAAGGTACGTGATGCCATTTTCTATTTTAAAGAAGATCGCGAAAAGCTCGCCAACGTAGAACTGGTTTGCCCCTCAAGGCCCCAATGGGTAATTCGAGACTGCGATGCAGACACGTCCGAGGAATGGTACCCGGTGAGTCGCTCTCCATAGCATCCGAACATTGCGGCGACGTCGACGGTCCACGCCGCCCGTTCTTCATGCTCGGTGCTCGAACTATTGGACGCAGGCGTATGCGCTCACTCATCCGAGCAGCTCGTTACAGGGGCAGGAATGCAACCTATCCTACACCCCAGCACGCCGAACCCTCGCTGGACGGCAGAAGCCAAGACACTGAATGGCCATAATGGCACGGGCGGCGTCAAGTCATGCCTCGCAGCCCTCGTGGTTTCGGTGTGGTGCTCTGTACTCAGAGGAAGCTGACTATATGCGCATTGCCCAGAGAGCGAATAGCAATTTCAGCGCGGGGTGGTTCATGCATATGGCACTGCCTTGCATGCCCCGTCCGTTGCTCCGGCGCGAGGCGTCGTGGGACTAGCCCGCGGGTGAACCAGACTCCAGGCGAGCAAAGTGTACTGACCACATGTTTTCTGAACGAGCTGTCCACGCTCTGCAAGAGCTACGAGGATCTTCTGGGCGGCAGCCTTCGGAACGGAACCCTTGAGGTTGGCGGAAACATCGACCGCGCCGAAGGGACGGTTCATCTACGCAGTGGGGCGTGTTATGGGGAGGGTGAGCGGTGGGGGTCGTATCCTTACTCTTTTCATGTAGTCGAGGACTTTGTCTTCAGCTGTGTATCGATATCGAAAATGAACGTGTGAGTATATGCGCCCTCGGACGGATGCCATGGGAGTGGTCGAACCTTCCTTTCCTTTGAGTACGGGAACCTTCGCGTCCGAGGCCTTTGATTTTGTAGCCATGTATGGAGGAGAGCTTGTATAGGCAGGACGAAGCAGCTGGTGGTGGTCGGAAGGCAAACGGTTTGGACTCACCTCATAGCAGGCCCGCAGAACCCGCGACGCGTCGCGACGGAATCACGTGGAGGGCATGGGAACGTCATCAGGGCGCGTATTCACGGAACTTGGGCGTGGACAGAGATTCCTTGGCTGGCTGAGCTCGGTTTCCTTTCCACCGAGTTTCCGACATCCGGCCCCGCCGTCCCTCATATTTCTCGTCTGTGGGGCCCCGCATCTTGTCCCCTTCGTTCTAGACATCTCCCTCTTTCCCTCCGCTACAGGACTGTTCTCCGGCTCTTGTACAGGCGGTGCGTGGACTAGACCAAGGTCGGACATCATCATTCCCCCGAATGCCCTCCGATGGATCCTCGAAAGACAGGCAGAGCCTCAACTACCTTCTCCGCTCGGGCTTGGCAGGCGGCGTCGCGGGTTGTGTCGTACGTCTCCTTCCATCCCACCTCATGCGCTCACCCACCCTCACTCCACTCCGTGCTGCTCTCTACGTTACCGTTTCTTGACCGCTCTCGTGATTAGGCGAAGACGGTCGTCGCACCCCTCGACAGAGTCAAGATCCTCTTCCAGGCATCCAACCCCGAATTCCAGAAGTATGCAGGTACGTCCGCTCCTGCGCCCCACCCAACCCATCCTCCCCAGGCTCACTGAACGTCGGACGCGGCACGCAGGGACATGGAGCGGGGCGTTCCGCGCTGGCTCCAAGATCTACCGCCAGAACGGCGTACGCGGACTCCTGCAAGGCCACTCCGCTACCCTACTCCGTATCGCCCCGTACGCCGCCATCAAGTTCATGACATACGACCAGATCGAACCCGTACGCAACCTTTCTTCGCATCCACCGACTTGTTCCAGATGACCAATCGTCGCGCTCCAGTTACTCATGCCGACCCGCGAGAGCCAGACAAACTTGCGTCGCTTCACTGCCGGCGCTGTCTCTGGTACGTCATCATCTTCCACTGTCTCTTCTCGCGGCGGCGTTTGAACGGACGCGCAGGCCTCACATCCGTATTCTTTACCTACCCTCTCGAGATTATCCGGGTCCGAATGGCCTACTACACGCAAAAATCGTCTGGGCCTTCTAATTACCGACCGTCCTTCCCCACCGTCGTGCGCCACATATACCACGAAGGCCCCGCCTCCTCACATCCACCAGCGTCCGCGTCCGCGTCCACCAACCCCGTTCAGCCGTCCGTCTTCACGCGGCTCCCGATCCTCAAGTTCTACCGCGGCTTCACGGTGACGATGGTGGGCATGATTCCCTACGCCGGCACGTCCTTCCTCTTCTGGGGCCTCCTCCGCTCGCGCTTTTTGAAGCACAACGGCAAGCCAAAATCCGGGCCCCTCGCGGACCTGTCGATAGGCGCGGTCTCCGGTGCGCTCGCGCAGACGGTTTCGTATCCGTTCGAGGTCGTCCGCCGGAGGATGCAGATCGGGGGCTTGACGCAGCCCGACAGGTGGATGCGGTGGGGCGAGACCGTCAGGAATATTTTCGTGACGAGCGGGTGGAGGGGGTTTTATATCGGGTTGTCGATTGGATACCTGAAGGTGATCCCGATGACGGCGGTCAGCTTCGCCGTGTGGCAGTGGGAGAAGCGGTTATTGAACCTGTGAGTCGGTCGCCCCGCATGCGGGTCATATATGTGTGTATGTATGTCCGCGTCGGTGACCTTGGGCGCAGGCTCTGTGGGATGGGAGGCTGGAGCGTTCGGCTCTCGCGGTATGCGGCGGGGCTAGCGCGGCGGGCGGAACCTTAGACAAGATCTGCAATGTATCAGTAGCACACGCACAACCCAACATCGCGGGACTCTTCCTACTCACCGTGCACCTCTGAGCTCATCTATGGGAAGGGCGGTGGCGGGCCGGGTGTCCGGTCGGTGGCGGGGTTGGCTGCAACGCACGCAGTCGGCCGCTGGACGTTGGACTCGCTCTTCGCCTGCGCTGCAACGGTGACCGGCGATGGTCAGAATGGTTCGTCTCTGCCGGACGCTATGCTAGTTTCCTCCTTCCGCATCGCATCCCGTCGCCCATCCTCTTCAAGTTTCTTGGCAAACTCTCGCATCCTCCCCGCGCTTCTCCACTCAGCTCGAACCAGGTTACCCGCCCGCGTGCCGACCATCCACCAATTCCACCGCTCCTTGTCGTCGCGCTCCGAGATGTCCCATAACATATCAGTACACTTCCTGGGAACGACCTCCGGCGGAGGCCCGACGGAGACGCGCAACTGCTCCAGTCTCGTCGTCGACCCGTTCGCGGGGAACGGACAACTCTGGAGTGCGTACTACCCGCTACCCGCTTACCCCCGTCCTCGCTTTCGCCGAGGAAATCTATCCCATGAAGCTCGCGGCGGCGCGAACGCATCCCTGATTGCGCATTGCTGACCTCTGCCCGCCCAACAGTGGTCGACTGCGCCGAGGGGACCGTGCGCCAGTTCGAAAAGCAGCCGTACCGCCCCGGGCAGCAGAGGTTGCGGATCGGCCAGGTCTCCAAGATCTTCATAACGCACATGCACGGTGAGTGGTAGCTTCTTAAACCGGTCGTTGTATGCGCGTACTTGTGCGTTCTGCGGCGTGCTTTTGGCCCTTTCGTGCAAAGGGGTGTTCAATTCTCGCCTTCGTCGCGCGCCTAATGGACATACTCACAAGGTGGGGACGAGAATATTGAACACCCCTCATGAACGCTGCCGTATTCTTGCGGCGCATGCATGCGCTTGTGGCGAGATGAGACATTACTCTGATTCCGGAGACAGAACCGCAGGTCTATCTGCTGGTCGCTGTTCCGCACTACGATGGGGTGCGCATGTCCGCTTGTGGTATCATGGACCTGAGCGGGTCTTCGGGGAGGCACCTATAACCACGAAAGGGGCGGGACGTCTCGCAAAGCTGCAGACATTGGGCGAGCAGCGACGTGAGGATCCATTGATACACTATCAGCCGTCGAAATTGTATTTCTTCCAGGTAGATGCTTTTCCTGACTGCGGCGTACCTCGAATGAATTATTTGGCACCAGATAAGCAGACTGTCTGGACATGAAACGCAAGGCATTTTGCCATTGAAATGTTCATAGTTCCCTCCCTCCGATACGTTCAAACTGTCGTCGGTTGGAGTCTGTATTCCGCACCCTCCGCTTGCGACGCGCCATGAGGATTCATGACTTTCGTATTGTTTATAACGCTTCTCTCTCTGCTTTCTCCTATTCTCATTCCTTGCTAACCTATCTGATAGCGGACCACAGCATGGGTCTTCTGACCTTCCTTCGTAACACCCTCGGTATACCCAAACCCCCTGGAACCACCCCCGCCAACACCCAGCCTCCAAACAAACGCCGTCCGCGCGTCGAAATATTCGGCCCACGCGGCATTCGTCGTATGCTCCGGATGCTCTGGCACATCACGCACTCCCACTCCGAGTTCGCGTACGTCGTCCACGAGCTCTTGTTTGACGGGGAGCAGCCCTCTGTCGCCGCAGACGTCCAGCATGGCCAAGACGGCGTGGACGAGGCGGACATTCGGTGCGATAGCGAGTGTGTCGGGCGCGATATCTGGTGCGACGAGCAGGGCTTCTGGAAGGGGATCGTAGACGTGACGTCGCAGCAGGCGCACGGTCTCTGGGGCGCCGTCGTTGACGCAGGGCCCATCCAGCATCGAGGTACGCTGACCGTCTTGCATTGCACCGTTTTCTGCGGGGCGTTGCTCACTCGTGGATATGAAGATCCATGTATCGGGTATATCATTCGTGAGATTCCTCGCTACCCGCTCACGGTCGAATCACCCATGCCGCGCAAGCTCGTCATACTCGGCGACACCTGCGACCCGACCCCGATCATTCCGCTGATCCACGCCGACGACCCTCCGAGTTCTGCGTCGTCTTCGTCTGAGGCGTCCACTTCCAGCTCGCCGACTCCGGGATCCCCTCCACATGTCGATTTCTCGGTGCTTCCGATCGTCAACCCTCACGACAACGGTGTCTGCGTCCGCGTACCTGTCTCGTTGCTTATCCACGAAGCAACGGACGCGTACCTCCCCCCTCACGTCGACCCACAGCAGCGCACGGGGAAAAACAGGACGCTAGAGAGCGTAACGGAGAAAGCCGTGCTCCGGGGACACAGCACGCCCGCAATGGCCGGTGCGTTCGCGAGGGCCGTCGCGGCGGAGAGGCTGGTCATGAACCACATCGGCGCCAGGTGTGTTTGTGTTTGTGTTTGTGCTTGTGTTTCGTCTGCCTCGCGTTCCGCGTTCTTCACGCACGCTCATGCCGGCGTGGTCGCAGGTTCCCTGCACCGGATATGGAGCACAACCAGTACCGTGGGGGCGGTGGGGGCGGCGGCGGGCGCAACCAGTTCCGCGTCGCGTGCATGCGCGAGATCGAGCGCCAGGCTGCGGACGCATGGAATCCGAAGCGGCGGATGCAGCCGTACGTCCAGGCCGCGTGGGACTTCCTCACCGTCTCGATCCCGCCGAACGAGCCGCGTCCGGCGGTCGATGCGGACTTGTCGCTGAGGGCGGGAGCAGCGGTGGAGATGGAGATGGCGGACGTGGCGGCACCAGCGCGGCGTGCTTCGGAGAAGGGCAAGGCGAGAAGCTACTCGATGACAGGGGTGGAGGACATGGAGACGAAAATGGACGAGGACGCTGGCGAGTTTGAGTACTCTGCGGAGATGTCGGACGAGGGTGAAGACGGGACGGTCTTCGCCGCCGCAACAACTGGCTCCGCGACGGGTCCTCGAAGGCACGGGAACGGCAACGAGCCTGGTGGATCGAGCCAACAGCTGCCTGTGAACGTGGACAACGGCGACAAGAAACGAAGCGCGCCGGCGAGCGATGGTGCCGGTAGTCCGCGGGTTGGGTTTGGATCTGAACGAGCGCGGGGCAGCGGCGGTGGCAGCGGCAGAGGACGCGGAGGCGACTATCATAGGGGATACAGCACCGGCGGCGGCAGTGGTCGCGGTGCTCAAAGTTCGACTTCTGGTTGGGGACGGCACCAGGATCGGGGCAGGAAACCGAGGACAGGTGATCGCGCTCGGAGAGGCCGCGGAGGGGGTGGTTCGTAGATAGAGAGGACTTGAAGAGCTAATGATGTCGAAGTGCGCTCTGAAGTTGAACGTCTTGTGTATCATAGCGTCTTACAGTACCATTTTTCTCGCCACTGCGTCAAGAGGCAGGGATACTGCGATACCAGAAGGATTGCTTTCGAAGCATGAGCTCTAAAGTCCCTCAGTCGCGGGATTCGGGCCTACGAGACGATCGTCTCCGAGGCCGGGATTTGAAAGCGGGATTCCGTTTTGGAAGTACAAGCATCGACAGGGAGACAACGCCTGTGGCTGGGTGGGATGGGACCATAAGTTTGAACGTTAACCCTCTGTATCGCGCGCGGTAGCCAGCGAAGTGGTTGATGATGATCACGGGGGGAAAACGTTTACATCTACGACGAGCAACCGAAGTTGCACTAAAAGCGATGACTCTCGATAAGTGTGAGCTTCTCCTACAGATCATATGCTGCTATGTAGTAAACGGCTCACGCTCCCCACGACAGATCGGCAGGGGAGAGCCTAAACATGAACTCCGATATGTAAGCCATATTTCTTCGAAGTCAGCGATTCGGAATACGCACTACTAGAATCCTGCTACTCAGCGTACGCAGGGAGCAGGTCAGGATCTTCGCGGTGCTCGTTTGCCAACCGTGCACTCAAGGACGTGAGGACGCCACGGAGGTCTGCCATCTCCGCTTCCAGCTCCCGAATCGCCGTCTCCGTTCCCCTCCCGCCCTCATGGACGTCTGAGAGTCGAGAGGCGCTAGTGGGAGATGAGAGGACGTCGGACCTAGTGCGTTGGAGGGTCTCGAGCCTCCAAGCAAGCTCCGCATGACGTTTTGATGACCAGTCCGCCGTCAAAGGTGATGCTGCGTCGGCGATTGCAGGCGGTGTCCCGTGTGTACTATCAGCTCCGAGAACGTCGGGCGCCAGGCGAGAGGGGTCGTGCGTCGCTGCGCCGTCAAGCAATCGCAGCGGGGAGATCGGGGTTGTGGGGACCATGCTCTGTGCGGAGGATTCCCCATCCCCTCCTCGGTCTTCACCTTCGCTGCGACCCCCGTTACTGTCTTCGTACCCTCCATCGTGCATATGCGTGGCTCTGGAACGCGTGCGCCTTCTACAGAGAAAGAATACCCCAACCGCGACTCCGAGGAGAAGAGCGACGCCTCCGAGTACTGCTCCAACGACGGCACCGATTGGTGTGCTGGGTGACGAGGACTGAGAGGAGCCGTTCGGAGTGTTTGTCGACGTTGGTGTGTTGGATGATGGGGAGTGAGAGGAGCCGTTAGGAGTGCTTGTCAACGTTGTTGTGCTGGACTGAGAGGAGCCGGTAGGACTTGTCGATGGAAATGTGCTGAACGATAAGGACTGAGGAGTGTTGTTTGGAGTGCTTGGAGACACGAGTGGGCTGGATGACGGCTCGAAGGACTGAGAGGAGCCGTGAGGAGCGCTTGTCGACGGAGGTATGATGGATGATGTGGTCGATGAGGAAGGAGGGATATTGTTTGAAGCAGGGCTAGCCGACGCCAGGTCATCTATTTGAGTAGTATAGAGGAGGTAATCGAACAGGATGAGTGAATTATCGCTGGGAGTCATGACAAGGGTATGGGGGCCATCGTTCAGCGCCGTGTTGTGGTACACGAGCTGGTTGTACAGGATAGTCGAGCTGGAATTGGGAGAGCGAGTGAATGTATCGGCATACTCGCCATCGATGGAAAAGAAGATGCTGGCAAGCGTGATGGTCGAGTTGGGGAGCGTGTTTGGGAGTATGTTGAACACGTACACTGCGGACCCGGTGAACTGTACAGTTATCATTGCAGGGGTCTCCGAAGGGAGATAAGTGGTATCGTGCCAGGTTTGCTCGTGAATCTGGGTGTAATACCGACGGGTTGATGCGGCAGGTTGGGCAGTTCTCAGTGGGGGAACCGGCGGTCCACGCGTCGTTCGGTGAATAGTCTGGAATCAAGCCAGTGGTGGAGTCTCCGAGTTGGTCATCGACGGTGATGTTAACAAGGCCAGAACGGACAGGAGCAAAGAACAGGGACAGAGAAAGCAAGAGAAGCTGTGTCACTGCTATACCTAGCGCATCGTTCCATCGTCACGGTAGTAGTATCAGCTGCCAGCAACATCGGAAATCGTAAGTAAAGACGTACCACATCGCACATTGCGACACCAGGACGCACCAACCGGGGTCATGGTGGTTTGCAAGAATGAGAAGGCGGGTAGTGGTTGGGTTGAGATGGTCCGCACTGGATAACGGTACGACAAGTTATAAGACTCAGATACCATGGCAATGAGAGGCATCATGAAGTTCATGATATCAGATGTCAAGTGTAAGATTCGGGTGAGAAATGGCAGGACTTCTCTTCCATTTGATTAACTCCCTACCCTCGCACTGTAAGGGGAGAGTCCATTACGGTGCCAGAGAGCTTGCGCCGGGAACATCTGCTCCGGATGGAGGGAGCATGAGAATGATACTAGTAGGAGTCGTTTTAGCTTTAAATACACACTCGATACGGTGGGGAATATGCTTAGCGGCCGAGAGGTAAGTTTGGATTCAAGTTGAACTGCGACGAGGAGGAGGAGAAGGGTCAGTAATAAGTATTCGAATATTTGGACCATGATGTACATGATGTAGGGCCACAACCACTACAAGCGCAAATTGACATGGCTGACAAGCGCCAGGGCGGCTTGGGTCGGAAGGTTTACTAGTAGGCTGCCCTCAGCCTGCCTCCTCGGAGGCCGCAGGAGTTGCTGTGGTTCAACTTGGCCGCCGTGCGCATTATCAGCACATTCAAGTTGCACGCGGGCAATATTGCACTATGGGTTCATGTCCTACCCTGACGACTGCGACTGGAGTGCAAGTCTAGTGGCTCGTGAATTTGTTTCCCCCAGTGTCGACTACTATTGTAGTACATTGCATATACAACCATGTTCCCGCATCTCAATCGCCTTGGGAAAACAATTCATCACAACATATCCACTCAAAACAGTCGGTGAGCATTTGTCTGGCAACTCGGCGAGAAGGCGGGGTGGCCCTCCGGAGGAACGACTCGTCTCCAGCCTGAGAACATTCTTGTTGCGAACTAAAACCGAACTATGACTCCGGAAAGTCTCCTGGACCGTAAGAGCAGTCTACATCGATATCGTCGGCCGACGGCGAGACGATACTCGACGCTCGACCTCCGGCGGAGCGACCATTGCCAGCCTGAGTGAAGTCGACAGACTGCAGGACAGAACCACGGAATACGAGAGACGGGACCCCTACCCCCCGTCCGCTGTCACGGTATGAGGCGACGGTGTCGCATTCGGACCTGTTCAGTGCCACGAGCAGCATTATGACTGTGGGGTAAATGGCCTGGAGGAGAGAGACGGCGGAGAGTCAGTCGTCAGTTGCACTGGCACCGTCGTGATGAGGGAAGACAGCACGGCATACAACGACAACGACGAGCCCGCTTTCCGTGAATGCTTCCCAGCCGGTGGTGAAGGCGCGAAAAGCGGACGAGTGAGGTTTGGAGATTGAATTGATATTAGCGTAGAAAGGGCGGGTGATAGTTTGGTATACCACGACGAAAGTCTACGGTGCCATCTATGAGCTTTCGAGCCGTTTGTTCGTGCAGTAAATGATTGATGCGAGCCGTACCCAGATGGCAGAGTAAAAGGAACCCGACTCGATGAGGAGCGTGAACGCTCTGGAGACCTGTGAGCGACCCAAAAATGACCTGAGGCCATTGCCACGGACAAAAGCGCGGTGTTTCCTGTCGACAAATTAGAGCCGAGTATATGATCGGACAAAATTGTAACCATACCATGCCTGATACATTATGAGGCACGTAGAAATGACATTTGTGGCCAAGCTGAGTACAGTTGCCGCCATACCAAAAGGGTCGCCTTCGAAGAATGAGCCCCCAAGACTTCCTGCTGAGGGACCGACGATACTGTCAAGTCCAGAGGTTTCCGCGAAAGGAGTTGCCAAGCCTATACGTTGACCAACAACGCAAGAATGGGCAGTAGACACAACGCCCATGGCTGTGTGAGAGGGCACCGTCAACCTGTATTGCGTCGGCCGAGCAAAGTCATTGAAGGACGTACCTAACGTTGCGAGGAGGAGGAAGCTCGATCCGAGGCGAATCAATCGACTTCTCGGCCAGAGAACCCACACCCGGCCCAAAACGATAGCATCGCCAATAGTTATCTGTGCCAAATTTTCACGTCAATGCATTGGACGGCGTGCTCATGGATAAAGGGAAACGATAAACACAAACGCACATTGGTGGTCAGCGCTGCAGTCCCCACGCAGTACTCAAGTGGGATATCATGGTAGATGAACCGGTGTAATTGCGGCCCTGAATAGTCCGGCGCTTGGTCGTTGCACGTCGATCCGCCAATTTGCAGGCAAGCCTTCGCCCATATAACAGACCCGGAAATGCCGGAGGCAACATATGTTGCGATGCCCGCGATGATGAAGGTGTTGCGTAGCGCGAGCACCCAGTATACTGACGTAGACGTGAACATCGCAATTGCCGCGATAGTGTACCATATCGCCCAACGAGTTTTCCGGAGTTTGCGGCTGCAGTATTGTAAGCAATATAACGGCCAGACAGGGCCCCGCCGACGCCGCACGACGAGGAGAATCTCGGTACTTGCCTTATCAATACCACAGCGATGCAAGTGCACAATACGAGAGTACCTAATGAAAGTGGTTCAATAGACAGTCGTGTGAGAGGACCACGCAGAAAAACGTCTTACCAAAAAAAGCGGTGGAAAGGATGGTTCCAAGAAGCCGTCCTCGTAGTTCGTATGCGATCATGGGCATATATATGGCTGTCGCTAATAGGGGCTCAAATAATAGATTCACATCTGGGCTCGATGCAGCCATCGCGACGAGGACGCACGGATCTCAAGAAGGGGGGGAGGTGTGGTTTCACGAATCGAATCTCTTTTGCATGGCTTCTTAAGCACGGAAACATCACCTTCGTGATGCTCGCAGGCTACGACCTGTGCGACATCGGTTGGACAAGCAGTGACTAGTGACAGGTCAATCGGCGCCTTTGGAAGTTGCTCTTCCGATCCGCCATCGGAGCATGGAACCGTGACACCACATGGCATCGTATTTACGGCTGCGGCACCAGAAGTTGAAGTAGGTGTTGTTCCGAGTCAGTACGGCGGTCCCAGCCGGGCAGTCGATTCGAATCCTGGGCGTAAAATCGTGACAATAAGACACCGAAGGCAAACGCCGCGACCATAATCTAAACGTACATAATGCACCCTTCCTATGCCTCCGTGTCGCTGTAGCAGGAAGTCTGTAGACTGCATGAGAGACAGACACGAAGGACGAAGATTGAACGCCCGGCGCAACTGGCGGCCCCTCGCAGAACATTGACGTACAAACGTCTGTTCCAATCTTTCCGCAGCAGCATTTCCTGTGTCCTCTCCGACGATGTGAGTATATACCAAACCGATGTCCTGGCCAGAGACTGAGATGCCACCGGCGATGAAAGAAAAAAGGCGAAATCTACTTATATGCGCATGGCTAGATACTACAACGTGCCTCAGAACACGCCTCAGCCCGCCGACCGTCACTTCTGCCGCTTGTAGATCTTGTCCAAGAACACCTTGAACACCTCCCTCTTGAGCCTCACGTCACCCGCGCCGACGTCCGCGCCCTCGACGGGGATCGTCTCGATGAGGCCCACGATACGCTTATACGCGCCCTCCTCGTACACCGCGTACTTGTCGCGGATCCCGAGCTCCTCGTACAGCGCCTTGACGCGCGCCTCCGCCTCCTTGTCCTTCAAGCCGTAGTTATCGTCGAGCACCCTGCGCTGCGCGGGGCTCGCGAGGGCGAGCGCGGTGTTGACGCACCACGAGCACTTGTTGTCGATGATGTCCGTGCCAATCTTGCCGAGCACCTCGGGGGGCGCGGCGAAGTCGAGGAAGTCGTCCTGGACCTGGAAGTACTCGCCGAGGGGGACGAGGATGGACTGGGCGAGCGTGTAGGGGTCGGAGGAGGGCGCGTGGGGGATGCCGCACATGTACATGGCGAGGGCGACGGGGAGGTAGAAGGAGTAGTAGGCGGTCTTGTAGATGACGATCTTTTGGTGCCTGTGCGTCGAGTTAGACGAAAGTGCCGACAGAACGAGGGAGAAGAGAAGACGTACTTGGCAAGAGAGAACTTGCTGAGGTCGACGTGGTCTTCGGGGGCGGTGATGAGGTCGATGAGCTGGCCGATCTCGGTCTGGAAGGTAGTGTCGTGGAAGAGCTCGAGGAGATGGACATAGTAGGGCTCTGAGCGGAAGTGCTTCTTGAGGAGATAGTAGATGGCGCCTTCGAGCATGAAGGAGTCGTTGATAGCGATGAGGTTAATGCCTTCGACGCGGAACCAACAGGGTTGTCCCCGACGAGTGACGGACTGGTCCATCATGTCGTCCGAGACAAGGAAGAACGCTTGGAGCTATACGGACACAATGGACGGTCAGCATCCTGATGGATTACAGCATCGACCTTGGCGCGAGCGCAGAGTAGGAGCGATAGGAAGGGGATTTGCAGCAGTGAATGTACTCGGAACGATGGGGCGCGAGAGGATGGACGGAGGAGGAAGGACTCACGAACTCGACACACCAGCCGAGGAGGGCGGCCTTGAAGTACTCATCGTCGTTTAGCTTACCGCCCTTGAGGATCTCGACGGAGTCGACGACCGAGATGCCCCGGTTTAGCTTGCCACCCGGGACATTGTAATCGAGGTTCTGTGTACGTACACCGCACAAACGCGCGCGTCGATCCGTGTCAGTACACGCTCGGAGGGAGGGGCAGGAAAGGGACGCACGCGCTGGAACCAGGAAACGGCATCTTGGGGCATGCCCTCCTGCTTGAGGTAGGCGAGGAGCTCCTCGCGAAGCTTGGGGAAGACGTCGTCGAACTTCTGCCTCTTCTGAGCCTTTGCATCGGCCATTTTGGATGTGGAACGTAAAACAAAAGGTGGTGTGGAGGGCGAATGAAGTGGGGGACGAGGAAAGGTGGTGGATAGGATGGTGTTTAAGTATGGGGAGGGGAGGGGACATCATGGCAAGATACAATCTGAGGCCTGAGGATCGATGATTGTCGTTCGAGGGAAAGGAGTGAAAAGTGGGGGGGGCGCCTCCGCCTTTTCCTCCTCACCGCCATCGGACTTGCGACCCTCGCTCTTGTCTCCGAAACACTCTCACAATACCGCTGAGCGATAGCGGCTCCCATCCCACCGTTTATTGTCCTCACCAGTGTGTTCTCCATTCTCTGCCACGACAAGCAGCTGATCGTACTTATTCCGCCAGCCAGCTGGTCGACGTCGCCCTTCTCCCCTGCGGAGGCTGCGAGCGATCGCAAAACTCCAGGGATCGTGTCGATTCACCGCCGCGATCGAAGCCTACTTACAGTATATCCTCCACAACCACCACCCAAGCCCCAGAGCGCTTGTGCAGGTGAGGAGAGCCTCGGGCGACGACCTTTGTCCAACGTCGACTTGCATGGGGTACTCAGAAAGTCCATGGCACATAGCCTTGATGCTCAAAGCACATAACGGTATAACAGATGCGAGGAGCATGACATGACATGCGTAATCCTGGACGTGGTCGCCGATGAAACCGAAGCTCTGTCGTCGTTTCGGTTTCAAGCACGGGGCCCGTCATGAAATAGCCAAGGGAAGACGTGGAGCAAGCAGTCAGCATTGTCTGTACCGAGATATCCCGCAGTAAGTGACACTTCGTCTCTCTTGTCTCATGTCCCGAATGCCTCGATGACCACCGTAACAGGTTCTGCTCGTACGACCGCCACCGCCCACACCTGTCCCAAGGCAACCAGGGCCATCTCAATGTCGCCACTATCAGAAATGGCGAGTACCGATCCTCCGTTCGCCCCCAGGTTACAGTGCGGACAATGCCTTCGCCTATCTACTAACTCGCAGGTGCGGGATGTGTCCTCGAGCACCTTGGCATCCTCTCCGACGTCAACCTGCCCCTCACCTGTCCTAGTGCAGGAAATGACTGACCAGGGTCGTCCCAACTACATGGTCGGTCTCTCCCGGCCCATGACCTCACGGACGGTCCACATTGACGGGCTCGAGTTGTCCCTGCTAGCGTACAGCCATCCCCATCGCCTGACCATCTAGTCGACCTGCGCTGTTACTCAGGCTTGAAAAAAATCAGTTCTTCTAGCTCGCACTGTACTGTCCGACCACCAGACGGTCAGATCTCCCGTTATATTAATGGTCTCCCGGACGACCTTGTCAAATGCTCATTCCCGGTTAAACTAGGCTCTACGTTTCCTGGTATCCGCGTGTCTGCCCTATAAGCACTCTGCGTGTTGTTCTGTGCATTCAATCTAGATGTCTTGGAGCACTCGGACTCTGTGGACCTCGGGCGGGGTGCTTGGGGATCCTAGCTCTCGGCTACCGTGCATGGAGGTTTTGACGATCACCGCCTCACCCTGTCCTCTTTACGTGTTTCTGCAGACTTCTGTACGCTCATCCGCCTTGCCTTGCTGTCGCCTCTCTGCATCCGCATGTATCGCGCGGCTTCGACTCGGAGGGTGATTGTAACTATCGGGTATGTCATGTTACGGCCGTCAGTGCTGAGATAAAGGACTAGCGTCCGTCTTGCATCATTCCACGGAACAACTATAACCAGTACGAGTATGCATGTGGTTCACTTGGAAGATGAATATTAGCCGCAAAGGGAGGTAGTGTTGTCTCTGGACCCGTTCCGTATCTTCACGTGTCGACGACCTAGTACGCCTTAGCATCGACCACACTTCGGCCCATGGCAGTCCACAATCGCGCACACACATCAGGTTCAATGAGGACTGGGGAGTCGTATGACATTGACGTATGCGTGAGCGGTGTAGCGGAAAGCAAGTACACTATGTATGTCTGAAAACTATCTAGGTACTTATATCCCCCGAGGGACACGCCAAGCCCCGTGGCGCTCACCGCCAGCGCATGCGCATGCCACGCCCCAAACGCCTCCGTCGCCAAACCCGGCACCATCACGAAGCCCCAGCGGCATCGCGAACGCGCTCGACGGCGCACATATCGCCCAAATGTTCAATAACTCCGAGATTAGAATATTGTACTTCGTCCTTCGAGAATCCGTCCGCGAGCTACTGCCGGGCAGTCGGCGAAGGGCGAAGTCGAGGGAGACGACCGCGCCTACAGTGAGCGCGATGATGGGAGCCCCGGCCATGGGAGCCTTGAATGTCGCCACGGAATCCATGGAGTTGTATGGGAGGACGGCAATTAAGGATTTGAGGACAGTCCCGCCGACGAACCAGACGACGGCGCTGAAGTAGAGCGCCGCTGGGACGCAAGTCGTGAGGATGACGAACATCTTCAAGAGGCCAGAGATCCTCGTCCGGGGAAGGTGGGGGCCATCTTGAGGAGAGCTCTCGATGTCGTGAACTTCGGGAGAGGGGAAGGGACTGGCGATGGCTACGGCGCCCGCTTCGGTCTGAAGTACGGATGGCGGCGTGTATAGTGGAGTCCGCCAGGGTTGTCTGCGATACGAGGGACTCTTGAGACATGAGATCGTGGCTACGAGTCGGGCGTCGAGTGGCAAGAGATGCGGTAGGTGATTGCGAAAGTGCATACTAGATGTCTCCTTTTAATACAGCCTTCAACAGCATACTGTTCGCTCACGGCTCGAGAGACTACACATGGCTCAGGTAAAACGGACAGAACGACATGGGGCGAATACAAAGAGCTAATTGTCTGTCACTGGGTAGAAACGAAACGGCCGTCTCGAAGACAGAACACACGAGCGCACATGCGCGTCGTATAGCGCCACAACCATATGAGCGACCCTATGAACAAATAGCAGAGGAAAATCCCGAGAAACCCGCCTAATAATCCCATTGTGCTCATCACTAGCGCATCCATCGCCCCAAACATCTCCGTCGTCAAATACGGCATCATCATGAAGCCCAAAGACATCCCGAACGTGCTTATCCGTCACAGCGCAGCCTGACACCTTGCAAGTTATCGAGGTCTGGCCGAGGTTGCATGCGATGCACCCACCCTCCTGTCTCTTCATTTGTAAAGAAACACGGGGGAGCATACGTTCAATATCTGAAGAAAGGGAACATACAACGTTGATAACTCGGGAGTGGTCCGTGTTCATATGCCTAGACCCAGACCGCCGTGGAGCGGACAACATCGCGCGGCGCCTTCCCCAGACAATCACCCGATCCCTCGACAGTGTATGAAGCCTATTCACTACGGGCGCACATACGATGCCACAGCCACGCCGACCCCCGGATGAGCAAAACCAATGCACAAGGCGCGCCGAGTCCAGTTGCACTCAACGCGAGCGCGTGCCACGCACCAAACGTCTCCGTCGCCAAATGCGGCAGCATCACCAAGCCCAACGGCATCGCGAACACGCTCGCGGGCGCACACATCCCAAGGACGATAACCGTCTTGTCGCGATGGTGCGCGGTCCCCCCATCCCTCCCCCGCAGTGATAGGCGAAGGACGAGGTCGACGAAGGCGACGGTGGCGCCTACGGCAAGCGCGACGACAACGGCCCCGATCAAGGACGCGTAGACCTCCGCCGCGAGATCTCCGGAGTTGAAAGGGGATGCCCAGACGAGGATCATGGTCCCAATCCCGAGGAGGATGAGGCTGAAGAAGAGCGCTGATAGGATCCCGCAAATCGTGAGGCCCACGAACGTGTTCACGTCCACGACGTCGGAGATCCTCACCCGGGGCAAGCTGGGGCCATCTCTCGGAGGACTGTTGACGCTGCCCTGTCCGGAAGGGGCGAAGGGATGGGCGATCACGCCGGCTTCGAGATCTGCAGTGGGCTTGATGGCGCAGAGCTCTACATCGCCGCCATCCTCTGCGTGCGAGAGTGCCTCGTCAACACTTGGTGGTGTGGTAGGGAGCCGGATGCCGACGAGTCCCCGGGGGTCCGCCGGAGTCGTCTGCGATACGACAGTCTCTTGAGACATTCGATCGTAGGTGTGAGGTGTGGTGAGTTGGGAGGGGTGCGGTGGGCGACGGCGGATGAAAATGGACGACGCTCCTTTTAAACACTCCGGTATACAGCAGCACATCGTTCACCCCATTAGATACGACGTCTCGGCTCTGGTCAAAACAGACAGAGTGACGCGGGGCGAGTAAAACGACCCAATTGTCTACCACTGGGTGAAAATGAAACGTCCTCGAGGACAAAAGACGTGGGCGGCGGGCGCGGCATGAACATGACTTCACGACGCTCCCGGGTACAAGCATAGAATAAAGCTCATCGCAGCTTGTATCTCGAACGCTGTGGCGTCCGCACGGTTTATTATTTACGATCCCGACGACACAGTTGCCACAGTTGGGCGGGCGTAGACGGTGGTCCTCGGGTACAAGGAGGGGAAAATATACAAGCTGATACTCACCGAATCCGACAACAAGCGATCCACGCATGGTTGCCGTTGGGATCAACTGGCAGGTACCAGTCCTGCCGTCATGTTGGAAGTGCGCCGCCGCATATACCTAAGTTCAACGACGATTTTTCGTGGTACGTGTCCCGACGATTATACGCGCAGACAACGTGGAAGGTCACGTCGTGTTGCCTGAGTCCTCGAGGCTGTTTCTCTTGTAGGGGGATTGAGACACAGAGCCTGCAGGTCACCGAGGCGGCGAGGTGGACGAGTGATGCGAGCTGAGCGTAGGTCGATATGGAAGAGAAATGATCTGAAGCAGAACGTAAAGCTGGAGAGCTCTCGAGTTGAGAGCGAGATGACGGCAGGAGGAATCAGAGCCAGTGCGGCCAAGTTCAAAAGTTCGCCTCCATTCGCGACGTGGCGGGCCGGATCTGCCCGATGCACCTGCCAGCGCCCCGGCCGGTCAGGGCCGTTCGCCGTGACGAAGGCCGAGCTACGGCTAGCAAACCAATTGCAACGGGCTCCAGTCTTGTGAGCGATTTTCACCTCATATTGAGATATCGTCATCTCCTTCGTATCATTCCCCCGTGTTTTCTGTACCAGTTTACTAAAAGTTCCTGAATTTTTAGGAATGTGGCAGGACGCCAACCTCGGGTCAGCTTGCAGTCGCTTCAACCGCACACGTCTTGTAAAGACATAGGAGGGCATGTATTCGTTCCGAAAGGAGAGCAACATATATACAACAACGGTGACTCAGAGCGGTCCGCATATAGTTAGTGCCTAGACACAGAACCCGAAGGAACGACATCGATATCGTGCGCACAATCCCCGGCTTACAGTACAGTATATCAAACCCTTCCCCTACAAGTCCACCGTATCGCACCACAACAATTCCGGCAAAAAGCGGAGCAAAAGCCCTCCAACGAGCACGCCGAGCCCCGTCGCGCTCACCCCCAGCGCCTGCCACACCCCAAACGTCTCCGTCGCCAGACGCGGCATCATCACCAAGCCCAGCGGCATCGCGAGCACGCTCGCCGGCGCACATATCGAGGACACCGCAAGCGCATCCATCGCCGGGTCGTACGCTCGAACTGTGCTGCTCTGACGATCGCGACCCACCGTCCGGCGTGGCAGGCTCGGTAGGCGGCGCAGGACGAAGTAGAGGAAGCCGAGGAAGCCGACGACGAGGGCGATGACCGGCGCGCCGGCCATGGACGCCTTGAACGTCGCCCCGGTATCCATGGTGTCGTATGGGGCCACCTTGAATATGGAGCCGAGGACGATCCCGCCGATGATCCAGGAGAACGCGCTGAAGAAGAGCGTGCACTGTGCGCCCGAGTCTGGATGAAAAGTGACACATCAATCACCATGCAGAAATGGTGGAAAATCACGATGCGATTGGGAAGTAGTCACCCGTTTTGGCATTTGAGCGCCGGATGATTTCCGCCCTGTACGCTGGTGAAATTTCGGTTGAAAGTCAGCCGGATTTTCTCGAGATTCACCATATGGCAAAAAGCGCTGAGGTGGTAGGTTTCCCCATGTTTCTTCGGTGTTATCATTATAACCAGATCCTGGCATCCTTTGCTCGATGCTTGTAGAGATGAACGAAATTATATATCACTATTTACAATACATCGAAACACGGTAGTACTACACAAGTCCCTACTTCGTAACATTTGCCATCAGACCCACCCTCCTCGTGCTCGTGCGGAATCGCCATCTACTTCTGCTCTGGGTTTGCAACGTAGCAGGCAGCCATGGACTTACTTCTGCAAGGTCGAAAGCTGGACCGAGCCGGTGTTGCCATATGGGTGGTGGACGTGGATGCTGTTGCTGCGGGAGGACGAGATCAGAGATAGGTCAGGGAGTGCGGCAGGTGCGGCCGCCGTTGTGACAATCGTGAGGCAGGACCCTTGCAATGTGCCTGGCCGACAGCATGATATAGGACGAAGGGAGGAAAGGAGGGACTCACAATGCCTGAGGGCCTGCCCTTGACGCGGTTGTACTTGCGCTAGAGCTCCGGGTGGAGGCGCCCCTTGTCAAGCTAGATGGTGTACTCACCGTGGATGCAGATGTTGCAGGAGCGGATAGCGCCGGACAGCAGTCCATGATGGGCTTGAGGGAGTACGAATGCGAAAAATGACTTGAAGCTGAACGCAAAATGACGACTCACCCTAGAAAATGCCAGAAAAAGGTCTCAAGGAGGTGCGTACCTTTTCCCACCCAATGTAGATGGTTGTGAGCAATCCTCATGGTGTTCCAAGGCCTACGTGCGTACGATCGCGACATGAGTTGACGCTGCGTGCAGTGCACTTGCATGCAACGTCAACTCGTGTCGTTGGGGGCCCCGCACGTTGTAGGCAGATGACAGTCCCCTTGAAGACTCCAGGCTGCAGGTAGTCCAGAAAAATAAAGCAAGATGTGGAGAACACTCAGATAAGGGATAAAAGCGGGAGAGCGGAGGGAAGGAAACTTGCAGAGGGCAGAGGTCTTCGTCGTTACGCAGGGCGGCAACGGGGACAGCATTGACGCTGGAGTTTAGGGCAGGCAAGACAACCTTCAAGCTGGTTCGAACGTTCAAACGTTCAAGCTTCCTAACGTGCGCCAAACCCTGCGCTAATATTCACCAACTTTCTTAGGGAATGCGGTGTCTCGTGGGATCACCACCATGATCACCACCCACCAATAAACCCCCATTTTGGCTGGTGAAGTCGGCTTTTCACCCATCAACCTCGGCCCGGTCACCACCTTTGAGGCGCACAGTGGTGGAAGGGAGCCCGGACGTCAGGAGGATGATGAACATCCTCAGGACGCCGAGCATTCTCGTCCGCGGCGAGCTGGGGCCGTCTTGTGGAGAGGGATCGACGCCGTGGTGGTCTTCGGAAGAGGGGATGGGCCTGGCTTCGATGTCTGAAGCAGGCTTTAGGGCCCAAAGCTCCACTGGCACGTCGCTGTCGTCCTCCGAGTCTTCGTACGGGAGCGCCACGTAACCACTCGGTGGTCTGGCTGGAAACCAGGAGGTGGCGGGTCTCGGAGAACCCGACAGGCTGGTCTGGGATATGAGGGTCTCCTGAGACATGAGGTCGAGAGATGCTAGTCGAGTGGCGAGTTGCGAGAGGTGCGATGGGTGAGTGGGAAGGTATGTAGGCGGTATCCCTTTTAAACAATCTGGCACACAATCCACAACCACACACTATTTAGTCCGCACGGCTGGGCAGTACGCCTCTAAATGCACAAAATGGCCTGAGTGGCGGAATTGAAAAGAATAATGTCCTCGTCGTCACCAAGCCAGTGCTCCGCTTCTTTTGCCTCAAGGCTCAAGCGCGACGCAAATCTACTCATGATAATAACACTAGTGCCAAACTATTGAGCGCATCTGCATATACAATAAACATTTCTGACTTCTTGATCTAGAACCGGTTTTCATGCGGGCGTGAATCCTATTAGCCGACGAATGTCAAGACAAAAGCCTGAAGCGCTCGTCGCCCGGACCCGCTGTATTCACTGATTCACTTCGAAGCAGACTCATTCTACAACAATGGGCACTATCATGTTCCAAAGGATGTATCAGACCTCGAACCCAACGAATTCGCCAGCCCTCGGACCCAACCACCGGATCGTCAACATCACCACAAAGAGAGCGGGCACGACGCCCCAGAAGGCTTGTATCAGAACCGCCCCGCCCTCCGCCGAGAACCCCTCGCTCAGACTGCGAATCGAGTACCCCAGCCCAGGCACGCCGGAGAAGAGCGCCGCGCTGTACGCGAGGAGGATCCCCAGCTCCACTCTATCCGACCCTCCGCCGTACCACTCCGCGGCGGCGCGCTTCCACTCGAGGAGATTGCCGGGGAAGCAGTGCCTCTCGACGAGCAGCAGGAGCGAGGCGACCGTCCCGGTGCAAGCGGTGCCGATGGCGTATTCGATCGCTCTGGTGCCCCATGTGTTCGTTCCCAGTGAACTAGACACGTAGGTGGGAACGCTGAGGGCGAGTGTCGCGCAAGCCGCCAAGGGGAGCGAGATCACTACAGGGAGGGTGGAAATGCATGACTCGTCATGGTCTTGCCCTGCGACGAAACGCTGTGAGTTGGGAGTCTGCATGCCGCTTGGAGGATATTGGGGCAGGTATCCTACGTCCTCGGGGAGGGCCTGGGGAATGTGGCTTCGAGGTGGGAGCCGCGGCGTGTCCGAACTGAGTCCTGGGGGAGGGATAAGCTCGATGCGGTTGGACGCTGGACCTGACCAGAACGACTCCATGGCAAAGGCGAAGGCAATTGGACGCGGGGAAACGTGTCGAACTTCCAGGGGTGCTCAGACAGAGTGAGCTCCCAGCGAACCGACATCCTCGAACATGCCTTTAAATACGCTTCAGCCATGTACATTCGCCTCCAAGGTCGCGGTGAGTGGTCTGGTCGCCACCAAGCCTGCGTGTCAGCACGCTGCAATCAATAACACCACCACAACACAAACCGTTACGACGACGATCCAATGGTATACAACACGCCGAGGACAAAAACCGGAATCCCAACGACAACCGTCCCCAAGCCCCCCGCGGCGAGCGCATGAATCGCGCTCAGCCCCTCCGGCGCCCTCTCCGCCGGCACAACAACAATCCCCAGACTCGCGACGGTCGCGCTCCCAACCAGCATGCCCAGCGCCAGTGTGATCCAACACGCGATCGCGGCGGCGTCGCCCCCATGCCTGCTTTCCACAAGGATTGTCACCGCAGGCGCGAGGAGCAAGAGCGCCGCGTTGACGATGGCGCACCCCGTGAACGCGACGCGCGCATACGCGGGCGCGACGACGGTGTGGTGGAAGATCGTCCGTATCGGCGTGGTGTAGTGGAGGATGCGCCCGCCGACGTAGGTGGACACGACGTTCAGGCCGAAGCAGGTGAGGACGCCGAGCGCGAGGACGAGCGCGCCGAGGCCCAGAGCTATCGCGATGGCTCCCAGGCCCGTGCGCCAGTTGAAAGTCTTGAATCTTCGCCATGCCCTGCGGACTAGACTGGTTCGCGCGGGCTCCGGTTCTTTGTGGCGTTCTGATTCGGTGACAGGGAATGCGGGACCGTCGAGGAGGGGGCTTATCGTGGAGCGTGGGGATGGGACTCGGGAATATTCGACATCGTGTGTGCTGAGACTCGGGGCGAGATGTGCATGAGTTGAGAGGGAAGACATTTGAGCAGCTATTGTGGCGCAGGTGGTTGGTTGGTAGAGGGAGGGAGAGCAGTAAGAGTGTTCGGCGTCGGTCCACCAGCGCCCTATAAAGAACACTTCATGCCAGAGGCGCCTGTTGAAAGATAAGGCATATATGTACACAGCAATGGAAGGTCGGAGAAAAGCAACACCCGTCGCCTTGTTTCCTGCTCAGTGATTGACAGAATCGACAAAAGTCATGGGACAACTCAGACGCCGCATACACGAGACGGTAAGCGGTGTACAGAAACAACCACGGCCATACAGGCAGCGCATCCGGTGCATGCCAGTGCATGGTCGAGAGAAACACGACGGGCAAAGCCGGATGGTCCAAGTGAGGATATCTTTGGGAAAATTGTGCGCCACTTAACGTGTCCATACCATTTCCCCGAGGACAAAGAGGACGACAAAGGCGCGAGAGGAATTTGGAAGACACGTTAAGTGGCCCAAAAATTCCCCCGGAATTTCCCTACATGAATCATGGGGCTTTGCCCGCCGTAAAACCTAGCGATGTTTGCGCTTGCGCCGTTTCTGTCGTGGAGAAAGATGATGCGGGAGACGCACGCGACATGCCTCTCCAGCAGGTACTTCTTGGGCAGTTCATCCGCGGTCGGCATGAAAGGCTGTTGGATTGCCCAAGTCTGCATCTTCACCGTCCCTCGCCTTCTCTCGGGTCACCGTCTCTGGTCTTGCCGGTGCGATGCTCCACTCTTGCCGTCGATCACCTGGTGGCCCCGGTGGTATGTGTTGCTTTCTCCGCTTGCGGATGCGCGTGGCATGGGGTTTGGGGGTGCGAATGCACTAGGCTTCTATGCTGAGAGCAATGTATACGAGTCGCACCACCACGCGTGCTGGAGTGTCATGGTATGACGTGCGCACCTCGAGCAGCTGAACCTGGTCATCTCCCGGAACCTGGAGACATCTGTGCGCGAGCGGCCTTTGTGTTCGTCCGGACTTGAACTGGGAATGTTTGCGAGGAGCGCG
Source organism: Ganoderma leucocontextum (assembly GCA_020736865.1). NCBI lineage: Eukaryota > Fungi > Basidiomycota > Agaricomycetes > Polyporales > Polyporaceae > Ganoderma > Ganoderma leucocontextum. The sequence continues at coordinate 396,734 of JAHKGY010000015.1, read as the reverse complement.
GTCCAGAGCGTGGGGTTGGAGACTTGGAGGTTCGCAGGCGGAGACACTCTGTAACGTGTTGTGACTGCAGCACGTGATGATATCCCACTCCCGCCGTCACTAGTACTTTCAACTTAGCTTTGAAGTGAGTACGTATACGCTCTCGGAAATCCATAGAATGGTGACTCGATATTCTTTTACTGCCTGGACAGGAATTTTGATGTAACTTAGCAAACGAGGACGACGAGTGCAATTGACCGCAACAAACCAATGGTAACTACATGATGATATGACAATAGCGTACACCCTCCGAGTCCGCCACCAAGACTGCGTTTCAGTACGCTGCATACAATCAACAATACAACTCCAACAAACAGTTACAAGGGGGACCAGGGCCCAAAGAGACACAACGCGCCAAGGCTAAGAGGGACACTCTCAATAACAGCCATCCCCAAGCTCCCCGCCGCGAGCGCATGAATCGCGCTCAGCCCCTCCGGTGCCCTCTCCGGCGGCACCACCACAATCCCCAGACTCGCGGCGCTCGCGCTCGCGACCATCATACCCAGGAAGAGCGTGCCCCACCACGCGAGTCCCGCGGCGATGGGCCCGTGCCCGCTCTCGACGGCGAGGATTGTCAGCCCACACATGAGGGGCATGAGCACCGCATTCACGATGGCGCTCCCCACGAGCGCGACGTGCGCATACGGCGCCGTGACCGCCATGCCGTTGGAGTCTTGCTCGGAGTAGAACCATATCGGTATGGTGTAGTGGAGGATGCGCCCGCCGATGTAGGTGGAGAAGAGGTTCAGGAAGTAGCACATTATGCACATGCAGACGCCGAGCGCGAGGACGAGCGCGAGGAAGCTCAGAGCCATTGCGATGGCTCCCAGGTCTGTGCACCAGTTGGAAGTCTTGAATCTTCGCCATATTCTGCGGGGTGGACTGGTGAGCGCAGGATCCGCTTTGTGGCGGTCTGACTCGGGGACTGGGGAGTATTCGACATCGTCTGTGCTGAGAATCGGGGCGAGATGTGCGTAAGTTAAGAGGGAAGACATTCGAGCAGCGCAGGCGGGAGAGCAGTAAGAGTACTCGGCGTCGCGATCGGTCCGCTAGCCCCTTATAAACAACAAGACTTCATGCCAAAGGCGCTAGAGGGAGGACACGGGGCTGGCTGTGGTGCACAGCCTGGTGAAAGATAAGACATATGCGCCCAAGTATGCACCACACATGAGCACAGTGGAAGGTCGGAGGAAGCAACGTTCATCGCCTTGTTTCCTGCTCGCACTCGACAGAATCAACAACAGCCACTGGCATGGAACAACTTCGACGCCACATACACGAGACGGTAAGCGGCATACAGAAGCAAGACCACGGCCATACAGGCAGCGCATCGAGTGCCACTCGGTGCCAGTGCCTGCACTGGCATAGGCTCGGATGCTGATGCTGTAGCGTGATATCGCTGAAGTACGAGTACACCAACTGGGACTGCGAAGGCACTCGCGAGCGTGAAGCCCAGGATGATCGATGATCACTGACACGATAACTGTGCGTGCCATGCTGAGCACCACCCGCGCAGTTATGACGCCAATCGGTAGTCGACGAGTGTGCACCGGAGACGTTAAAGGGAAGGTGTGCCCTTTGAAGCATCCGAAAGCACGTCTATATGTATGGCAAGTGTATTCTCTTCTGACATGTTCCTCGCTCCCCCCTTTGTGGTAGATGCTGCGACAGAGCCAACAAGGGTCGAGAACTCACCGCGCTTTTAGTCCACTCGGCACGACTGTATCCCACCAAGTCCCCAATGTAGGACTGTCTCCCGGCAGCATTCTTGGATAGGTGCAACTCGCTCTCTTGGCTGTTGGACACAGAACTCTGACCGGTAGGCAAAGTAGGATGAAAAGGCAAAGTAGTATGAAAAGGCAGAGGAAACTTGGAAGATGGCAGAACGGAGATAAGCCGAGGACGTTGGCGCTTCCAGACTGAGATAGTAGATACCTCCACCCACGTGACTGGCTGTTTGACCCGTATACTAAGACTACTTACGCTCAAACCTTTTCCCGACATGCAGTACACAGAATAATACGAACGGCTCGTACTCCGGATTCACATTCAGTGAGTGGCAGATCGATTCTATTCATGTTCCGCGCGCGCAAATACTGTATAGTACATTATGACCACAGGCAACTTGAAGTCATCTACATGGTAAACCGTGACGTTCATCGATTCATCGCTTTGGAGAAAACACCAAACACCCTCGCCAAAGCGGACGGAGTGGTAGGCATCACCGGCAGAGGCTCCTTCTCGCAGTCCGCATCCCCCCTCGGCGGAGCCCTCGCGGACGCCGACAATGGCGCAGGGATCTTCCACCCGCGCCGACTCCTCAACAAAGTAGGACTCGGAGTTTGCGGCGACCTACTATCCGAATTCATACGGTGCTCGCCTGAGAGCTGCGCCCGCATCTCAACGCTATCCGCCGTCCCAGCTCGCGACACCGGGGGGCTCTCAAAGATGACCCCGCCCAAGACGGCGGCAGCAGCAGCGCCGAACTGGTCCTCCGTTGCTACAAGGTCCCATCAAAAACACATTCATCGACAGTATCGGAGGACAACTCACGCGTCTTCGCGTCTACGCCTGCGGCATTTCTCAGGCTGGTCCTCTTCCGGAGCGGGAGTGTCCCGGGGTTGGCTAGCGACGATTTCCGGGTCGTATCGACGGAGCCGGCGTCGAAGATGAGCGAGGCGGCTCCAACGTCGTAGAGCCGTTGCTTCCGTGCGCCGTTATCTGCCTTCCAAGGAAGACGAACCTTCCTAGGCTGTCCCCGAGAACCTGCAATACACCCTTCAGGACCACGTCGTTCAGGAATACGTGGAAGGTGAACAATGAGCGCACCTTTCTTCGACGGATCAGTGGTGGATAGGCTATACTGGCTCATCGGAGAACGAAGAAAGGCGAGTAGGGGGGTCGCAAGCCCGCCGCGATTACAGATTATATCGCCCAAGACTGCTCGTTTGCATTTGACCGCTGCTATTGTCCTCCCCATCTCGATTGCCGCAGAGACAGATTCAATGCCCGGTAATTGGGTCGTCACCATCACTTCCAGGCGACTTTCACCGCGAGATAAGAAACTAGGAATACTCAACTCGGTAGCCCTGGCCGTGTACAAGGGCACTGTTCTAGTCTCGTGCGGCACAAAGAGAAGCACCGGTGATTCTCTTTGTGTCGCACAAGGGACGCTTGATTCTGATATCCGTTCCAAATTTCCGAAAATGACCTTGACAATAGAAAACAAATTGGAAAGTCCCGGGATCAATTTCGACTCACCAATATGGAGCACGTTAAAGCATCTACGAAATCAACCAGGTTGAGCTGCTTCGGCGCACAACGCCATAGTCGAAAGGCGAACTGGAAGCAGGCGAAAGTCGACATCAGTGACGGGAGGCACATCGACGCTGAATGCGGGATGTTCAACGGACCGCGCTCGTAAGCAAAAGAACCTGGGAACTTGCCAAGGTGTAGTGAGGCAAATCAGAATACGGTACAAGGTCGAGGGAGCGTACATGTGTTGTCGCTTCCTTGGAGTCTGCTTGTCCGTTCGACGCTCGTTCCCATGCACCCACAAGTTGCCGGCATGAGCGGTGGGGCCAGAAGCATCGCAGAGTGGAGGACGCAGACCACCGAAAGGAGACAGAAAACAAAAAGTATTGTTCTGCATAAAGCAGTCTGCTTCCGTTCATGCCTGGATGATGGAAAGAACCTCGTGCGCGTGATCCTCTCTGCGAGCAAGACAACTCACCGCGCATATGCTGGACTATCGGCGGGAGGCCGGCTTCGCGACTACCGCCTCACATATAGCTCCCTGTGTGTTACAAATAACCCGATAAACGGACTCATTGTTCCTCACTCACCAATCGCCTCAGGTCCCATCCCTCCCCGACAGCTTCCCTACTCGCGAGCGCACCTACGACAGTCCGCGCTTGGCCACGTTCCCTCCCCCAATACGGGGAACTTGAAGGAGGGAATGACCTCTACTAGACGCATATGGAGTGTCATCATCCAAGTCTCGGCGCGTACAAGTAGACGAGGTTGCGAACGTTCGAAATCCAGCAAATCACCACGCGGATTGCATGGGCAGGGATGAGAGGGCGCTCAGACTGGCGGGTTCGGAGTGGTACGACATACTGCCCGAGCGGCGCAGAGCTTCGTGTCTGCGGGAAGAGATGTCAGTCCGACGCAATTGAGATAGACGTACAGGACTGCGGTTAGTCAGGCGTAGTGCGTTTTGGTCTGCTTGCGACTACAGACATCCCCACCACGAGGATAGAAGCCGTCGACGTCCTCTTGAAGGGCAGCGTATGCATTCGTATATATCGATGCAATGCACTGGGAATAATAGCGAGGATGTCCGAGTGGTCATAGAAGTTTCGTACCAGCTGTGCTATCAGAATAAAGTCGGGAGTTGTCAGATATAAGTCGTCGCAGACTGAGTCAGTTCCAATGGGGAAAGCAACGTTGAGCACCCATAGGCGCTTGTTGAGCATGTCAATGTTTGCGTGTGTTGCAATTGTGGCTATGGCAACCCCGTCCACGAACGTCGCCCTCGGCCTCGAGCTCCGACGTCGACCACCATATACAGTGAGTGCCTGACCGACTTTGTGATAGTTATCTGAAGCGACTCATGTTCTCATGCTCATGGGACAGGAATCCGATATCGGACAACTTAAATGTATCCGCCGGCCGCCTACACGTCGCAAACTCTCCTTCACAACATGGTACTGGGCTGTCGACTCACACCGAAGGTGCAAGGAGATCGTCAAATGAAATGAAAGGCCAGTTCTGCAGCATTTTACCCCCTCTTACACTTGACATCTGATATCATGGGCTTCGAGATGCGTCTCATTGCCGTAAATACTGTAACTATTATAAGGCATAACCTTAGATGCAAACCTTCTTAGCGAACGGGCGGGGGGATCGTTTGTCCAAGGTTACGATCCCACGGGCTTTGCTCGTTCTCACATACTGCCATGACTTCGTCTTGTCCATCCTCGTATCGAGCCCTGAGGTTTGGTATGCCTTTTCTTGCGATTGCCAACGTGGCTAGCGGCTGATACACCGCTAGGTATCCCCCAGCCCCTCTTGCTTTCTCTGTCACTCTTCTTCGTCCCCATCACTGCTGGCCTAGTGAACGTCACTGTCGACGACCAGCTCGGAGACCGCACCACTGGCTTGATTCCGGAATATCTACCGAACGACGGGACGTGGCACGTCGGTTCCCCCACCGAAGATTGCTCGACCTGCAAACTCACGCCGTCGACGTTCGACCTCACCCAGGTCCACGAAGAGACCTGGCACGATGCAACGTACTCCCCTCCGCTCACCCCCGCAACGATAACCGTCCACTTCACCGGAACCGCGGTCTATGTGTTCAACATACTCCCAAACACGCTCTCCAACACCACCACCTTTGTGAACATCTCCTTCTCCATCGACGGAACGGACGTCGGCACATTCACTCGCACTCCCGATTCCAGCTCGACCATCCTGTACAACCAGCTTGTGTACCAAAACACGGCCCTGACCGATGTCGCGCACACCCTTATCATGACCGCCGGCGGCGATTCGAAGTCCCTCGTCTTGTTCGACTACCTCCTCTACACTACTCAGAGCAACGACACGACGTCGACCAGCGCTTCAACCAGCACCACCACCCAATCCTCACCGACGTCAACTAGCACTCCTATCGACTCCTCTCTGGACCAGTCCTCACCCTCCAGCACACCAGTCGGTGCCATCGTCGGAGCAGTCATAGGAGGCCTCGTTTGTCTTCTCGGGATGGTGATCGTCGCCTGCCACCTCCGCCGCAGAATACGCGCGCGCTCGGAGCCGCCACAGACGGAACGAGGGCACGAAAGCAACCACACCTCCGGCCCCGATCACTGGGGGAGCACCAGCGAAGGCGAACACAGCGCATTCTTGCTGCCACGATCACGACCACGACCCCCGAGGCTCCTCGGAGTCTCCCCGCCCGGGGACCCCGCCATGCGATCGCTTTCGGACCGTGACGGCGCACCGGCAGCTGCGGCGCACGACAAGTTGAACCTGTCTCAGTCTCACCGTCAGGCTGGCCTCGCACACTCCGACGTGTCGGGCCAGGACACGAATACGAATACTAATACCACACGTCCGCCACGGTCGCTCGTCACCGCAGGCACCGGTGCCGCCGGATCGCCCTCGACGGCGGACTGGTCCTCGAAACGCCGCGCGGAGCTCACGCGGAGGCTCGAGACCCTCCAGCGCACGAGGTCCGTCCTCTCGTCCGAGTGGGCGCCCTCTGGTCGCTCTCGATCAGAGGTCGTCAGCGATGGGAGCGGGGCGGAGACGGGGACGGAGACGGCGATTCGGGAGATGGAGGCGGAGATCGTGCAGCTTCGCGGCGTGCTCGCGGCCTTGAGCGCGCGACTGGGCCGGACTGGCAGACTCGGACGAGCGTCGCGGGGATCCGGAACCGCTCCCTGCGTACGCGGAGTAGTAGGATTGTGGTGCGTACTGTGACTTGCTCAGTTCAAGTGAGATACCGAGTTACCTATCGCCAGTGGAACGCATCTTTTAACTATTCTATCGATAATCACGACCCTTTCGATTCCAACCCATCGCTGAATGGACTCCTTTGGAGAGACATGAGCTATCACTAGTCACAGACGATCTGTATGCGGAGCTAATAACGAGATCGAGCTTTCAGAGCAGCTTGCAATGTGGTCATCCACTTTATTGCCCGCCACACATTCGGCCTTGGGCATGGATCGTCAACGTTCAACCCCGGACTTTACCCCATTCGCATACGCGTACAAGCGACATGCTATTTCTGGAGCACGTCCCACCCTCCCGACTCTGCACCTCATTCTTGCACCTCGCCTTCCGATCGCTTTTGCAGCGCGAATACCTCGACGCCTGCCCTGGACGAGCGCCGTTCGGCAAGCGCTGCCGGCTCCGGACTTGCGAGGAGGAACTTCCGACGCCATTGAGTGGGGGAATGTGCCCCGCCATTTCCGCCGGCGGTGTGCGGAACGTCAGAAATCCGAATCCGCTTGAATCCTTCTCGTCCGTGTTCGTACTCAAAGCGGGACTCGCAGTGCGACTTGTTCAGCGCGACGACGACGACGAGCAGCAGCGGATAGATCGCCTGCCGCATAGCCAGTAAGAATAGAATTCTACAGAGCTGGTTTGCGCGCGACGAGAGGCTTACCGTGACTGGCGTCAGCGCGCCGAGGTCGAACACCCAGAATCCTTGCACGAACGACGTCGGGTTGTTGGTGTACACGATCTCCTCGTAGCCCGTGGCGGGATCTTCCAGGCCGCCCAAGAACTGGTTCGTCGTGGTCGTGGCGCCGATGACGAATGCCTGTCCCTCGATTCAGAGACGTTGCAAGAAACACGAAGCGAAACAGAAAATACTTACCCATATAACGCAATATCCGATGCCCAGCTCGATCGTCAGCTCCAGGATGCGTCCCATTCTCGACCTCGTCGAGCCAGGCTCGCGCAGGCGGCTCCGGATATCCGCCCTCCGCTGCCTGCACTCGTTGAAGGTGAGCTGATATCCGTTCAAGTTTGCGCGCGATATGAGCACTATTGAGTATATCTCACCACGCTTTGTAGCAAATCAGCGAACTCGCGGCGAGAACCGTGACAAACGACAACGAAGCAGCCGCGAGCCCGAAGCTCTTCCCCACGAAGAACGTCCCGACGCTCGGGCCGTCCAGCCTGAGCGGGTCCTCCTGTTCGGCGCCGTGGCATGCTGCGCTGGTATCAGCTATACCAAGCGCTTCGCGTGATCACAGTAAGTACAGGACGGCAGAGTGGGTAACAGTCACTTCTCGCGACGCACCACAGGTAGCCAGTATTAGCGACCCGAGCACGATCGGTACCATGCGCCTCCGGGGCCAGACGACGCAGGCGCGCCAGCACAGGATCGCATTTCCGAGCACGGCCTACAATTGATCGAGCGACTGGTAATGAGACCACAGAAACCGCGAAGACATGAATGAGATGTGACTTACGTTGATGGTAAGTGCGGCAGTCCCCGCGCAATACTGAGGCGGAAGGTCGCTAGGCCCGACCAAATCGCTCACGTCTTGAGTGCTCGGACAGGTTGACGCGAGCCCCGCCTCGGACGGGGCGACGCTTGACACGTAGCAGGCTTGCAGGTCGATGAGCAACGATATGACGTTGCTGTAGACCGCCGCCATGTCGTGCGAGAGGTTGCGGATGCGGAGCGCGAAGTAGATAGTGGTCCCGGCGTACATTGCGCCCGTTGCGAGGAGGAGGGAGATGCTTCGTATGTCTCTCCATGAACGCGGCCTGCGTGTGCCGATGGTCAGTGAGATTGGGACGAGAGCTCACCACCACCCCGAGAGAGGAACTGACATCAGCGAGGCTCCGGCGACAAGAACGGACAACGTTAGCACGCCTGGATTGTAGACAGTGTCAGCAGACCCGGAATACAAGACAAGAAGCGTCGCACGCACCATACAAGCTGGCGTTTATGAGGGTACTCGACAGTTGCCCGAGTGCGCGGTTGCCGGTGTACAGCGCGTACGAAGCCGCATCGTACAGGAACAATAGCTCCGTGCTGGTGACAGTGACATTGGCCATGCCCGGGTCCCACTGGTCGTATAGGAGAACTGGAGGGCCTAAGACTAACCCGTAAGGTTGCGACAACGAGGTCCTAGAGAGAGCAGTGCGAAGAGAGGAGACGGGAGCCCGATTAGCCTTCAATGAACGAGGACGCAGGGTTTTGAGTCGTCTCACCTTGCCAGTGCCCAGTTCTCTCAAAGTTAGAGCTGGTTGGTCAGGCTGGCGGCGAGCGACGCCTTCGGTGGCTGGGAACGGCAGCATCCTGACTGAACCCAACGTACTCGGGCGTGAAACCAGAGACTGCGCAGAATCCCATGACCTGGGCGCAAAACTGGTCCCCGGGTCAAGGCTCGGGAGGATTGATGAAGAATCGGAATAATACACATCTATCAAAGCTTCGAAGCGTCAGCAGGAACTATGATAGAAACACCATACCGCTACCATGGCACATACCTCTTGGATAGAACGCAGCTGTACCTCGGAGCGATGTTGGGTGGCGCTATTCCCGGCTATACGCCACGGGTACACGCTTTGCCTATGTACAGAATCGCTGCTTCCACTGCTGCGCGTCCCGTCTCTCTCTTTCCCAAGCTAAATACCACCGGTGATTGACAAGTGGGCCGAGGGAGTTCAAAGGACACGCAGTAAAGCGCGGTGGATGCGTGCACGATGGATATGGTCCTGAAGAACCGGTGGCGCGGAATACGCTTTCTGGGAGCCACGGAGACGGTAAAATGAGGATCGTGATCGCTGTAATGCGTACTCACGCAAAGCCACTCACGCAAGGGCGATCGTAGCGAAGGACGCCGATGCCTTTTCGACCCTCTACCGCCTGGGAAACGTGCCATCAGTATAAAACAGACTGGAATCCGGCGGATATGCTTACCCATGTCAAGCACCACACCACCAGTAGCCCGAACTCCATCAGCGAACGGAGCACCCTCTGTATTTGGAAGCACGTTGAGCGCGGGTTGAGGTAGCTGCATATCGCAGTTCAGTGCTTCCTATATGCGGGTACAATCGGTACACATTCCACTCTGACAAAGAATAAGGTACTCACCAAGACGTACACCCGACCAGCTACATCTCCGTAGAACAACGAGGTGAGGGCATTCGCAGCTCCAAACCAATCTGCTGCGGTCGGACGAGACCTGGCTGTCGTCCGGTATGAGCTTGAATGTGCCGCCTATGAAAACAGCGTCCATAACTACACCGTTGGGGAAACAAACGAGTAAAGGAGACTCACCGTCGTCATTGATCGCAGAGATATGGTACCAACAGCGCGAACAACAGTGCATGTAAGTAGCGGATGTCGATGGGAGTTGGATGGGCCTGGGGGAGTTGCCAAGGAGAATTCGACAATGCTCAGCGGCAGCACTGCTCTTGGCACACGGCATCGACGGGCCGCATCATCCGTGGCGGGGAGAACAAACTCGACCATCATTCAACACGCTGCCGGCCTCATTCCCCCGTCATTATTCGAATAACGACGCCCTGTCTCGCACGAGCTGATAGCAATGCTGTATCAATACTATAAGTACGTCAACATACCCACTTTCCTGACAATAGCACCCGACTGCTCTATGCGGGCTTCTGCAAACTACCTTCACGACGCGACACAAACCTCCCTGACATCCGTCGTCGATTCATCCTTCACAACTCCGACATGAAGTCTACAAGAACGGTGAGCAAACGTCAGTCGTGAGCCAACTTCTCGATCCGAAGATAATGGTCCTCACCATCAATACGTTCCACAGTCTCCAAGTCCGGCGCACTCTCGAGGAACCTCTGCACCCGCCTCCCCTGATCGGCCGTGAGCGCGTCCAGGCGGACGACGATCTCGTCCCCGTCCCGGACGACCCTCCACCACTCCAAGGTCTTGACCACCTCCATGTACCAAACATCCCGATACGCGTACCAGTCCAAGTCGTCCTTGTGGTCGTCCACGCCCTCGCTCGGCGGCACGAAGCACGGCCGCGGCGTTCCGTCGTAGTCCGAATGCGGCTCTCCGTCGGCGATCGCCACCACTCTCAAGGAGCGAATGGCGTCCGCAAGCCGGCGGGGGAGGGTTTTCGCGGTCTCCGCGCGCTCCATGTACAGCCGCCTACCAAGCTCCCTCTGCGGCCGGCACGCGGGGTCGTCGAACCTGAAAACGTCCCAGACCACTGCACCATCGTCCGCTGTGCGTGGTACTAGTCCGGTGATGGTCGGCATTCTGCCAAGGTGCAGCCGTAGGCCGACGAGCGGGAGCGACGCGAGCGCGCCAGGGACGTTATCCTAGTATGTGCATAGATGAGGGTGAGTCCAGTCCAGCCGCCAGTACTACCAAAGGGCGACTGCAGGACAGGGTGTGGTGTCGCGAAAGTGACAGGTAGTACTCACGAGCCACCTTGCGTATTCGGAATCCACCCCCGCCAGGTACACTTTCAGCTCCAGGAACCTCAGCCGCGGTGCCTCTGCCGCGACCTGCTTCCAGAAATCCATCGGGCCGCGACTCCCAACCGCGACGGGGATCTGGGCCCTGACAGGAGAAACGTTTCGGAACGCCGTCAGGAGCACCCTCAGTCGCTCCGGTCGCTCAGCGTTGGCGTCCGGGTCATGACAGCGGACATTATCTGCGATCCGGAGGTGGTGGGCAACGCCCAGGCGGCCTTCCGTAAAACGCACGGTCCCGGACGAACTGAACATGACAGAATGAAGGGCTGGTAATGTAGGGCCGCCGGGAGGGACGAGCACGTTGACGTTGTCGAACTCTGGGCATACCATCTCAACGTAGAGCGTGTGGAGGTTTGGTGCGAGGTACACGAGATCCAGCACGACAGGCGATGTGGAGCGTAAATAGAGCTCGTGTAGGGCTGGGAAAGTGGGGGGGAGTGATATTGCCAATGTCGCTGATCGATGTTTCCCACAAAGTCGAGGAGAGGTGGAGGGTATGAAGCCGAGGGAAAGCAGCTAGGGCGTCGAGCAATGGGGGCGCCGCCACGGATGACGTTCGAGCCTCGAGGGGGGCGGGGGGCTGTAATCTCCGCCAGGAAATCGAAAGGAGTCTTTATAATTCAGTGAAAGCACGTTCAGGTTCCACCTAGTGGATTTGAGGAAGTCCATCGCAGGACCCACGCATACACCCGCGAGCTCGATGCGACGCAACTTGCGGAGGCTGAGAAGACTGTCCTTCAACCGGGGATGACGCTCCATGAGTCTGGAAGCCTCCGGAAGGCTGAGTCGTCGGAGATTTGGTGCATTGGAGATGAGATCGATGAAAAACGCAATGACCTCGGATGCAGGCTCCTGAGGATCCACGAGTTCTCCGTAATGCCTTAAAGAGATATTAACGACGAGCTCTTCGATGTGTTTTGCACGATGTTTGGGTCCGTTGAGGAGATATTGGCGATGGAGCGGGAGCTTATCGACATCGTTCGAGCGAAGCACGACTACAGCTGGGACACGATGGATAGCAAGTTCGTGAGTACATTTGGAGACGAGGGAGAACCCGAGGGCGTTCGCTCCATGGAGCTCATCTGCGATACGGTAGAGGACGTCGTCGTTGAGACCAAGCAGTTGCAAGGACATTGGACCAGAAGACGTGGACAACAGAGCAAGGGCGAGCAAAGGTAGGCAGCCTTCCTTTGATACGACAATCCCACGCCCTCGGCCATCACGAGAATTCCGGCACGTTCACCGAGGCCAGAGTCACTTGGCAGAGGACAACGGGGTTGAAGGTATACAACACATAAGTAGGGGTATCACCGTGCACATTACACCGAGCATACACTAATACTACACACACTCAAAATCATAAGAGGACTCACACCTTCACCGTCCCACAACCTACGACCCCGCCCCGCCCACGCCCGCCAAGACCTTAAACACCGTCTCCTGCCTCTCCCTAAACGCCCTCAACTTTGTCATCCCCAACGCCAGCGCATTGATCCGATTCGCAAAAGCGACCGCCCGCCCCTCCGTGCTCGTCCTCCGCCTCCTCATCTCCGCCTCCCCGTCGCCCGCCCGCCCCAGATCGCTCTCCCTCCTTGCATGCCCCACCCCGCGCTCCAACACCTCGCGCACCCGCTCCAGCCGCGGCACCGGCGGCTCCTTCCCGCGCTGCAGCGCCCGCACCGTCGCCCCCGAGTCCTCCTCCTCCATCTCGTGCAGCTTCACCCCGATCCCGCACAGCTCCGCCATGAACGGCCGCAGCGCCTCCGGGCACTCGCTCAGCGGCAGCGTCTGGCCCAGCACGCCGCGTATCACCGGCTCGTCGTCCGCACACCGCCCTCTCGGGCTCGCGCTCGGGGCAGCCCGTCTCGTTCGAGTTCGAGGTCGAGCCCCAGCGGCGTCTGGGGGCTCCGGCGCGTCGCGGACGACGCCGCGACGTCGAGGATCGCGAGCGCGACGGCGGCAAAGTACGTGCGCGCGGGGTCCGCGCGGAGCAGCCGCCGCAGCTCGGGGCGGCGCTCGAGCACGTCCGCGAGCGCGGCGTACAGCGTCTCGCGGACGAACTCGATCCCGGGCACGTCCTCGGCGAGGATCGTGGGTGAGAACACTTCAGACGGCGTAGAAGGCGAGGGGGAGCGGCGCGCGGAGCTCGCGACGGACGAGATGGACGAGCTCGGGGAGTGCGTGCGACGCGCGGCGCGGCTGGACGAGGCGGGGACGCTGAGCGTCGACGCGGACGGGGGTGGAGACGAGGGTAGGGGGAGCCTGGAAGGTGAGGTGGGTGGTGGAGAGGATGGCGGCGGCGCCGCGGGACCAGGCTGGGGTCGGTCGTCGTAGCTTGGAGGAGGGACGAAACTCGCCTTGAGCGCCCTTCCTCCGGGGGACCGGGGGATCCCGCTATCGAGCGCGACCTGCAAGTCGCCCGCGTACTTCTCCTGGAACGTCCGGCGCATACTGATCTCGATCGCGACCGCACGAAGGTCCGCAGCGATGCCGTTCAGGCGAGGATTGAGGGGGGTGGCTTGTGGTTCGAGCCCGCAGATAACGCGCGCGAGGTCGTGTTGGTGCTCGGGGGTGAGGGCTTGGATGGAGGGCACGAGCTGGGACCAGACGATGAGGAACTGACGAAATGCGGGTGGACAATTGGTGAGGGAGAGGTCGGTAGGGGGTAGACTGGAACCATTCTTGGCACGGCGGGGGAGAGGGACACATGGGGGACTTGTAGTTGATCGGAGAGCGGCGAAATAGAGACACAGTGCGGGCCCTGCGCGACCGTATCAATATATACGCTAGACAGGAGGGCGATGAGACGCACCAGTTATCATGAGATCGGCCTCGGCACTCGCGAGGGCACTCTCGTCCAAGAGCCCCTCGACCTTTGCATGAGTCAAGGAGGACTTGAGATACGAGTGGAAGCATTCCTGGATGAACTCCTCTGCGAGAGTGGGTTCTGTATTGTCGACGGCCTGGATGACGTTTGACATTGTGGCGGTAGGGAGCGATGATCTGTTGCGGACCGCAGAGGTTGGTGGCCGTTAGCTTTTAGCTTGCCCAAGGCCAAGGCCCGCCACTGACGCCAGGTTTCCCCACCGTCGGAGCGCCCGAAGCTAAACAGCCACGTGGATGGCACTGGGGCACAGCCATCGAGACCTGGAGCAAGAAACTCGAACGTTGAATGCGAGCATGTGTACTGCCCCACAGAAAAGCTGAGGTCATCGTCGGGGGGAGCTAGCCCAAAGTCCCAGGTTGCTTTGAAATTGCAGCCTGCCGCTCCGAGTCGTACTTGCACGGCGAAGGATTGGCAAGTTGAAGCTTACTAGTAGGACGGTCTGAGACAGCCACGAAGACCAACCATCGAAGGGGGTGCATGATATTTGAGATGGACGTTGACGATGAAACTCGTCACAGACCGACAATGCGGGGGTAGTTTTGTTATTGTTATAGTCATGGACGGTTGAAAATATTAGAAAGTCAACCGGTACCTAGCCGAGCGCGAGGCAAGACGGCATCGACTCGAGGGCGGGTGGAACTGGAACGTGAACCATGGCCAAGGCAGCTTGGGGTTTGGTGCCGAAGTGAGACGCTCTGCTGGGAATAGACCGCATATGACGAGCGACGGCAGCAGTATTGTAGGAGTCGAGCACTCGGAGTAGGTGGGCAAGAGTCGCGAGCCGGGGATGGAGCTCCACAGAGTCGAATTCGCCGTGATTGATAAGGGCCGCTTTGAAACGCGCGGGTGCCAAGAGTGTACTGTATAAATATTTTCGTGAGCAGGATCCGGAGGTCACGGCGAAGTTGAAGAAGATGATATGGGAGCACTGTGAGACGATATATCAGCCCATGAGTGGGGGCGATGGTCGACGGAGACGTGTAGACTGATGCTGGTGAGATAGTGTCTATGTGAGGCGCGGAGAGAATGGGGAAACAAGGCTATACAAGAAGGAGTCGTGTCGATGACAAGGTCCAACTGGTGGCACCGTCACCTCTGCGCACGCGCCGCCTGTGAAAACGCGTCCTGTCACAGGACATCACACCGGAGTCACAGGGCAGAAGCGGAATTGAAGTCACCAGCATGTACACTGGATAAGTTCTTGTCTACGGATCCGTCACGCCAGACGACTGTGACCCCAACTACCTCTACTCGTGTGCATCATCCTCTCATAGCCCACTTGATACTACGCTATGTACATCGCCGCAAACGGCTGAACCACCCGATCCAACACGTCCCCGTCCGAATCCACCACCTCCTTCCAGAACGACACCCCGTCAGGGGTCGGCAGCGGCAGGTCGCCCACCTCATCCCGACGGTGAAAGCTCATCGTGTACACGATCCGGTCAAAGATACCGGCCACGCCGCTCGCATAAAGCACGCTGCCCAGCGCGGCGTGCGCCCGCAACAGCTCCCGGTTAGGAACTTGCAATTGAAGGCCCCGGGGCCGCCGCCCATCGTCGTCGACCGCATCGCTATGGTCTCGGAAGGTGATGGTGTCCGGGACCGTCATCCACGGAAAGGGCAGCCCGCGGACCTGAGGATAGTGGTCCTTCACTCGATAAGTGTTCGGCATCTGCGCAGTGGAAACGTGCTCGTTCAGTGAACAGAAAGAATGCGAGCGACCGTGACACAACTTCCGAACGAAGAGGCGACGCGAACCTGCGTGGGAACCAGGCAGAATGCGAAATGGTCGAACTTCTTGTGTGCCATGATGCTGAGCGTGATGAGGTTTTCTGGGTCGTCCATCACACCCGAGCCCATGTCCTGGATGTACCTGTCGCTGAGCTGGCAGTAGCGACGCAGGAGCTCCAAGCTGAGCCGCGTGGAGTCGCGTTTCGGCTGCAGGCCAACACGGTCAGACACCGTGGCCGATGGATAAGTGTTCAATGATCCCAGTCCGGAGTACGCACCTCGTCGTTATCATACACGTCTTTATACACCACAAGGGGGTGTTTGAAGATCCGGACCGCATCCGTCCAAGCATGTGTCCCGTCCGGGATAATCCCCTGCGTCCGCCGGAGCCTCCGGCACATCGACTTCCAATAACGCGTATCCCACACACCGCTCACCACGCACCTGTAACCGTCACGTTGGAGGATCTACAACTCTCGAGTCAGAACGACGATGCACGATGCACGACATGGAGGGATCGGATTCAAGTTCACGCCGAGGGGAAGGCACGTACTTGCTCCTGCAGGGGTTACGAGGACGCACACACGCGCGAGTCCGCGTCAGGGTTGACCTCGCCCGCCGCCATCGCTTTGGGAGTGAACGCGAGTCCGATGCATGGCGACGCGAATCCGGTCGCCATGTTCTCGTTGTCCTTCATGGGTGCATAGACTGCCAGCAGTGGAATCAGATCTAGGGGTCACGGGCCACTGGGCTCAACAGGCTAAAGCCTGCGTTCAGTTCGAAGGAGGCAGGACTTACAGGGCCACAGGAGAAACGCGACCCAGGCGTTCGCGAGGCGCTGTAGGCCACGCGCGAGTGCCTCGAGCGACTCGGGGTGTTCCACTGTACTAGCAGTAGCCCTGTTCGCGTCTTCGACACAAGCACAGACTGCGGCCAGGACGTATCGCTCACCCTCCGCGAGGCCGAGGTCGGCGGCGGCGTCGCGCATGGCTCGGATGAGGTTGCGCACTGTGAAAGCATGCCTGCAGGTTCCATAGGACGTGGCACGGTGGACCCAGTCTGGGATGTCGAGGTGGGCGTAGCGCGGGTCGTCGAAGACGTCGAGGATGGCCTCCACTCTGGCGCGCAAGTCGTCGATAGGGGTAGACGCGGGTGAGGACGACGTGAGAACGGGGACGAAGGCTGATATGGGCGGGGCTCGTTGTGCGTGAGGGACCTGAGGGGGATCCAAGTTGGAATGTGGGCCTGGATCCGCCGCGCGACCGAGCAGAGATTCGGATAGTATGTTCACGGCTGACATTGGCTGCTCGCAGTTTGAGGTGGGAGGGAGGTTGGAAGATAAGTACTTAGTAGGGACAACGCTCTAATAGGAGACGGTGGCCGTGGAGCATTCCGCATTGATGACGCTGGGCTGTTCTCCTGAGGAGGCGGTCACTCCGCTGCTTGCCTGGGTGCGTTGCATGCAGCGCGCGGTGGAGGGTAGACCGAGGAGACTCGAGAGGATCTTGGATTCAATTTTATCAAGGAGCAATTCAAGACGTACATGGATCCTTCTTTGGTGCGGCGACAAGTTGTCCATCCGTGAAAAATTCGATGACGAGCTTGAGTTCGCAGACAGCTTCCAAGGCGGTGGATGTGGTGGATGGCGCTGGCTACGCGGGAGACTTGCCAGGAGGACCTGGATAGAGTCTGGGCAGCGGACGCTGGCACAGACGCGCGCGCCCGTGAAAACGCGATCTGTCACATGCTATCACAGTGGAGTCACGTCACAGGCTGGACGCGGTGGTCGCGTCTTGTCTCGATCC
Source organism: Ganoderma leucocontextum (assembly GCA_020736865.1). Taxonomy (NCBI): domain Eukaryota; kingdom Fungi; phylum Basidiomycota; class Agaricomycetes; order Polyporales; family Polyporaceae; genus Ganoderma; species Ganoderma leucocontextum. The sequence continues at coordinate 379,262 of JAHKGY010000015.1, read as the reverse complement.
AAGCGACTGCCACTCTCCAAGTTCCAAGTCCTGTCCATGTCTGAGCCGACCACTCCTCGACGCTCCCGGCGCGGCCAGCCCGTCGTCGTCGACGACAGATTTGCCTCTCCCCCACCCACCGCCTCCGCAGACGTCGTCCCCTCCCGCCTCCTCCACTCCCGCCAATCACATCCCTCAGACCTCCTCTACAACGAGGATCCGGACAATGCCCCCATCGACACTTATCGCACCCACTTCTACCACTCCTTCTCCCGCAAGTCCGGTCGCCATCCTTCCACCCGCGCACCCACACGGACGTACGGCAAGGTCGCTCGCCCACGCAGGAGCGACCCAGACTCATCAGATGTCTTCACCGTCGGCGACACCGTCCTCATCAGGGCCAGTGCCACCTCCAAGATTCCGAGCGTGGCCGTCATCATGGCCATATGGAAGATCGAGGGCGACGACCTCCCACCCAACGCTCCCCTTCGCGTCCTGGTCCACTGGTTCGTCCGTCCCAACGAGCTGCCTAAACACCGGGTACAGAGAGACTTCTGCGAGGTATGTCCTTTTCGCTGTTTCTTTCCCATCCTCGCTATCAGCTTTCCTCGAATCGGAGGTTGGCCCAGTGCGGCCTTGAATGCCTGTCGTCCTGGGGCTGCGAGGCTCAGGGGAGTGCGCGGGGGCATTATCGCAGGGTCCCAGTTGCACGATGTTGCGGAAGTGTTGAGCGCGGACGGTGTTTCCTTGGTCGTTATTCTGGCCGGCCGTGACTCTGCCAACTCGACGATGAGCCAATGTCGTGTTCGTAGCTCCTCCACGTGTCGACCTAACATGCGAAATGGCATCTGAAGACCGCTAGTAAGGAGGGACGGCGATGGCGGTCTCGTGTGGAGGCTGGGTGATGAGATACACTGTCTCCACTCCGCACGTAATCTCCCTCGAGTCCTCGTCTACCATGGACCGTTGACCACCTCATCTTCCGTGGTCGGTATCCCATCACGCACGAGACTTTGCATCGACTCCCGTCTGTATCCTCCAGAATATCGGCGCAACGAGGTCATGCGTTCGACGAACAGTTCACCTGGCACGGCAGGCATTGCACGATTTTGGACCGCACAAAAGTCGCCAAAAAGGGATTCACTGTGTGTTGGCGTCTCATGAAGGAGGGTTCGTCTAGGTTGCACCCCGTACCGTAAACGTGGATAGACGCACGTAGACGAAGGCGTCTAGACCACGTAGACATACCCCCGACTCCCCGAGTACCTTGAAACCCGTACAGTAGACTTTGGTAATCGCCGGGTGCGTCTACGCGAGATAGCCGCTGCCTTAGTCGATTTGCGCCTATGTTTGCCTATGCCAGATTGCGCCTGGGACCCCACCAGCCTGCTCATCTGTGCGTCGCTGCAGGAATGGTGCAGGCTGCAGCTGAAACCGAACCAAAGAGTGCCATGCAGCGCATGACAACCTAGAAGACCCTTTTTATTGCTGCGGGGCTCCAAACGAGCTCGATGTCTGTGCAACCTCGGGTATGGGGCCTTGGTCAAGATGATTGCACCTTGTTGTCACGCTGAGACCTTTCTGACAAGTGCAAACTTTCTGGGGAAGAGCAGACGGGTCTCGCCTTACTTTAAGGGCATTTTTCAGGTGGCCCGTATTTAGTGAGCTGGCTTTCATGTCGACGCCGGGTTGGGCCCCGTCCTAGGCGTTAGGCGCGGGTACGGCGCATAGACACAGGGTGTGTATACGTCGGCTCGGCACCACGTAGACAGACGTGAACTGACATAAGATTGGGCGCGCCTATACTGAATGAGTAGTCCCCCCCTTTCACGCGATGCCAACACGCAATAACTTTTCTCCCGTCCAAAATCGCGAAATGCCCCCCGTGTGGCAGACGCTTGGGGGCACCAACTTTCCTCCTGCATCGCCCCCCATCGCCCTCGGTGGCGCGAACTCGCGCTTACTGTCACACTCCAGTCGCGTCGCGTCCAGCAACCACTGCTTTGCTTCGCGTCGTGGCTGTGGTTTTACTCGCTTTTCCATGAACACTTGGGTCCTCAGAGGTGTACACCATGGCCTAGCCCTCGCGATCATGCACTCGCCACTGTACCCCCACATCTCTCTCTTGAACCTGCAGTGGTCCAAGTGCGCCTACTAGGGCCACAGAGCCAGTAAGCAGCTGGGCGAGTTCTAGAAGATCCATGGCGGTTGAAGAAAACCTTGTATTCAGTGGTGTAGAGTATATTTTACAAAAGCTGCTGTATCCGGGCCCGCCCACTCTTTGTCCGAACCCAAGAGGACGCAGCAGGGGTGGTGGAAGCGAGACGTGCCATCACGGTGAACATGCACGTGAACTTGCCACGTATGCACGCGCGAACTGTCATGGTGATGCTCTCCGGATGGTCCGCCAAAACAGCTCGGCGGACAGTTCGGCGCACTGTTCTCCTAATCATGCCGATGTTCTCGTATCCTCCATCCAACATGCTAATCCTGCCCCGACCCCAGAACGAAGTCCTCTACCACCTCTCCGGCACAGGCGTGCTCGCCACCAGCTTCATCCTCGCCCCATGCACCGTGTCCTCCTCCTCGTCTTCCGCAGTCCGCGCCTCCGCCACCGTCTCCTCCGTCGCCAAGGTCTCACACACCGCCTTCTTCTGCCGTACCGCCGTCAACCCCCAGCGCGGCATCTACTACGAGCTCAACTGGGACGCGTTCCGCGAGGGCGCGATCCAGGCCGTCCTGAGCGACGACAACGTCTATGAGCGCGACGCCATCGCGGGCGCCCCTTGGCCGAACGAGGAGCTCTGGACAGTCAAGCCTGCGCAGGAGGCCACGCGGAGACGCATGTATGCGGAGTCCGACGACGAGCACGCAGAGAGGCCGACCAAGGCGAGAGGTCGGGGAAGCCCGCGCAAGCGCCGCCGCGTCGACCGCGACCGCGAGTCCGAGTCCGACGCAAACTCGGGGGACGAGTTCCAAGCTCCCCCCGCCTCCGCCTCCGAAGACGAGGACGGCAGCGAAGGCGCACCCTCCGAAGACGAAGCCGACAATCCCGTCGTCGTCGACGACGAAGAGGAAACCACCGAAGATCCCCGAGCCCGCCGCGGCGTATGGCCTCCTCTGGGAGGCCGTCTGCGGGCACGACGCAGCACGGGACGGGCACATGAAGGTCAGCGCGAAGGAGGCTCTGCGGAACCTCTCTAAGCACTTTGCAAGCGCGGGCCGCGAGCAGGTTGGCCCAATGGGCGGGCATGCCTGGTGCGTGGTTGTCGCTACACGCCGTCGGGGCTTATGCTGACTGCGAAGGGGGCGCGGCCACACAGCGTGGTGCTGATGGACGAGCTCGACCAGCTGATGACGACGAAGCAGGACGTGGTGTACAACTTCTTCAACTGGCCCACGCTCGCCGGCTCGAAGCTCGTTGTGCTCGCCGTTGCGAACACGATGGACCTCCCCGAGCGCGTGATGACCGGGCGGGTGCGGACTCGCGAGTGTGCTGATATGCGTTGTTTGTTCCAGGGACGGGCGACGCGAGGGAAGACGGCCAGAGAAACAAACACGGACTCAGGGATGGCATTGGGTGGATTGAGGCATGTTGTGTGGGGACTCGTGGGGGGTGGCGTTAGGTGCATCGCGCTGAGGAGGATGGCATTGGGTGGAGACTCGTTGAGATGGCATTGGGTGCATCGGTGTCCGAGCAGTTTTTGAGCAGACAAAGGGCGCTGCGGTATAGTATTCCAGTGCGTACAGCTACAGCTACTCTACATGTACATAGAGTTGCAATATATCTCGTTTTCCGCCCTACCTCCAAGTTCAGCCCGCGAGCACGACCCGGAAGACTCTGTCCGCCCGTTTTCACCGTCTACGCGTCGCATCACGGTCAAAGAGAGTGAATTCAACGGCGCGTCTTTGCACATCCGAGAACGCGCTCAATATCCATCCACTCGGCGGTCGCCAAGTGTCCCTTCTGGGCGCAACGTCGGGCGCGCCAGTCGAGTCGCCAGCATGCCGTTGTGTCTGAAGTCCGCAGTGCGAGTCGCTGCCGGCCAGAAAATACTCACCTCCAGTCAATGGCTCACTATGGCAGCGCCGCTCGCAATATGTACAAGAGGCCCGAATGTGCGGGTGAGCCGATGAAGCGATTCAAATGGTGCCAGGAAGGCGCGCGGAAATCTGCTGGCGCAGTAGCGTCACTGTATTCTGCGTGGAGAATGCAAAGTACCAACTCTGGCTTTGCCAGAGCCAGCCGTGATCGGAAGGGTGTATCGGCGCGAGTAGACAGGAAGCGGGCGCGCAAGCCGCGAGCTGACGCTGCTCGGGCGGTGGTTCTCGACGCTGCGGATGAGCCGTCGTTTGTCGGCCGGGCGCCCGTTGCATGTCGTCGAAGAGCGGCTGTGGGTATAAGATTCAGCCGGACACTGTCCCTGAGACCACAATCGGCGAGCAATGTTTCGAGCTCTGACAGAGGGCGCATTTGGAGAGCCCGCCAGACCTTCACCGAAGATACAGCAGGAAGGAGGGGCGGCGCCCGCCGTCCCACCCATGCCTGGGTGGCGAACGTCCGGTCTCTGTGAAGCGACGCGCTCAATGTGCCGGCTGTCCCAAGAGGGTTGCATGCGAACGAAAAACATATCCCGCAACACCAACACTCCACAAGCCGCAAAAATTGAATATTACTCACAATTTTGGTAGCACGTCTTCTCAGAGGCTGGCGAGCACTCCGTCGCATTCGCGACTGCGAAGGGGAGAGGAGAACAGTGTCCGAGCTGTTACCCGAAGAAACCGCTGAGTTGATGCAGCCACGAGTCGACAGCGGTTTCACTCGAAGATACGGCACGGGGTTCGGGCGAGTGGGCGGTGACTGGCGGAGAGAGCGATCCAGAGCTGGGGAGGAGGAGAACGAAGGCGAAGGGAGGCAGGAGAGCTGGAGGAGAGTCAAAGACGGCCGCTTGAGGATACGGGAGGTAGCGGGAGAGACCGGGGGACAGGAAGAAGGCGAACCCCGGCCGTCGAGCAGTCGTGGAGCCGGGCATAAAGACAGCCAGATGACGGGGGCTAGAAGGTGAGCGGCCAATTTAACCGCGAGGGAGCGCCGACTTCTGCACGACGGCGAGACAAAGACCGGCACGGCGGGAATGCCACCACGCAGAGTGCCGCTCATGCCGTGCTTGGGCGATCACGGTAGCCGTTTTCGGTGTCTCGAACGCGAGTCCTTTCATCCATGTTGCCAGGCACCGTCCATTGGTTGACAGTCTGCAGCCGGACACGGCGTCCGTCGCTTCTGTGGCCGACAAAATACAGACCCACAAACGTAAATACCAAACCTGATTCCAATCTCGATGATCACGTACATATTTGCAGGCTGCGGAAATTTGTGACACCACCTTGGCATGGATGGGCCTTGGGCGTCCGTGTCCGGCGCCGGCTTGGCTGTACAACCTGAGTGGAAGTAACACTCTGAGAATAAAATAAAAGAGACGACGCTGATGCAAATACCTTCAAACATCCAGCTTGAGGTGCTTTGGGGTGTGCGGTGGTTCAATGCTGCCTGTCAGCAAGTATTTCCTGTTGCCGGGGCCCAGGGGCGGCTCACGGACCTCTGCGGCGGAACTTGGAAGCTCCGAAGAAGATCAGACTGGATCGGCAATTTAGAACTCGTTAGCCGTCCAGGGTCAACCGCTCCTCCCCACTACTATCCCGGATAATGTATCCACACGCCAACTCGAGATCCATACATGTGCGACCGCGCGCCGAAAATACAGGCTCGCGCTGACGCGCCAGAGCCTCGAGCGAGCATGACTTGATCACCGACTAAAAATACGCGTCGCGCATCCCCGTCTGCCAGATCGGCCGCAGTGCAGTTGCCCTTCCGCCCGAGAGTCTACACACGCACCTATTCTCTGCAAGCCACGTCTCGCAGTTCATACTAGCACTGGAGGGCGGCCACCTCCGGTTATAAGAAGTACCTGTATACGGCGAGTCAACACTCCCAGGGTGGCAGCACAATTGTTGCCAGTGTATTGCCAACCCTGACGCCGACACGGTGCAAGCACGTCTGTCTCAATATATCCATCCGTCGTCATCATCCGACCGTACCAAGTAAGTGCCCGGTGATCGAAATCAAGCAGGCACGCTCACCTTGATCAGTAATTCGGCCGTCCGCCAGAACACAGTGTGGCGCGATTTACTGACGGAGCGCCTTCGTAACCACATTCCTAGCGGCGGCGCAGAAATTAGCATCGGGTGCCATGGGCGCTCAAGCTCCTGAATCAATACAATTAGTAACCGAAGGATGCGATCCGCTGCGGGATGTTCGACCCTGGCTCACCGCCATTGTTTCCAACTTTCCAAGCCCACTCACACAGCGGGTAGTAGCCTCGCTTCAAGATGATCGATGACGGATGAAACGCGAACATGTTCTGCGAAATTCGGCGGACTTACCTTCAAGCTCGATTTAAGGATTAGCCTGAGAGGATTCGGACCATGGCTTCTTCAAGTGATCGCCCGTATTTGCCCAGGAAAATAAAGGCCGAGCTGTTAAGCCAGTTCACGACACATGTGCTGGCAGCGCGTCCGAGACCAGTCCTGTTGTGTCCTGCAGGTTCGAACCCTGGTACCAGATGTAGCGAGAGGTTCCCAGTTGTGCTGTATCGGATAGGATCCCAGGAGTTTCGGCGTAGAAGTATCGTGATGGAGGAGCAGCCTGGGTCGCGGCGCGTGAGCCGAGACATCGGCGGCCTCCCCAAGCACGCGCCAGACAGAAGTGCGCATGAAACAGGTGTCCGATCATCAGTTGTCTAAACCATTGTAGCAGCCGATGTTGATATATGCACAGAAGACCCTGTTGCCGTAGAGGCGTGGTGGTGGTTGGATGCAAAAGAGTCGAGCGCCGGCGCCCAGCGCACAGTGCGGACTTGGCAGGCTCAGGCTTTGGCGCATACCCTCCGTCCTGGCTTTCTATGATTTGACACATGGTGTACGAGACTTCCGAGATGTTATTATGGAGACTCATCCACTGCAGAGTGGTCTCAATATTTTTGTGAACAGCACGGATGGCGGAGCCGCGGGTGTGCGTCGGACAGACATCCCCAGTGGTGACCCGCCTCACGGCCAGTGAAATATTCGGACATGAGGGTGCTTGTAAGAATGCAACTACGTTCAATTATTTTGCATGTTGATGCTGCCAAGACCTCAAACCATTCATTAAGGATGGCGGTTCGGGATAGTATTAGTGGAAGGCGGGTCTGTCGGCGTTGCGCGTGTTTTCAACCGTAGATGCATTGAAATCACTTGGGCCTGCTCAGTGAGCATTTTCGTGCAGCTTCGATGCCAATCGTGTGCGGGTTGTAGCGTCCAGCGGCCACCTCCCTCTGTGGGTACGCTGCCCACTGGTTGCACAGTGCAGGCCGATCCTGTGGTGTCCGTCGCAATCGCGAATTCAGTTCCACGGACTGCGCACGGTAGGCAATACTGTCCATCGAAATATTGCTGATCTATACAGTTCCGTGCCGTCCCTACTAGACCCGATCACTACGCGAGGCAGCGCACCAATTTTTACATCCGCCTCCTGATTCAAAGAATCCCGGGTCGTTCGACCGTGCGTCCTGAGCGCAGACTCGGATTCCGACTTCGTCTCTGCGAACAAAATAGAGAGGTGGGTCACCGTCTCTTCTCGCCATCGCGCAGCGACTCGCAAGATGGAGAACCTCAGCCGCCTGGAGAGGCTTGGATGGTTGTTGTCTATGCTCCAGCGAGACTCGCGCGCGAGTCTGAGCACTGAAACACGGACGGAATATCCGAGCATGAGGAATACTGAAATTGAGGCGGGGCGCGAACACGCATCGTCCGAATAACGGAGCCCCCATCCTAAGCGCAAAATGCGCGGCGGCGTAACCAGTTACGGCAGGTACTAGTAGTGCCCGCGCACTGCAATCGTGCCAGTCCGACGGTGCGTTCGCGTCCCTTGGCAAGAAACCTATTCGACACGTGAGCAACACTGTCGTACAGTGAACGGAATGCTTCGTACCCCTCGTGCATCCTCGCTCGAGTAGGGTGCTAAAAGCCTCACTGCACTGATCATCACCGACAGCCAGAGGGAGCGCGAGTTGCACAAGGCACACAGCACGATGGCGTTCTCGTGGCAAAACAATGTGTGTTATTAGGGTGCTACCGAGGATCAATCTGGATATCACGCTTGAAAATAGGCACTGACAACCCTCCTCAAAGTGGCGGATACGCCGTCCCGGCGCAGGCGGTTGGCCGAACAGCGGAGTGCACGACCGATGGGAGGACGGACTGGGACGGTCGTGCGTGCGGTGAGAGGCACGACCTGGTCTTCGACACAGTTGCCGGAGAATCCAGCGGGCGGTCGGAGCCGAGTGGCAAGACGTCGGCGGCAGACGGGGGAACCCACATCCCAAGCGCGAAACACGAAAGCGGCCGATGGGCGGTGTGAACGCGACCCTCGAATGTTCCAACCGAAGGGATCTTGGCATACACCTTGGATGGTCGTTGTCTACGGCTCAGACAGACGTCGTGCGGCAAGGGCGACGAGCACACCTGAACTGCGCCCTTCTAAACGGGTGCCATCGCTGCCCCAGGTTGGGTGGTTCTGTTGCTCAGTCGGCGGCGAGGCGCGAGTCTGTCAGAGAGTCGGCGTCGGCGAACGGACATGCGGACGTAGGGTCCTGCAACGGCCGAACTGTTAGCCGACATTGTCGACTGTGCAGGAAGACTAACCGTCGTTGCTGAAACGCGGTGTACGTACCCCACTACCATTCACTCGGCGCGCGTCAACAATCGCGTTCCTCCGTCTGTCCGACCGTTTTTCCTGATCACACGCAAAGAGCGGCCTCCGGGGGCGCCTGCCGCCGGTGTGAGAAGGCGGCGATGCGGGATAGATGGCGACATACCTAGGATGACGTGCGTTTGCCGTCCAAGCGGTGGTCCGTGCGTGAGGATGTGGGAGGAGAGCGGGGTATAAGAAGAGGGACGAGCTGTACGGCGGTCGCCATACCTCGCCCCGGTGCAGTTGCACAGCGGTCGCCACGGCTTCTACATATTACATCTGCCGGTAAGCTTCACGTGTGCTCATCAAATGGTCGGGACTCACGGACAATGGGGCCATCGCAGCGCGATGAACGAGGGAGGGAGGTGGCGGGTGCTTGAATGCTGGTATGTACACATCTGGGTTACCAACGTTGAACGAGCGACTGATTTGGCTGTGGGGTAGGGGATACGCCGGCAAGGACGGGGGCAGAGGTGTGTTGGGAGGATAGGATATGGGTGTCTGAGGTTTGATGTATGCTCGCCGGCGGGTGGCGTTGAGGTTGACGCTCCGATGGCGGATAGATGGGGGGTGATGTACGGCGGCTGGTTGACGAACGGGATTGGGGCATGGCTGTTCATGGCCGGTGCTGACGGAGAAAGGGGCGCGTAAGCGCGCGCGGATCAGCAAGCGAAGTGGAACGCGAAAATGGGGAGGAAGAGAAGAAAAGAGAGGATATCGTGCGGCGAGCATGAGAGGGGAAAGTAGCCGGGCGGTAGACGAGCCTGCGGTAAGATTAGACAGCGAGTTGACCGCTCGTTGCAAACGAGGGGCGGAGCGAAGGGTTAATTGCAAAGCAGATGTCGAACATGACGCCTTGGGGCAGGCAGCGGGCAGCGGGCAGTATGGCAGGCGCGAAGAGCGAGAGCCGGACAAAAAAGTTCGACGGGCCACTGGCAGGCAAGCGAGGCCTTCGAAGACTCGAGCGAGTCGTGAGTCGGACGGACGGGAGGCTGAGGCTGAACCGACCGCAAGTCGAGGAGAACCTTCGAATCGAAGGCTATCCTCAGTCGCAGGAGAAAACGGCTTTGAAGCGCGGGCGAGACCCAGGAGCCCAGAAGCTGAGCGCCCGTGAAAACGCGTCCTGTCACAGTGCAGTCACGCCATGCGGTGGTCGCATCCGAGTGTGTCTTGTCTCGATCCAAGCGACTGCCGCTCTCCAAGTTCCAAGTCCTGTGCTCGTGTCCGTCTCCTCTGCGCCAGGACCGTATTCCATGTCTGAGCCGACCACTCCTCGACGCTCCCGCCGCGGCCAGCCCGTCGTCGTCGACGACAGATTTGCCTCTCCCCCACCCACCGCCTCCGCAGACGTCGTCCCCTCCCGCCTCCTCCACTCCCGCCAATCACATCCCTCAGACCTCCTCTACAACGAGGATCCGGACAATGCCCCCGTCGACACTTATCGCACCCACTTCTACCACGCCTTCTCCCGCAAGTCCGGTCGCCAGCCTTCCACCCGCGCACCCACACGGACGTACGGCAAGGTCGCTCGCCCACGCAGGAGCGACCCAGACGCATCAGATGTCTTCACCGTCGGCGACACCGTCCTCATCAGGGCCAGCGCCACCTCCAAGATTCCCAGCGTGGCCGTCATCATGGCCATATGGAAGATCGAGGGCGACGACCTCCCACCCAACGCTCCCCTCCACGTCCTGGTCCACTGGTTCGTCCGTCCCAACGAGCTGCCTAAACATAGGGTCCAGAGAGACTTCTGCGAGGTATGTCCTTTTCACTGCTTCTTTCCCATCCTCGCTATCAGCTTTCCTCGAAGCGGAGGTTGGCCCAGTGCGGCTTTGAATTCCTGTCGTCCTGGCGCTGCGAGGCTCAGGAGAGTGGGCGGGGGCATTATCGCAGGGCCCCAGTTGCACGATGTTGCGGAAGTGTTGAGCGCGGTCGGTGTTTCCGTGGTGGTTATTCTGGCCGGCGGCGACCGTGACTCTGCCAACTCGGCGATGAGCCAATGTCGGGTTCGTAGCTCCTCCACGTGCCGATCTAACATGCGAAATCGTCTGCAGATCGCTCGTGGGAGGGACGGCGATGGCGGTCTCGTGCGGGGCTGAAGTAATCTCCTCGAGTCCTCGTCTACCATGGACCGTTGACCACCTCAACTTCCGTGGTCGGTATCCCATCACGCACGAGACTTTGCATAAAGTCCCGTCTGTATTCCCCATCCAACATGCTAATCTTGCCCGTCTCCAGAACGAAGTCCTCTACCACCTCTCCGGCACAGGTGTCCTCGCCACCAGCTTCATCCTCGCCCCATGCACCGTCTCCTCCTCCTCGTCCTCCGCAGTCCGCGCCTCCGCCACCGTCTCCTCCGTCGCCAAGGTCTCACACACCGCCTTCTTCTGCCGTACCGCCGTCAACCCCAGCGCGGATCTACTACGAGCTCAACTGGGACGCGTTCCGTGAGGGCGCGATCCAGGCCGTCCCGAGCGACGACAACGTCCTTGAACACGACGCCATCGCAGGCGGCCTTTGGCCGAACGAGGAGCTCTGGACGGTCAAGCCTGTGCAGGAGGCCACGCGGAGACGCATGTATGCGGAGTCCGACGACGAGCACGCAGAGAGGCCGACCAAGGCGAGAGGTCGGGGAAGCCCACGCAAGCGCCGCCGCGTCGACCGCGACCGCGAGTCCGAGTCCGACGCAAACTCGGGGGACGAGTTCCAAGCTCCCCCCGCCTCCGGCTCCGAAGACGAGGACGGCAGCGGCGCGCCTCCGAAGACGAAGCCGACAATCCTGTCGTCGTCGACGACGACGAAGAACAAACCACCTCCGCCGCGGTACCGCAAACTCCCTCCCGCCGCGGCCGCGAGGCAAGCGCAAACGCGCCGTCCCGCCGACCCCACGCACGCCCAAGACGCCGCGCCGCCCGCGCACGCGCACCGACAAGGCGCAGCCGACGCCCCACTCGAAGGCGGCGCTGCGCGGCGCAAGAAGACGGCGCTCGCGGTGCGCCGCCGCCGCCAGCGGAGGGCACGCTCGAGCTCGCGCTGGCGAGCGGGCTCGAGGGCGACGCGTGGCTGCGCGCGATGCACGTGCTGCACGTCGCGGCGCGCCCGGGCGCTGCCGTGCGCGAGGAGGAGTACGGGCGGGTGTTGAGGGCGGTGGAGGAGCTGCTTGAGGAGGGGAGGGGGTGTATCTGTGCGTGCTTCGTTTTTCGCTGGTTTTGATTCGTTGGGAGATGCTGACCGTCGTTGTATGCGAACCCCGACTCTGACGATGGGTGTGTGCATTGGACATGGCAGACATTTCTGGGGTGCCGGGACGGGCAAGACGGCGACGGTGCACGCGGTCGCGCGCGAGCTGAAGCGCATGGCGGAGCAGAATGTTTGTATATGCGCACTCTTCCTCCTTTACTGTCTTTGTCTGACGCCGCGGTGTGTGCAGGAAGCGAACCCGTTCGAGTGCGTTGAGATCAACGGGTTGAAGATCCCGAGCCCGCCGCGGCGCACGGCCTCCTCTGGGAGGCTGTCTGCGGGCACGACGCAGCACGGACGGGCACATGAAGGTCAGCGCGAAGGAGGCTCTCCGGAACCTCTCTAAGCACTTTGCAAGCGAGTGTGCTGATACGCGTTGTTTGTTCCAGGGACGGGCGACGCGAGGGAAGACGGCCAGAGAAACAAACACGGACTCAGGGATGGCATTGGGTGGATTGAGGCATGTTGTGTGGGGACTCGTGGGGGTGGCGTTAGGTGCATCGCGCTGAGGAGGATGGCATTGGGTGGAGACTCGTTGAGATGGCATTGGGTGCATCGGTGTCCGAGCAGTTTTTGAGCAGACAAAGGGCCGCACACGGTATAGTATTCCAGTGCGTACAGCTACAGCTACTCTACATGTACATAGAGTTGCAATATATCTCGTTTTCCGCCCTACCTCCAAGTTCAGCCCGCGAGCACGACCCGGAAGACTCTGTCCGCCCCGTTTTCACCGTCTACCGCGTCGCATCACGGTCAAAGAGAGTGAATTCAACGGCGCGTCTTTGCACATCCGAGAACGCGCTCAATATCCATCCACTCGGCGGGTCGCCAAGTGTCCCTTCTGGACGCAACGCCGGGCGCGCCAGTCGAGTCGCCAGCATGCCGTTGTGTCTGAAGTCCGCAGTGCGAGTCGCTGCCGGCCAGAAAATACTCACCTCCAGTCAATGGCTCACTATGGCAGCGCCGCCGCAATATGTACAAGAGGCCCGAATGTGCCGGGTGAGCCGATGAAGCGATTCAAATGGTGCCAGGAAGGCCGCGCGGAAATCTGCTGGCGCAGTAGCGCCACTGTATTCTGCGTGGAGAATGCAAAGTACCAACTCTGGCTTTGCCAGAGCCAGCCGTGATCGGAAGGGTGTATCGGCGCGAGTAGACAGGAAGCGGACGCGCAAGCCGCGAGCTGACGCTGCTCGGGCGGTGGTTCTCGACGCTGCCGGATGAGCCGTCGCTTGTCGGCCGGGCGCCCGCTGCATGTCGTCGAAGAGCGGCTGTGGGTATAAGATTCAGCCGGACACTGTCCCTGAGACCACAATCGACGAGCAATGTTTCGAGCTCTGACAGAGGACGCATTTGGAGAGCCCGCCAGACCTTCACTCGAAGATACAGCAGGAAGGAGGCGGCGCCCGCCGTCCCACCCATGCCTGGGTGGCGAACGTCCGGTCTCTGTGAAGCGACGCGGCTCAATGTGCCGGCTGTCCCAAGAGGGTTGCATGCGAACGAAAAACATATCCCCGCAACACCAACACTCCACAAGCCGCAAAAATTGAATATTACTCACAATTTTGGTAGCACGCCTTCTCAGAGGCTGGCCGAGCACTCCGTCGCATTCGCGACTGCGAAGGGGAGAGGAGAACAGTGTCCGAGCTGTTACCCGAAGAAACCGCTGAGTTGATGCAGCCACGAGTCGACAGCGGTTTCACTCGAAGATACGGCACGGGGTTCGGGCGAGTGGGCGGTGACTGGCGGAGAGAGCGATCCAGAGCTGGGGAGGAGGAGAACGAAGGGGCGAAGGGAGGCAGGAGAGCTGGAGGAGAGTCAAAGACGGCCGCTTGAGGATACGGGAGGTAGCGGGAGAGACCGGGGACAGGAAGAAGGCGAACCCGGCCGCCGAGCAGTCGTGGAGCCGGGCATAAAGACAGCCAGATGACGGGGGCTAGAAGGTGAGCGGCCAATTTAACCGCGAGGGAGCGCCGACTTCTGCACGACGGCGAGACAAAGACCGGCACGGCGGGAATGCCACCACGCAGAGTGCCGCTCATGCCGTGCTTGGGCGATCACGGTAGCCGCTTTCGGTGTCTCGAACGCGAGTCCTTTCATCCATGTTGCCAGGCACCGTCCATTGGTTGACAGTCTGCAGCCGGACACGGCGTCCGTCGCTTCTGTGGCCGACAAAATACAGACCCACAAACGTAAATACCAAACCTGATTCCAATCTCGATGATCACGTACATATTTGCAGGCTGCGGAAATTTGTGACACCACCTTGGCATGGATGGGCCTTGGACGGCCGGTGTCCGCGCCGGCTTGGCTGTACAACCTGAGTGTAAGTAACACTCTTATAATAAAATAAAAGAGACGACGCTGATGCAAATACCTTCAAACATCCAGCTTGAGGTGCTTTGGGGTGTGCGGTGGTTCAATGCTGCCTGTCAGCAAGTATTTCCTGTTGCCGGGGCCCAGGGGCCGCTCACGGACCTCTGCGGCGGAACTTGGAAGCTCCCGAAGAAGATCAGACTGGATCGGCAATTTAGAACTCGTTAGCCGTCCAGGGTCAACCGCTCCTCCCCACTACTATCCCGGATAATGTATCCACACGCCAACTCGAGATCCATACATGTGCGACCGCGCGCCGAAAATACAGGCTCCGCGCTGACGCGCCAGAGCCTCGAGGCGAGCATGACTTGATCACCGACTAAAAATACGCGTACGCATCCCCCGTCTGCCAGATCGGCCGCAGTGCAGTTGCCCTTCCGCCCGAGTCTACACACGCACCTATTCTCTGCAAGCCACGCCTCGCAGTTCATACTAGCACTGGAGGGCGGCCACCTCGGTTATAAGAAGTACCTGTATACGGCGAGTCAACACTCCCAGGGTGGCAGCACAATTGTTGCCAGTGTATTGCCAACCCTGACGCCGACACGGTGCAAGCACGCCTGTCTCAATATATCCATCCGTCGTCATCATCCGACCGTACCAAGTAAGTGCCCGTGATCGAAATCAAGCAGGCACGCTCACCTTGATCAGTAATTCGGCCGTCCGCCAGAACACAGTGTGGCGCGATTTACGACGGAGCGCCTTCGTAACCACATTCCTAGCGGCGGCGCAGAAATTAGCACGGGTGCCATGGACGCCAAGCTCCTGAATCAATACAATTAGTAACCGAAGGATGCGATCCGCTGCCGGGATGTTCGACCCTGGCTCACCGCCATTGTTTCCAACTTTCCAAGCCCACTCACACAGCGGTAGTAGCCTCGCTTCAAGATGATCGATGACGGATGAAACGCGAACATGTTCTGCGAAATTCGGCGGACTTACCTTCAAGCTCGATTTAAGGATTAGCCTGAGAGGGGATTCGGACCATGGCTTCTTCAAGTGATCGCCCGTATTTGCCCAGGAAAATAAAGGCCGAGCTGTTAAGCCAGTTCACGACACATGTGCTGGCAGCGCGTCCGAGACCAGTCCTGTTGTGTCCTGCAGGTTCCGAACCCTGGTACCAGATGTAGCGAGAGGTTCCCAGTTGTGCTGTATCGGATAGGATCCCAGGAGTTTCGACGTAGAAGTATCGTGATGGAGGGAGCAGCCTGGGTCGCGGCGCGTAGAGCCGAGACATCGGCGGCCTCCCAAGCACGCGCCAGACAGAATTGCGAATGAAACAGGTGTCCGATAATAAGTTTTCTAAAAAATTGTAGAAGCCGATGTTGATATATGCACAGAAGACCCTGTTGCCGTAGAGACGTGGTGGTGGTTGGATGCAAAAGAGTCGAGCGCCGCGCCCAAGCGCACAGTGCCGGACTTGGCAGGCTCAGGCTTTGGCGCATACCCTCCGTCCTGGCTTTCTATGATTTGACACATGGTGTACGAGACTTCCGAGATGTTATTATGGAGACTCATCCACTGCAGAGTGGTCTCAATATTTTTGTGATCTTCACGTATGGCGGAGTCGCGGGTGTTCGTCTGACAGACATCCCTAGTGGTGACCCGCCTCACGGCCAGTGAAATATTCCGGACATGAGGGTGCTTGTAAGAATGCAACTACGCTCAATTATTTTGCATGTTGATGCTGCCAAGACCTCAAACCATTCATTAAGGATGGCGGTTCGGGATAGTATTAGTGGAAGGCGGGTCTGTCCGGCGTTGCGCGTGTTTTCAACCGTAGATGCATTGAAATCACTTGGGCCTGCTCAGTGAGCATTTTCGTGCAGCTTCGATGCCAATCGTGTACGGGTTGTAGCGTCCAGCGGCCACCTCCCTCTGTGGGTACGCTGCCCACTGGTTGCACAGTGCAGGCCGATCCTGTGGTGTCCGTCGCAATCGCGAATTCAGTTCCACGGACTGCGCACGGTAGGCAATACTGTCCATCGAAATATTGCTGATCTATACAGTTCCGTGCCGTCCCTACTAGACCCGATCACTACGCGAGGCAGCGCACCAATTTTTACATCCGCCTCCTGATTCAAAGAATCCCCCGGGTCGTTCGACCGTGCGTCCTGAGCGCAGACTCGGATTCCGACTTCGTCTCTGCGAACAAAATAGAGAGGTGGGTCACCGTCTCTTCTCGCCATCGCGCAGCGACTCGCAAGATGGAGAACCTCAGCCGCCTGGAGAGGCTTGGATGGTTGTTGTCTATGCTCCAGCGAGACTCGCGCGCGAGTCTGAGCACTGAAACACGGACGGAATATCCGAGCATGAGGAATACGAAATTGAGACGGGACGCGAACACGTACCGTCCGAATAACGGAGCCCCATCCTAAGCGCAAAATGCCGCCGACGGCCGTAACCAGTTACGGCAGGTACTAGTAGTGCCCGCGCACTGCAATCGTGCCAGTCCGACGGTGCGTTCGCGTCCCTTGGCAAGAAACCTATTCGATACGTGAGCAACACTGTCGTACAGTGAACGGAATGCTTCGTACCCCTCGTGCATCCTCGCTCGAGAGTAGGGTGCTAAAAGCCTCACTGCACTGATCATCACCGACAGCCAGAGGGAGCGCGAGTTGCACAAGGCACACAGCACGATGGCGTTCTCGTGGCAAAACAATGTGTGTTATTAGGGTGCTACCGAGGATCAATCTGGATATCACGTTTGAAAATAGGCACTGACAACCCTCCTCAAAGTGGCGGATACGCCGTCCCGGCGCAGGCGGTTGGCCGAACAGCGGAGTGCACGACCGATGGGAGGACGGACTGGGACGGTCGTCGTGCGGTGAGAGGCACGACCTGGTCTTCGACACAGTTGCCGGAGAATCCAGCGGGCGGTCGGAGCCGAGTGGCAAGACGTCGGCGGCAGACGGGGGAACCCACATCCCAAGCGCGAAACACGAAAGCGGCCGATGGGCGGTGTGAACGCGACCCTCGAATGTTCCAACCGAAGGGATCTTGGCATACACCTTGGATGGTCGTTGTCTACGGCTCAGACAGACGTCGTGCGGCAAGGGCGACGAGCACACCTGAACTGCGCCCTTCTAAACGGGTGCCATCGCTGCCCCAGGTTGGGTGGTTCTGTTGCTCAGTCGGCGGCGAGGGCGCGAGTCTGTCAGAGAGTCGGCGTCGGCGAACGGACATGCGGACGTAGGGTCCTGCAACGGCCGAACTGTTAGCCGACATTGTCGACTGTGCAGGAAGACTAACCGTCGTTGCTGAAACGCGGTGTACGTACCCCACTACCATTCACTCGGCGCGCGTCAACAATCGCGTTCCTCCGTCTGTCCGACCGTTTTTCCTGATCACACGCAAAGAGCGGCCTCCGGGCGCCTGCCGCCGGTGTGAGAAGGCGGCGATGCGGGATAGATGGCGACATACCTAGGATGACGTGCGTTTGCCGTCCAAGCGGTGGTCCGTGCGTGAGGATGTGGGAGGAGAGCGGGGTATAAGAAGAGGGACGAGCTGTACGGCGGTCGCCATACCTCGCCCCGGTGCAGTTGCACAGCGGTCGCCACGGCTTCTACATATTACATCTGCCGGTAAGCTTCACGTGTGCTCATCAAATGGTCGGGACTCACGGACAATGGGGCCATCGCAGCGCGATGAACGAGGGAGGGAGGTGGCGGGTGCTTGAATGCTGGTATGTACACATCTGGGTTACCAACGTTGAACGAGCGACTGATTTGGCTGTGGGGTAGGGGATACGCCGGCAAGGACGGGGGCAGAGGTGTGTTGGGAGGATAGGATATGGGTGTCTGAGGTTTGATGTATGCTCGCCGGCGGGTGGCGTTGAGGTTGACGCTCCGATGGCGGATAGATGGGGGGTGATGTACGGCGGCTGGTTGACGAACGGGATTGGGGCATGGCTGTTCATGGCCGGTGCTGACGGAGAAAGGGGCGCGTAAGCGCGCGCGGATCAGCAAGCGAAGTGGAACGCGAAAATGGGGAGGGGAAGAGAAGAAAAAGAGAGGATATCGTGCGGCGAGCATGAGAGGGGAAAGTAGCCGGGCGGTAGACGAGCCTGCGGTAAGATTAGACAGCGAGTTGACCGCTCGTTGCAAACGAGGGGCGGAGCGAAGGGTTAATTGCAAAGCAGATGTCGAACATGACGCCTTGGGGCAGGCAGCGGGCAGCGGGCAGTATGGCAGGCGCGAAGAGCGAGAGCCGGACAAAAAAGTTCGACGGGCCACTGGCAGGCAAGCGAGGCCTTCGAAGACTCGAGCGAGTCGTGAGTCGGACGGACGGGAGGCTGAGGCTGAACCGACCGCAAGTCGAGGGAGAACCTTCGAATCGAAGGCTATCCTCAGTCGCAGGAGAAAACGGCTTTGAAGCGCGGGCGAGACCCAGGAGCCCAGAAGCTGAGCGCCCGTGAAAACGCGTCCTGTCACAGTGCAGTCACGCCATGCGGTGGTCGCATCCGAGTGTGTCTTGTCTCGATCCAAGCGACTGCCGCTCTCCAAGTTCCAAGTCCTGTGCTCGTGTCCGTCTCCTCTGCGCCAGGACCGTATTCCAAGTCTGAGGCGACCACTCCTGGACGAACCCGCCCCCGCCAGACCGTCGTCGTCCACGCCAGAGTTGCCACTCCACCCACCCACCGCCTCCGCAGACGTCGTCCCCTCCCGCCTCCTCCACTCCCGCCAATCACATCCCCTCAGACCTCCTCTACAACGAGGATCCGGACAATGCCCCCGTCGACACTTATCGCACCCACTTCTACCACGCCTTCTCCCGCAAGTCCGGTCGCCAGCCTTCCACCCGCGCACCCACACGGACGTACGGCAAGGTCGCTCGCCCACGCAGGAGCGACCCAGACGCATCAGATGTCTTCACCGTCGGCGACACCGTCCTCATCAGGGCCAGCGCCACCTCCAAGATTCCCAGCGTGGCCGTCATCATGGCCATATGGAAGATCGAGGGCGACGACCTCCCACCCAACGCTCCTCCACGTCCTGGTCCACTGGTTCGTCCGTCCCAACGAGCTGCCTAAACATAGGGTCCAGAGAGACTTCTGCGAGGTATGTCCTTTTCACTGCTTCTTTCCCATCCTCGCTATCAGCTTTCCTCGAAGCGGAGGTTGGCCCAGTGCGGCTTTGAATTCCTGTCGTCCTGGCGCTGCGAGGCTCAGGAGAGTGGGCGGGGGCATTATCGCAGGGCCCCAGTTGCACGATGTTGCGGAAGTGTTGAGCGCGGTCGGTGTTTCCGTGGTGGTTATTCTGGCCGGCGGCGACCGTGACTCTGCCAACTCGACGATGAGCCAATGTCGGGTTCGTAGCTCCTCCACGTGCCGATCTAACATGCGAAATCGTCTGCAGATCGCTCGTAAGGAGGGACGGCGATGGCGGTCTCGTGCGGGGCTGAAGTAATCTCCTCGAGTCCTCGTCTACCATGGACCGTTGACCACCTCAACTTCCGTGGTCGGTATCCCATCACGCACGAGACTTTGCATAAAGTCCCGTCTGTATTCCCCATCCAACATGCTAATCTTGCCCCGTCTCCAGAACGAAGTCCTCTACCACCTCTCCGGCACAGGTGTCCTCGCCACCAGCTTCATCCTCGCCCCATGCACCGTCTCCTCCTCCTCGTCCTCCGCAGTCCGCGCCTCCGCCACCGTCTCCTCCGTCGCCAAGGTCTCACACACCGCCTTCTTCTGCCGTACCGCCGTCAACCCCCCAGCGCGGGATCTACTACGAGCTCAACTGGGACGCGTTCCGTGAGGGCGCGATCCAGGCCGTCCCGAGCGACGACAACGTCCTTGAACACGACGCCATCGCAGGCGGCCTTTGGCCGAACGAGGAGCTCTGGACGGTCAAGCCTGTGCAGGAGGCCACGCGGAGACGCATGTATGCGGAGTCCGACGACGAGCACGCAGAGAGGCCGACCAAGGCGAGAGGTCGGGGAAGCCCACGCAAGCGCCGCCGCGTCGACCGCGACCGCGAGTCCGAGTCCGACGCAAACTCGGGGGACGAGTTCCAAGCTCCCCCCCCGCCTCCGGCTCCGAAGACGAGGACGGCAGCGAAGGCGCGCCCTCCGAAGACGAAGCCGACAATCCTGTCGTCGTCGACGACGACGAAGAACAAACCACCTCCGCCGCGGTACCGCAAACTCCCTCCCGCCGCGGCCGCGGAGGCAAGCGCAAACGCGCCGTCCCGCCGACCCCACGCACGCCCAAGACGCCGCGCCGCCCCGCACGCGCACCGACAAGGCGCAGCCGACGCCCCACTCGAAGGCGGCGCTGCGCCGGCGCAAGAAGACGGCGCTCGCGGTGCGCCCGCCGCCGCCCGCGGAGGGCACGCTCGAGCTCGCGCTGGCGAGCGGGCTCGAGGGCGACGCGTGGCTGCGCGCGATGCACGTGCTGCACGTCGCGGCGCGCCCGGGCGCTGCCGTGCCGCGAGGAGGAGTACGGGCGGGTGTTGAGGGCGGTGGAGGAGCTGCTTGAGGAGGGGAGCGGGGTGTATCTGTGCGTGCTTCGTTTTTCGCTGGTTTTGATTCGTTGGGAGATGCTGACCGTCGTTGTATGCGAACCCCGACTCTGACGATGGGTGTGTGCATTGGACATGGCAGACATTTCTGGGGTGCCGGGACGGGCAAGACGGCGACGGTGCACGCGGTCGTGCGCGAGCTGAAGCGCATGGCGGAGCAGAATGTTTGTATATGCGCACTCTTCCTCCTTTACTGTCTTTGTCTGACGCTCGCGGTGTGTGCAGGAAGCGAACCCGTTCGAGTACGTTGAGATCAACGGGTTGAAGATCCCCGAGCCCGCCGCGGCGTACGGCCTCCTCTGGGAGGCTGTCTGCGGGCACGACGCAGCACGGGACGGGCACATGAAGGTCAGCGCGAAGGAGGCTCTCCGAACCTCTCTAAGCACTTTGCAAGCGAGTGTGCTGATACGCGTTGTTTGTTCCAGGGACGGGCGACGCGAGGGAAGAAGGACAGAGAAACAAACACGGACTCAGGGATGGCAGTGGGTGGATTGAGGCATGTTGTGTTGGGCCTCGTGGGGTGGCGTTAGGTGCATCTCGATGAGGATGATGGAAGTGGGTGGAGACTCGATGAGATGGCATTGGGTGCATCGGTGTCCGAGCAGTTTTTGAGCAGACAAAGGGCCGCACACGGTATAGTATTCCAGTGCGTACAGCTACAGCTACTCTACATGTACATAGAGTTGCAATATATCTCGTTTTCCGCCCTACCTCCAAGTTCAGCCCGCGAGCACGACCCGGAAGACTCTGTCCGCCCCGTTTTCACCGTCTACCGCGTCGCATCACGGTCAAAGAGAGTGAATTCAACGGCGCGTCTTTGCACATCCGAGAACGCGCTCAATATCCATCCACTCGGCGGGTCGCCAAGTGTCCCTTCTGGACGCAACGTCGGGCGCGCCAGTCGAGTCGCCAGCATGCCGTTGTGTCTGAAGTCCGCAGTGCGAGTCGCTGCCGGCCAGAAAATACTCACCTCCAGTCAATGGCTCACTATGGCAGCGCCGCTCGCAATATGTACAAGAGGCCCGAATGTGCCGGGTGAGCCGATGAAGCGATTCAAATGGTGCCAGGAAGGCCGCGCGGAAATCTGCTGGCGCAGTAGCGTCACTGTATTCTGCGTGGAGAATGCAAAGTACCAACTCTGGCTTTGCCAGAGCCAGCCGTGATCGGAAGGGTGTATCGGCGCGAGTAGACAGGAAGCGGACGCGCAAGCCGCGAGCTGACGCTGCTCGGGCGGTGGTTCTCGACGCTGCCGGATGAGCCGTCGTTTGTCGGCCGGGCGCCCCGTTGCATGTCGTCGAAGAGCGGCTGTGGGTATAAGATTCAGCCGGACACTGTCCCTGAGACCACAATCGACGAGCAATGTTTCGAGCTCTGACAGAGGACGCATTTGGAGAGCCCGCCAGACCTTCACTCGAAGATACAGCAGGAAGGAGGCGGCGCCCGCCGTCCCACCCATGCCTGGGTGGCGAACGTCCGGTCTCTGTGAAGCGACGCGGCTCAATGTGCCGGCTGTCCCAAGAGGGTTGCATGCGAACGAAAAACATATCCCCGCAACACCAACACTCCACAAGCCGCAAAAAATTGAATATTACTCACAATTTTGGTAGCACGTCTTCTCAGAGGCTGGCCGAGCACTCCGTCGCATTCGCGACTGCGAAGGGGAGAGGAGAACAGTGTCCGAGCTGTTACCCGAAGAAACCGCTGAGTTGATGCAGCCACGAGTCGACAGCGGTTTCACTCGAAGATACGGCACGGGGTTCGGGCGAGTGGGCGGTGACTGGCGGAGAGAGCGATCCAGAGCTGGGGAGGAGGAGAACGAAGGGGCGAAGGGAGGCAGGAGAGCTGGAGGAGAGTCAAAGACGGCCGCTTGAGGATACGGGAGGTAGCGGGAGAGACCGGGGGACAGGAAGAAGGCGAACCCGGCCGTCGAGCAGTCGTGGAGCCGGGCATAAAGACAGCCAGATGACGGGGGCTAGAAGGTGAGCGGCCAATTTAACCGCGAGGGAGCGCCGACTTCTGCACGACGGCGAGACAAAGACCGGCACGGCGGGAATGCCACCACGCAGAGTGCCGCTCATGCCGTGCTTGGGCGATCACGGTAGCCGTTTTCCGGTGTCTCGGACGC
The DNA here is from genome assembly GCA_020736865.1 of Ganoderma leucocontextum. Lineage (NCBI taxonomy): Eukaryota > Fungi > Basidiomycota > Agaricomycetes > Polyporales > Polyporaceae > Ganoderma > Ganoderma leucocontextum. The sequence continues at coordinate 356,233 of JAHKGY010000015.1, read as the reverse complement.
GAGTCCTTTCATCCATGTTGCCAGGCACCGTCCATTGGTTGACAGTCTGCAGCCGGACACGGCGTCCGTCGCTTCTGTGGCCGACAAAATACAGACCCACAAACGTAAATACCAAACCTGATTCCAATCTCGATGATCACGTACATATTTGCAGGCTGCGGAAATTTGTGACACCACCTTGGCATGGATGGGCCTTGGACGTCCGGTGTCCGGCGCCGGCTTGGCTGTACAACCTGAGTGGAAGTAACACTCTGAGAATAAAATAAAAGAGACGACGCTGATGCAAATACCTTCAAACATCCAGCTTGAGGTGCTTTGGGGGTGTGCGGTGGTTCAATGCTGCCTGTCAGCAAGTATTTCCTGTTGCCGGGGCCCAGGGGCCGGCTCACGGACCTCTGCGGCGGAACTTGGAAGCTCCCGAAGAAGATCAGACTGGATCGGCAATTTAGAACTCGTTAGCCGTCCAGGGTCAACCGCTCCTCCCCACTACTATCCCGGATAATGTATCCACACGTCAACTCGAGATCCATACATGTGCGACCGCGCGCCGAAAATACAGGCTCCGCGCTGACGCGCCAGAGCCTCGAGGCGAGCATGACTTGATCACCGACTAAAAATACGCGTACGCATCCCCCGTCTGCCAGATCGGCCGCAGTGCAGTTGCCCTTCCGCCCGAGAGTCTACACACGCACCTATTCTCTGCAAGCCACGTCTCGCAGTTCATACTAGCACTGGAGGGCGGCCACCTCCGGTTATAAGAAGTACCTGTATACGGCGAGTCAACACTCCCAGGGTGGCAGCACAATTGTTGCCAGTGTATTGCCAACCCTGACGCCGACACGGTGCAAGCACGTCTGTCTCAATATATCCATCCGTCGTCATCATCCGACCGTACCAAGTAAGTGCCCGGTGATCGAAATCAAGCAGGCACGCTCACCTTGATCAGTAATTCGGCCGTCCGCCAGAACACAGTGTGGCGCGATTTACGACGGAGCGCCTTTCGTAACCACATTCCTAGCGAAGCGGCGCAGAAATTAGCACGGGTGCCATGGACGCTCAAGCTCCTGAATCAATACAATTAGTAACCGAAGGATGCGATCCGCTGCCGGGATGTTCGACCCTGGCTCACCGCCATTGTTTCCAACTTTCCAAGCCCACTCACACAGCGGGTAGTAGCCTCGCTTCAAGATGATCGATGACGGATGAAACGCGAACATGTTCTGCGAAATTCGGCGGACTTACCTTCAAGCTCGATTTAAGGATTAGCCTGAGAGGGGATTCGGACCATGGCTTCTTCAAGTGATCGCCCCGTATTTGCCCAGGAAAATAAAGGCCGAGCTGTTAAGCCAGTTCACGACACATGTGCTGGCAGCGCGTCCGAGACCAGTCCTGTTGTGTCCTGCAGGTTCCGAACCCTGGTACCAGATGTAGCGAGAGGTTCCCAGTTGTGCTGTATCGGATAGGATCCCAGGAGTTTCGACGTAGAAGTATCGTGATGGAGGGAGCAGCCTGGGTCGCGAAGCGCGTAGAGCCGAGACATCGGCGGCCTCCCCAAGCACGCGCCAGACAGAAGTGCGCATGAAACAGGTGTCCGATCATCAGTTGTCTAAACCATTGTAGCAGCCGATGTTGATATATGCACAGAAGACCCTGTTGCCGTAGAGACGTGGTGGTGGTTGGATGCAAAAGAGTCGAGCGCCGGCGCCCAAGCGCACAGTGCCGGACTTGGCAGGCTCAGGCTTTGGCGCATACCCTCCGTCCTGGCTTTCTATGATTTGACACATGGTGTACGAGACTTCCGAGATGTTATTATGGAGACTCATCCACTGCAGAGTGGTCTCAATATTTTTGTGAACAGCACGGATGGCGGAGCCGCGGGTGTGCGTCGGACAGACATCCCCAGTGGTGACCCGCCTCACGGCCAGTGAAATATTCCGGACATGAGGGTGCTTGTAAGAATGCAACTACGTTCAATTATTTTGCATGTTGATGCTGCCAAGACCTCAAACCATTCATTAAGGATGGCGGTTCGGGGATAGTATTAGTGGAAGGCGGGTCTGTCCGGCGTTGCGCGTGTTTTCAACCGTAGATGCATTGAAATCACTTGGGCCTGCTCAGTGAGCATTTTCGTGCAGCTTCGATGCCAATCGTGTACGGGTTGTAGCGTCCAGCGGCCACCTCCCTCTGTGGGTACGCTGCCCACTGGTTGCACAGTGCAGGCCGATCCTGTGGTGTCCGTCGCAATCGCGAATTCAGTTCCACGGACTGCGCACGGTAGGCAATACTGTCCATCGAAATATTGCTGATCTATACAGTTCCGTGCCGTCCCTACTAGACCCGATCACTACGCGAGGCAGCGCACCAATTTTTACATCCGCCTCCTGATTCAAAGAATCCCCCGGGTCGTTCGACCGTGCGTCCTGAGCGCAGACTCGGATTCCGACTTCGTCTCTGCGAACAAAATAGAGAGGTGGGTCACCGTCTCTTCTCGCCATCGCGCAGCGACTCGCAAGATGGAGAACCTCAGCCGCCTGGAGAGGCTTGGATGGTTGTTGTCTATGCTCCAGCGAGACTCGCGCGCGAGTCTGAGCACTGAAACACGGACGGAATATCCGAGCATGAGGAATACGAAATTGAGACGGGACGCGAACACGTACCGTCCGAATAACGGAGCCCCCATCCTAAGCGCAAAATGCCGCCGGCGGCGTAACCAGTTACGGCAGGTACTAGTAGTGCCCGCGCACTGCAATCGTGCCAGTCCGACGGTGCGTTCGCGTCCCTTGGCAAGAAACCTATTCGATACGTGAGCAACACTGTCGTACAGTGAACGGAATGCTTCGTACCCCTCGTGCATCCTCGCTCGAGTAGGGTGCTAAAAGCCTCACTGCACTGATCATCACCGACAGCCAGAGGGAGCGCGAGTTGCACAAGGCACACAGCACGATGGCGTTCTCGTGGCAAAACAATGTGTGTTATTAGGGTGCTACCGAGGATCAATCTGGATATCACGTTTGAAAATAGGCACTGACAACCCTCCTCAAAGTGGCGGATACGCCGTCCCGGCGCAGGCGGTTGGCCGAACAGCGGAGTGCACGACCGATGGGAGGACGGACTGGGACGGTCGTCGTGCGGTGAGAGGCACGACCTGGTCTTCGACACAGTTGCCGGAGAATCCAGCGGGCGGTCGGAGCCGAGTGGCAAGACGTCGGCGGCAGACGGGGGAACCCACATCCCAAGCGCGAAACACGAAAGCGGCCGATGGGCGGTGTGAACGCGACCCTCGAATGTTCCAACCGAAGGGATCTTGGCATACACCTTGGATGGTCGTTGTCTACGGCTCAGACAGACGTCGTGCGGCAAGGGCGACGAGCACACCTGAACTGCGCCCTTCTAAACGGGTGCCATCGCTGCCCCAGGTTGGGTGGTTCTGTTGCTCAGTCGGCGGCGAGGGCGCGAGTCTGTCAGAGAGTCGGCGTCGGCGAACGGACATGCGGACGTAGGGTCCTGCAACGGCCGAACTGTTAGCCGACATTGTCGACTGTGCAGGAAGACTAACCGTCGTTGCTGAAACGCGGTGTACGTACCCCACTACCATTCACTCGGCGCGCGTCAACAATCGCGTTCCTCCGTCTGTCCGACCGTTTTCCTGATCACACGCAAAGAGCGGCCTCCGGGGCGCCTGCCGCCGGTGTGAGAAGGCGGCGATGCGGGATAGATGGCGACATACCTAGGATGACGTGCGTTTGCCGTCAAGCGGTGGTCCGTGCGTGAGGATGTGGGAGGAGAGCGGGGTATAAGAAGAGGGACGAGCTGTACGGCGGTCGCCATACCTCGCCCGGTGCAGTTGCACAGCGGTCGCCACGGCTTCTACATATTACATCTGCCGGTAAGCTTCACGTGTGCTCATCAAATGGTCGGGACTCACGGACAATGGGGCCATCGCAGCGCGATGAACGAGGGAGGGAGGTGGCGGGTGCTTGAATGCTGGTATGTACACATCTGGGTTACCAACGTTGAACGAGCGACTGATTTGGCTGTGGGGTAGGGGATACGCCGGCAAGGACGGGGGCAGAGGTGTGTTGGGAGGATAGGATATGGGTGTCTGAGGTTTGATGTATGCTCGCCGGCGGGTGGCGTTGAGGTTGACGCTCCGATGGCGGATAGATGGGGGGTGATGTACGGCGGCTGGTTGACGAACGGGATTGGGGCATGGCTGTTCATGGCCGGTGCTGACGGAGAAAGGGGCGCGTAAGCGCGCGCGGATCAGCAAGCGAAGTGGAACGCGAAAATGGGGAGGGGAAGAGAAGAAAAAGAGAGGATATCGTGCGGCGAGCATGAGAGGGGAAAGTAGCCGGGCGGTAGACGAGCCTGCGGTAAGATTAGACAGCGAGTTGACCGCTCGTTGCAAACGAGGGGCGGAGCGAAGGGTTAATTGCAAAGCAGATGTCGAACATGACGCCTTGGGGCAGGCAGCGGGCAGCGGGCAGTATGGCAGGCGCGAAGAGCGAGAGCCGGACAAAAAAGTTCGACGGGCCACTGGCAGGCAAGCGAGGCCTTCGAAGACTCGAGCGAGTCGTGAGTCGGACGGACGGGAGGCTGAGGCTGAACCGACCGCAAGTCGAGGGAGAACCTTCGAATCGAAGGCTATCCTCAGTCGCAGGAGAAAACGGCTTTGAAGCGCGGGCGAGACCCAGGAGCCCAGAAGCTGAGCGCCCGTGAAAACGCGTCCTGTCACAGTGCAGTCACGCCATGCGGTGGTCGCATCCGAGTGTGTCTTGTCTCGATCCAAGCGACTGCCGCTCTCCAAGTTCCAAGTCCTGTGCTCGTGTCCGTCTCCTCTGCGCCAGGACCGTATTCCATGTCTGAGCCGACCACTCCTCGACGCTCCCGCCGCGGCCAGCCCGTCGTCGTCGACGACAGATTTGCCTCTCCCCCCACCCACCGCCTCCGCAGACGTCGTCCCCTCCCGCCTCCTCCACTCCCGCCAATCACATCCCTCAGACCTCCTCTACAACGAGGATCCGGACAATGCCCCCCGTCGACACTTATCGCACCCACTTCTACCACGCCTTCTCCCGCAAGTCCGGTCGCCAGCCTTCCACCCGCGCACCCACACGGACGTACGGCAAGGTCGCTCGCCCACGCAGGAGCGACCCAGACGCATCAGATGTCTTCACCGTCGGCGACACCGTCCTCATCAGGGCCAGCGCCACCTCCAAGATTCCCAGCGTGGCCGTCATCATGGCCATATGGAAGATCGAGGGCGACGACCTCCCACCCAACGCTCCCCTCCACGTCCTGGTCCACTGGTTCGTCCGTCCCAACGAGCTGCCTAAACATAGGGTCCAGAGAGACTTCTGCGAGGTATGTCCTTTTCACTGCTTCTTTCCCATCCTCGCTATCAGCTTTCCTCGAAGCGGAGGTTGGCCCAGTGCGGCTTTGAATTCCTGTCGTCCTGGCGCTGCGAGGCTCAGGAGAGTGGGCGGGGGCATTATCGCAGGGCCCCAGTTGCACGATGTTGCGGAAGTGTTGAGCGCGGTCGGTGTTTCCGTGGTGGTTATTCTGGCCGGCGGCGACCGTGACTCTGCCAACTCGACGATGAGCCAATGTCGGGTTCGTAGCTCCTCCACGTGCCGATCTAACATGCGAAATCGTCTGCAGATCGCTCGTAAGGAGGGACGGCGATGGCGGTCTCGTGCGGGGCTGAAGTAATCTCCTCGAGTCCTCGTCTACCATGGACCGTTGACCACCTCAACTTCCGTGGTCGGTATCCCATCACGCACGAGACTTTGCATAAAGTCCCGTCTGTATTCCCCATCCAACATGCTAATCTTGCCCCGTCTCCAGAACGAAGTCCTCTACCACCTCTCCGGCACAGGTGTCCTCGCCACCAGCTTCATCCTCGCCCCATGCACCGTCTCCTCCTCCTCGTCCTCCGCAGTCCGCGCCTCCGCCACCGTCTCCTCCGTCGCCAAGGTCTCACACACCGCCTTCTTCTGCCGTACCGCCGTCAACCCCCAGCGCGGGATCTACTACGAGCTCAACTGGGACGCGTTCCGTGAGGGCGCGATCCAGGCCGTCCCGAGCGACGACAACGTCCTTGAACACGACGCCATCGCAGGCGGCCTTTGGCCGAACGAGGAGCTCTGGACGGTCAAGCCTGTGCAGGAGGCCACGCGGAGACGCATGTATGCGGAGTCCGACGACGAGCACGCAGAGAGGCCGACCAAGGCGAGAGGTCGGGAAGCCCACGCAAGCGCCGCCGCGTCGACCGCGACCGCGAGTCCGAGTCCGACGCAAACTCGGGGACGAGTTCCAAGCTCCCCGCCTCCGGCTCCGAAGACGAGGACGGCAGCGAAGGCGCGCCCTCCGAAGACGAAGCCGACAATCCTGTCGTCGTCGACGACGACGAAGAACAAACCACCTCCGCCGCGGTACCGCAAACTCCCTCCCGCCGCGGCCGCGGGGCAAGCGCAAACGCGCCGCGCCGTCCCGCCGACCCCACGCACGCCCAAGACGCCGCGCCGCCCCGCACGCGCACCGACAAGGCGCAGCCGACGCCCCACTCGAAGGCGGCGCTGCGCCGGCGCAGAAGACGGCGCTCGCGGTGCGCCCGCCGCCGCCCGCGGAGGGCACGCTCGAGCTCGCGCTGGCGAGCGGGCTCGAGGGCGACGCGTGGCTGCGCGCGATGCACGTGCTGCACGTCGCGGCGCGCCCGGGGCGCTGCCGTGCCGCGAGGAGGAGTACGGGCGGGTGTTGAGGGCGGTGGAGGAGCTGCTTGAGGAGGAGCGGGGGTGTATCTGTGCGTGCTTCGTTTTTCGCTGGTTTTGATTCGTTGGGAGATGCTGACCGTCGTTGTATGCGAACCCCGACTCTGACGATGGGTGTGTGCATTGGACATGGCAGACATTTCTGGGGTGCCGGGGACGGGCAAGACGGCGACGGTGCACGCGGTCGTGCGCGAGCTGAAGCGCATGGCGGAGCAGAATGTTTGTATATGCGCACTCTTCCTCCTTTACTGTCTTTGTCTGACGCTCGCGGTGTGTGCAGGAAGCGAACCCGTTCGAGTACGTTGAGATCAACGGGTTGAAGATCCCCGAGCCCGCCGCGGCGTACGGCCTCCTCTGGGAGGCTGTCTGCGGGCACGACGCAGCACGGGACGGGCACATGAAGGTCAGCGCGAAGGAGGCTCTCCGGAACCTCTCTAAGCACTTTGCAAGCGAGTGTGCTGATACGCGTTGTTTGTTCCAGGGACGGGCGACGCGAGGGAAGACGGCCAGAGAAACAAACACGGACTCAGGGATGGCATTGGGTGGATTGAGGCATGTTGTGTGGGGACTCGTGGGGGGTGGCGTTAGGTGCATCGCGCTGAGGAGGATGGCATTGGGTGGAGACTCGTTGAGATGGCATTGGGTGCATCGGTGTCCGAGCAGTTTTTGAGCAGACAAAGGGCCGCACACGGTATAGTATTCCAGTGCGTACAGCTACAGCTACTCTACATGTACATAGAGTTGCAATATATCTCGTTTTCCGCCCTACCTCCAAGTTCAGCCCGCGAGCACGACCCGGAAGACTCTGTCCGCCCCGTTTTCACCGTCTACCGCGTCGCATCACGGTCAAAGAGAGTGAATTCAACGGCGCGTCTTTGCACATCCGAGAACGCGCTCAATATCCATCCACTCGGCGGGTCGCCAAGTGTCCCTTCTGGACGCAACGTCGGGCGCGCCAGTCGAGTCGCCAGCATGCCGTTGTGTCTGAAGTCCGCAGTGCGAGTCGCTGCCGGCCAGAAAATACTCACCTCCAGTCAATGGCTCACTATGGCAGCGCCGCTCGCAATATGTACAAGAGGCCCGAATGTGCCGGGTGAGCCGATGAAGCGATTCAAATGGTGCCAGGAAGGCCGCGCGGAAATCTGCTGGCGCAGTAGCGTCACTGTATTCTGCGTGGAGAATGCAAAGTACCAACTCTGGCTTTGCCAGAGCCAGCCGTGATCGGAAGGGTGTATCGGCGCGAGTAGACAGGAAGCGGACGCGCAAGCCGCGAGCTGACGCTGCTCGGGCGGTGGTTCTCGACGCTGCCGGATGAGCCGTCGTTTGTCGGCCGGGCGCCCCGTTGCATGTCGTCGAAGAGCGGCTGTGGGTATAAGATTCAGCCGGACACTGTCCCTGAGACCACAATCGACGAGCAATGTTTCGAGCTCTGACAGAGGACGCATTTGGAGAGCCCGCCAGACCTTCACTCGAAGATACAGCAGGAAGGAGGGGCGGCGCCCCGCCGTCCCACCCATGCCTGGGTGGCGAACGTCCGGTCTCTGTGAAGCGACGCGGCTCAATGTGCCGGCTGTCCCAAGAGGGTTGCATGCGAACGAAAAACATATCCCCGCAACACCAACACTCCACAAGCCGCAAAAAATTGAATATTACTCACAATTTTGGTAGCACGTCTTCTCAGAGGCTGGCCGAGCACTCCGTCGCATTCGCGACTGCGAAGGGGAGAGGAGAACAGTGTCCGAGCTGTTACCCGAAGAAACCGCTGAGTTGATGCAGCCACGAGTCGACAGCGGTTTCACTCGAAGATACGGCACGGGGTTCGGGCGAGTGGGCGGTGACTGGCGGAGAGAGCGATCCAGAGCTGGGGAGGAGGAGAACGAAGGGGCGAAGGGAGGCAGGAGAGCTGGAGGAGAGTCAAAGACGGCCGCTTGAGGATACGGGAGGTAGCGGGAGAGACCGGGGGACAGGAAGAAGGCGAACCCCGGCCGTCGAGCAGTCGTGGAGCCGGGCATAAAGACAGCCAGATGACGGGGGCTAGAAGGTGAGCGGCCAATTTAACCGCGAGGGAGCGCCGACTTCTGCACGACGGCGAGACAAAGACCGGCACGGCGGGAATGCCACCACGCAGAGTGCCGCTCATGCCGTGCTTGGGCGATCACGGTAGCCGTTTTCCGGTGTCTCGGAACGCGGAGTCCTTTCATCCATGTTGCCAGGCACCGTCCATTGGTTGACAGTCTGCAGCCGGACACGGCGTCCGTCGCTTCTGTGGCCGACAAAATACAGACCCACAAACGTAAATACCAAACCTGATTCCAATCTCGATGATCACGTACATATTTGCAGGCTGCGGAAATTTGTGACACCACCTTGGCATGGATGGGCCTTGGACGTCCGGTGTCCGGCGCCGGCTTGGCTGTACAACCTGAGTGGAAGTAACACTCTGAGAATAAAATAAAAGAGACGACGCTGATGCAAATACCTTCAAACATCCAGCTTGAGGTGCTTTGGGGGTGTGCGGTGGTTCAATGCTGCCTGTCAGCAAGTATTTCCTGTTGCCGGGGCCCAGGGGCCGGCTCACGGACCTCTGCGGCGGAACTTGGAAGCTCCCGAAGAAGATCAGACTGGATCGGCAATTTAGAACTCGTTAGCCGTCCAGGGTCAACCGCTCCTCCCCACTACTATCCCGGATAATGTATCCACACGTCAACTCGAGATCCATACATGTGCGACCGCGCGCCGAAAATACAGGCTCCGCGCTGACGCGCCAGAGCCTCGAGGCGAGCATGACTTGATCACCGACTAAAAATACGCGTACGCATCCCCCGTCTGCCAGATCGGCCGCAGTGCAGTTGCCCTTCCGCCCGAGAGTCTACACACGCACCTATTCTCTGCAAGCCACGTCTCGCAGTTCATACTAGCACTGGAGGGGCGGCCACCTCCGGTTATAAGAAGTACCTGTATACGGCGAGTCAACACTCCCAGGGTGGCAGCACAATTGTTGCCAGTGTATTGCCAACCCTGACGCCGACACGGTGCAAGCACGTCTGTCTCAATATATCCATCCGTCGTCATCATCCGACCGTACCAAGTAAGTGCCCGGTGATCGAAATCAAGCAGGCACGCTCACCTTGATCAGTAATTCGGCCGTCCGCCAGAACACAGTGTGGCGCGATTTACGACGGAGCGCCTTTCGTAACCACATTCCTAGCGAAGCGGCGCAGAAATTAGCACGGGTGCCATGGACGCTCAAGCTCCTGAATCAATACAATTAGTAACCGAAGGATGCGATCCGCTGCCGGGATGTTCGACCCTGGCTCACCGCCATTGTTTCCAACTTTCCAAGCCCACTCACACAGCGGGTAGTAGCCTCGCTTCAAGATGATCGATGACGGATGAAACGCGAACATGTTCTGCGAAATTCGGCGGACTTACCTTCAAGCTCGATTTAAGGATTAGCCTGAGAGGGGATTCGGACCATGGCTTCTTCAAGTGATCGCCCCGTATTTGCCCAGGAAAATAAAGGCCGAGCTGTTAAGCCAGTTCACGACACATGTGCTGGCAGCGCGTCCGAGACCAGTCCTGTTGTGTCCTGCAGGTTCCGAACCCTGGTACCAGATGTAGCGAGAGGTTCCCAGTTGTGCTGTATCGGATAGGATCCCAGGAGTTTCGACGTAGAAGTATCGTGATGGAGGGGAGCAGCCTGGGTCGCGAAGCGCGTAGAGCCGAGACATCGGCGGCCTCCCCAAGCACGCGCCAGACAGAAGTGCGCATGAAACAGGTGTCCGATCATCAGTTGTCTAAACCATTGTAGCAGCCGATGTTGATATATGCACAGAAGACCCTGTTGCCGTAGAGACGTGGTGGTGGTTGGATGCAAAAGAGTCGAGCGCCGGCGCCCAAGCGCACAGTGCCGGACTTGGCAGGCTCAGGCTTTGGCGCATACCCTCCGTCCTGGCTTTCTATGATTTGACACATGGTGTACGAGACTTCCGAGATGTTATTATGGAGACTCATCCACTGCAGAGTGGTCTCAATATTTTTGTGAACAGCACGGATGGCGGAGCCGCGGGTGTGCGTCGGACAGACATCCCCAGTGGTGACCCCGCCTCACGGCCAGTGAAATATTCCGGACATGAGGGTGCTTGTAAGAATGCAACTACGTTCAATTATTTTGCATGTTGATGCTGCCAAGACCTCAAACCATTCATTAAGGATGGCGGTTCGGGGATAGTATTAGTGGAAGGCGGGTCTGTCCGGCGTTGCGCGTGTTTTCAACCGTAGATGCATTGAAATCACTTGGGCCTGCTCAGTGAGCATTTTCGTGCAGCTTCGATGCCAATCGTGTACGGGTTGTAGCGTCCAGCGGCCACCTCCCTCTGTGGGTACGCTGCCCACTGGTTGCACAGTGCAGGCCGATCCTGTGGTGTCCGTCGCAATCGCGAATTCAGTTCCACGGACTGCGCACGGTAGGCAATACTGTCCATCGAAATATTGCTGATCTATACAGTTCCGTGCCGTCCCTACTAGACCCGATCACTACGCGAGGCAGCGCACCAATTTTTTACATCCGCCTCCTGATTCAAAGAATCCCCCGGGTCGTTCGACCGTGCGTCCTGAGCGCAGACTCGGATTCCGACTTCGTCTCTGCGAACAAAATAGAGAGGTGGGTCACCGTCTCTTCTCGCCATCGCGCAGCGACTCGCAAGATGGAGAACCTCAGCCGCCTGGAGAGGCTTGGATGGTTGTTGTCTATGCTCCAGCGAGACTCGCGCGCGAGTCTGAGCACTGAAACACGGACGGAATATCCGAGCATGAGGAATACGAAATTGAGACGGGACGCGAACACGTACCGTCCGAATAACGGAGCCCCCATCCTAAGCGCAAAATGCCGCCGACGGCCGTAACCAGTTACGGCAGGTACTAGTAGTGCCCGCGCACTGCAATCGTGCCAGTCCGACGGTGCGTTCGCGTCCCTTGGCAAGAAACCTATTCGATACGTGAGCAACACTGTCGTACAGTGAACGGAATGCTTCGTACCCCTCGTGCATCCTCGCTCGAGAGTAGGGTGCTAAAAGCCTCACTGCACTGATCATCACCGACAGCCAGAGGGAGCGCGAGTTGCACAAGGCACACAGCACGATGGCGTTCTCGTGGCAAAACAATGTGTGTTATTAGGGTGCTACCGAGGATCAATCTGGATATCACGTTTGAAAATAGGCACTGACAACCCTCCTCAAAGTGGCGGATACGCCGTCCCGGCGCAGGCGGTTGGCCGAACAGCGGAGTGCACGACCGATGGGAGGACGGACTGGGACGGTCGTCGTGCGGTGAGAGGCACGACCTGGTCTTCGACACAGTTGCCGGAGAATCCAGCGGGCGGTCGGAGCCGAGTGGCAAGACGTCGGCGGCAGACGGGAACCCACATCCCAAGCGCGAAACACGAAAGCGGCCGATGGGCGGTGTGAACGCGACCCTCGAATGTTCCAACCGAAGGGATCTTGGCATACACCTTGGATGGTCGTTGTCTACGGCTCAGACAGACGTCGTGCGGCAAGGGCGACGAGCACACCTGAACTGCGCCCTTCTAAACGGGTGCCATCGCTGCCCCAGGTTGGGTGGTTCTGTTGCTCAGTCGGCGGCGAGGGCGCGAGTCTGTCAGAGAGTCGGCGTCGGCGAACGGACATGCGGACGTAGGGTCCTGCAACGGCCGAACTGTTAGCCGACATTGTCGACTGTGCAGGAAGACTAACCGTCGTTGCTGAAACGCGGTGTACGTACCCCACTACCATTCACTCGGCGCGCGTCAACAATCGCGTTCCTCCGTCTGTCCGACCGTTTTTCCTGATCACACGCAAAGAGCGGCCTCCGGGGGCGCCTGCCGCCGGTGTGAGAAGGCGGCGATGCGGGATAGATGGCGACATACCTAGGATGACGTGCGTTTGCCGTCCAAGCGGTGGTCCGTGCGTGAGGATGTGGGAGGAGAGCGGGGTATAAGAAGAGGGACGAGCTGTACGGCGGTCGCCATACCTCGCCCCGGTGCAGTTGCACAGCGGTCGCCACGGCTTCTACATATTACATCTGCCGGTAAGCTTCACGTGTGCTCATCAAATGGTCGGGACTCACGGACAATGGGGCCATCGCAGCGCGATGAACGAGGAGGAGGTGGCGGGTGCTTGAATGCTGGTATGTACACATCTGGGTTACCAACGTTGAACGAGCGACTGATTTGGCTGTGGGGTAGGGGATACGCCGGCAAGGACGGGGGCAGAGGTGTGTTGGGAGGATAGGATATGGGTGTCTGAGGTTTGATGTATGCTCGCCGGCGGGTGGCGTTGAGGTTGACGCTCCGATGGCGGATAGATGGGGGGTGATGTACGGCGGCTGGTTGACGAACGGGATTGGGGCATGGCTGTTCATGGCCGGTGCTGACGGAGAAAGGGGCGCGTAAGCGCGCGCGGATCAGCAAGCGAAGTGGAACGCGAAAATGGGGAGGGGAAGAGAAGAAAAAGAGAGGATATCGTGCGGCGAGCATGAGAGGGAAAGTAGCCGGGCGGTAGACGAGCCTGCGGTAAGATTAGACAGCGAGTTGACCGCTCGTTGCAAACGAGGGGCGGAGCGAAGGGTTAATTGCAAAGCAGATGTCGAACATGACGCCTTGGGGCAGGCAGCGGGCAGCGGGCAGTATGGCAGGCGCGAAGAGCGAGAGCCGGACAAAAAAGTTCGACGGGCCACTGGCAGGCAAGCGAGGCCTTCGAAGACTCGAGCGAGTCGTGAGTCGGACGGACGGGAGGCTGAGGCTGAACCGACCGCAAGTCGAGGGAGAACCTTCGAATCGAAGGCTATCCTCAGTCGCAGGAGAAAACGGCTTTGAAGCGCGGGCGAGACCCAGGAGCCCAGAAGCTGAGCGCCCGTGAAAACGCGTCCTGTCACAGTGCAGTCACGCCATGCGGTGGTCGCATCCGAGTGTGTCTTGTCTCGATCCAAGCGACTGCCGCTCTCCAAGTTCCAAGTCCTGTGCTCGTGTCCGTCTCCTCTGCGCCAGGACCGTATTCCATGTCTGAGCCGACCACTCCTCGACGCTCCCGCCGCGGCCAGCCCGTCGTCGTCGACGACAGATTTGCCTCTCCCCCACCCACCGCCTCCGCAGACGTCGTCCCCTCCCGCCTCCTCCACTCCCGCCAATCACATCCCTCAGACCTCCTCTACAACGAGGATCCGGACAATGCCCCCGTCGACACTTATCGCACCCACTTCTACCACGCCTTCTCCCGCAAGTCCGGTCGCCAGCCTTCCACCCGCGCACCCACACGGACGTACGGCAAGGTCGCTCGCCCACGCAGGAGCGACCCAGACGCATCAGATGTCTTCACCGTCGGCGACACCGTCCTCATCAGGGCCAGCGCCACCTCCAAGATTCCCAGCGTGGCCGTCATCATGGCCATATGGAAGATCGAGGGCGACGACCTCCCACCCAACGCTCCTCCACGTCCTGGTCCACTGGTTCGTCCGTCCCAACGAGCTGCCTAAACATAGGGTCCAGAGAGACTTCTGCGAGGTATGTCCTTTTCACTGCTTCTTTCCCATCCTCGCTATCAGCTTTCCTCGAAGCGGAGGTTGGCCCAGTGCGGCTTTGAATTCCTGTCGTCCTGGCGCTGCGAGGCTCAGGAGAGTGGGCGGGGGCATTATCGCAGGGCCCCAGTTGCACGATGTTGCGGAAGTGTTGAGCGCGGTCGGTGTTTCCGTGGTGGTTATTCTGGCCGGCGGCGACCGTGACTCTGCCAACTCGACGATGAGCCAATGTCGGGTTCGTAGCTCCTCCACGTGCCGATCTAACATGCGAAATCGTCTGCAGATCGCTCGTAAGGAGGGACGGCGATGGCGGTCTCGTGCGGGGGCTGAAGTAATCTCCTCGAGTCCTCGTCTACCATGGACCGTTGACCACCTCAACTTCCGTGGTCGGTATCCCATCACGCACGAGACTTTGCATAAAGTCCCGTCTGTATTCCCCATCCAACATGCTAATCTTGCCCCGTCTCCAGAACGAAGTCCTCTACCACCTCTCCGGCACAGGTGTCCTCGCCACCAGCTTCATCCTCGCCCCATGCACCGTCTCCTCCTCCTCGTCCTCCGCAGTCCGCGCCTCCGCCACCGTCTCCTCCGTCGCCAAGGTCTCACACACCGCCTTCTTCTGCCGTACCGCCGTCAACCCCCAGCGCGGGATCTACTACGAGCTCAACTGGGACGCGTTCCGTGAGGGCGCGATCCAGGCCGTCCCGAGCGACGACAACGTCCTTGAACACGACGCCATCGCAGGCGGCCTTTGGCCGAACGAGGAGCTCTGGACGGTCAAGCCTGTGCAGGAGGCCACGCGGAGACGCATGTATGCGGAGTCCGACGACGAGCACGCAGAGAGGCCGACCAAGGCGAGAGGTCGGGGAAGCCCACGCAAGCGCCGCCGCGTCGACCGCGACCGCGAGTCCGAGTCCGACGCAAACTCGGGGGACGAGTTCCAAGCTCCCCCCGCCTCCGGCTCCGAAGACGAGGACGGCAGCGAAGGCGCGCCCTCCGAAGACGAAGCCGACAATCCTGTCGTCGTCGACGACGACGAAGAACAAACCACCTCCGCCGCGGTACCGCAAACTCCCTCCCGCCGCGGCCGCGGAGGCAAGCGCAAACGCGCCGTCCCGCCGACCCCACGCACGCCCAAGACGCCGCGCCGCCCCCGCACGCGCACCGACAAGGCGCAGCCGACGCCCCACTCGAAGGCGGCGCTGCGCCGGCGCAAGAAGACGGCGCTCGCGGTGCGCCCGCCGCCGCCCGCGGAGGGCACGCTCGAGCTCGCGCTGGCGAGCGGGCTCGAGGGCGACGCGTGGCTGCGCGCGATGCACGTGCTGCACGTCGCGGCGCGCCCGGGGGCGCTGCCGTGCCGCGAGGAGGAGTACGGGCGGGTGTTGAGGGCGGTGGAGGAGCTGCTTGAGGAGGGGAGCGGGGGGTGTATCTGTGCGTGCTTCGTTTTTCGCTGGTTTTGATTCGTTGGGAGATGCTGACCGTCGTTGTATGCGAACCCCGACTCTGACGATGGGTGTGTGCATTGGACATGGCAGACATTTCTGGGGTGCCGGGGACGGGCAAGACGGCGACGGTGCACGCGGTCGTGCGCGAGCTGAAGCGCATGGCGGAGCAGAATGTTTGTATATGCGCACTCTTCCTCCTTTACTGTCTTTGTCTGACGCTCGCGGTGTGTGCAGGAAGCGAACCCGTTCGAGTACGTTGAGATCAACGGGTTGAAGATCCCCGAGCCCGCCGCGGCGTACGGCCTCCTCTGGGAGGCTGTCTGCGGGCACGACGCAGCACGGGACGGGCACATGAAGGTCAGCGCGAAGGAGGCTCTCCGGAACCTCTCTAAGCACTTTGCAAGCGAGTGTGCTGATACGCGTTGTTTGTTCCAGGGACGGGCGACGCGAGGGAAGACGGCCAGAGAAACAAACACGGACTCAGGGATGGCATTGGGTGGATTGAGGCATGTTGTGTGGGGACTCGTGGGGGGTGGCGTTAGGTGCATCGCGCTGAGGAGGATGGCATTGGGTGGAGACTTGTGGGGGTGGCATTGGGTGCATCGCGGCACTGGGGGATCGCGGCATTGGATGCATCGCGCCGAGGGGTGGAGACTCGTGGGGATGGCACCGGGTGGAGATTGGGGTGGGGAGGGGAGGGGGTCGCGGACGGTGTGCGAGCACTTTTCGAGCAGACGAACCAAGGACCCGCACACGGTATTGTATTCTAGAGCATACAGGTACTCTACATGTGCATAGCTTTGCAATGTATCTCGTTTTCCGTCCTACCCCCAAGTTCAGCCCGCGAGCACGACCCGGAAGACTCTGTCCGCCCCGTTTTCCGTCTACGGCGTGTCATATCGTGGTTAAAACAAGGTAAAAAAAGAGCGAACACGCCGGTGCCGCCTGCGTCTTTGCACGTCCAAGAACGTGCTCGATATTCGAACACTCGGCGGCTCGCCAAGTGTCCCGTCTGGATGCAACGTCCGGGCGCGCCAGTCTCGCCGGCACGCTGTGTCTGAAGTGCTCAGTACGCTGACTCGCTGCCGGCCAGAAAGTACTCACCTCAATGGCTCACTACAGCGCTCCTCGCGATATGTACAAGAGGGAATGTGCCGGGTGAGCCGATGAAGCGATTCGAATGGTGCCAGGCAGGCCGCGCGGAAATCTGCTGGCGCAGTAGCGTCATATTCTGCGTGGAGAATGCAAAGTACCAACTCTGGCTTTGCCAGAGCCAGCCATGATCGGAAGCATGTGTCGGCGCGAGGAGACAGAAAGCGAACGCGCAAGCCGCGAGCTTCGGACGCTGCTCGGGCGGTGGTTCTCGACGCTGCCGGATGAGCCGTCGTTTGTTGGCCGGGCGCTCCGTTGCATGGCGTCGAAAAGCTGCTGCGGGTACAAGATTCAGCCAGACACAGTCCCTGAGACCACAATCGATGAGCGATGTTTCAATGGAAATGGTTGGAAGGTCTCTGACGGAGGACGCATTTGGAGAGCCTGCCGGACCTTCACTCGAAGATACAGCAGGAAGTCACAGGGGCGGCGCGGCGCCGTCTTGCCCATGCTTGAGTGGCAAACGTCCGATCGCTTTGAAGCGACACGGCTCAATGGGCCGGCTGTCCCAAGAGGGTTGCAGGCGAACGAAAAACATACCCCCGCAACGCCAACACTCCACGAGCGGCAAAAAAGAACATTACTCACAATTTTGGTAGCACGTCTTCTCAGTTGCTGGCCGGGTGCTCCGTCGCATTCGCGACTGCGAAGGGGAGAGGAGAACAGCCTCGCTGTTACCCGAAGAAACCGCTGAGTTGACGCAGCCACGAGTCGACAGCGGTTTCACTCGAAGATACGGCACGGGGTTCGGGCGAGTGGGCGGTGGCTGGCGGAGAGAGCGATCGCGAGCTGGGGAGGAGGAGAACGAAGGGGCGAAGGGAGGCAGGAGAGCTGGAGGAGAGTCAAAGACGGCCGCTTGAGGATACGGGAGGTAGCGGGAGAGACCGGGGGACAGGAAGAAGGCAAACCCCGGCCATCGAACAGTCGTGGATCCGGGCATAAAGACAGCCAGATGACGGGGGCTAGAAGGTGAGCGGCCAATTTAACCGTGAGGGAGCGCCGACTTCTGCACGACGGTGAGACGAAGACCGGTATGGCGGGAATGCCACCACGCAGAGTGCCGCTCATGCCGTGCTTGGGCGATCACGGTGGCCGTTTGCCGGTGTCTCGGAACGCGGAGTCCTTTCATCCATGTTGCCAGGCACCGTCCATTGGTTGACAGTCTGCAGCCGGACACGGTGTCCGTCGCTTCTGTGGCCGACAAAATACAGACCCACAAATGTAAATACCAAACCTGATTCCAATCTCGATGATCACGTACATATTTGCAGGCTGCGGAAATTTGTGACACCACCTTGGCATGGATGGGCTTTGGACGTCTGGTGTCCACCGGCTTGGCTGTACAACGTGAGCGGAAGTAACACTCTGAGAACAAAATAAAAGAGGCGATGCTGATGCAAATACCTCCAGCTCGAGGTGTTTTGGGGGTGTGCGGTGGTTCGATGCTGCCTGTCGGCAAATATTTCCCGTTGCCGGGGCCCGGGGGCCGGCTCACGGACCTCTGCGGTGAAACTTGGAAGCTCCCGAAGAATAGACTGGATCGGCAATTTAGAAATCAGTAGCCGTCCAGGGTCAACCGCTCCTCCCCGCTACTATCCCGGATAATGTATCCACACGTCAACTCGAGATCCATACATGTGCGACTGCGCGCCGAAAATACAAGCTCCGCGCTGACGCGCCAGAGCCTCGAGGCGAGCATGACTTGATCACCGACTAAAAATACGCGTACGCATCCCCCGTCTGCCAGATCGGCCGCAGTGCAGTTGCCCTTCCGCCCGAGAGTCTACACACGCACCTATTCTCTGCAAGCCACGTCTCGCAGTTCATACTAGCACTGGAGGGCGGCCACCTCCGGTTATAAGAAGTACCTGTATACGGCGAGTCAACACTCCCAGGGTGGCAGCACAATTGTTGCCAGTGTATTGCCAACCCTGACGCCGACACGGTGCAAGCACGTCTGTCTCAGCAATATATCCATCCGTCGTCATCATCCGACCGTACCAAGTAAGTGCCCAGTGATCGAAATCAAGCAGGCACGCTCACCTTGATCAGTAATTCGGCCGTCCGCCAGAACACAGTGTGGCGCGATTTACGACGGAGCGCCTTTCGTAACCACATTCCTAGCGAAGCGGCGCAGAAATTAGCACGGCCGCCGTGGACGCTCAAGCTCCTGAATCAATACAATTGGTAACCGAAGGATGCGATCCGCTGCCGGGATGTTCGACCCTGGCTCACCGCCATTGTTTCCAACTTTCCAAGCCCGCTCACACAGCGGGTAGTACCCTCGCTTGATGACGGATGAAACGCGAACATGCTTGGCGCAATTCGGCGGACTTACCTTCAAGCTTGATTCAAGTATTAGCCTGAGAGGGGATTCGGACCATGGCTTCTTGTGATCGCCCCGTATTTGTCCAAGTAAGTACAGGCCGAGGTGTTAAGAAGACGGGCAGCCACCAGTCCACGACATATGTGCTGACAGCGCGTCCGAGACCAGTCCCGTTGCGTCATGCAGGTTTCGAACCCTGGTACCAGATGTAGCGAGAGGTGCCCAGTCGTGCTGTATCGGATAGGATCCCAGGAGTTTAGACGTAGAAGTATCATGATGGAGGGAGCAGCCTGGGTCGCGAAGCGCGTGAGAGCCGAGACATCGGCGGCCTCCCCAAGCACGCACTACTAGACAGAAGTGCGCATAAAACAGGTGTCCGATCAGTTTTCTAAAGCATTGTAGCAGCCGATGTTGATATATGCACAGAAGACCCTGTTGCCGTAGAGACGTGGTGGTGGTTGGATGCAAAGGAGTCGAGCGCCCAAGGCCCGAAGCGCATGCCGGACTTGGCAGGCTCAGGCTTCGGCGCATACCCTCCGTCCTGGCTTTCTGTGATTTGATACATGGTGTACGAGACTTCCGAGATGTTATTATGGAGACTCATCCACTGCAGAGTGCTCTCAATATTTTTGTGAACAGCACGGATGGCGGAGCCGCGGGTGTGCGTCGGACAGACTCCATCCGTGGGCTACATCGAGCTCGCCTCACGGCCAGTGAAATATTCCGGCCGTGAGGGTGCTTGTAAGAATGCAACATTTAATCATTTGGAATATTGATGCCGCCGAGACCTCAAACCATTCACTAAAGATGGTGGTTCGGGGATATCAGTGGAGGTCGGTCCGTTGCGCGTGTTGTCAACCGTGAATCCATTGAAACCACTCGGGCCTGCTCAGTGAGCATTTTCGTGTGGCTTCGATGCCAATCGTATGTGGGTTGTAGGGTCCAGTGGCCACCCTCCGAGTCCCTCTGCGAGTACGCTGCCCACTGGGTTGTATGCAGGCCGGTCTTGTTGTGTCCGTCGCAATCATCGCGAATTCAGTTCCATGGACTGCGCACGGTAGGCAATACTGTCCATCGAAATATTGCTGATCTATACAGTTCTGTGCCGTCCCTACTAGACCCGACCACTACGCGAGGCGGCGTACCAATTTCAAGTTTTACATCCGCCTCCTGATCCGAAGATTCCATGGGCCACCTGAGACGCTAACAGGTCGTTCGACCGTGCGTCCTGAGCGCAGACTCGGATTCTGACTTCGTCTCTGCATACAAAATAGAGAGGTGGGCCACCGTCTCTTCTAGCCATCGCACAGCGACTCGCAAGACGGAGAACCTCAGCCGCCTGGAGAGGCTTGGATGGTTGTTGTCTATGCTCCGGCGAGACTCGCGCGCGAGTCTGAGCACTGAAACACGGACGGAATATCCGAGCATGAGGAATACGAAATTGAGACGGGACGCGAACACGTACCGTCCGAATAACGGAGCCCCCATCCTAAGCGCGAAATGCCGCCGACGGCCGCAACCCGTCGGGGCAGGTGGTGCGGGTGGTGCCTGCGCACTGCATCCGTGCCAGTCCGGCGGTGTGTTCGCGTCCCTTGGCAAGAAACCTATTCGATACATGAGCGACACCGTCGTACAGTGAACGCAATGCTTCGTACCCCTCGTGCATCCTCGCTCGAGACTAGGGTGCTAAAAGCCTCACCGCACTGATCCTCACTGACAGCCAGAGGGAGCGCGAGTTGTACAAGGCACACAGCACGATGGGGTTCTCGTTGCAAAACAACATGTGTTATTAGCTATATGGTGCTACCGAGGATCAATCTGCGTATCACATTTGAAAATAGGCACTGACGACCGTCCTCAAAGTGGCGGATACGCCATCCCGGCGCAGGCGGTTGGCTGAACAGCAAAGTGCACAACCGATGGGAAGATGGACTGGGACGGTCGTCGTGCGGTGAGAGGCACGACCTGGTCTTCGATGGTTGCTGCAGAATCCAGCAGGCGGGGGGAGGCGAGTGACAAGACATCGGCGGCAGACGGGAGAACCCACATCCTAAGCGTGAAACACAAAAGCGGCCGATGCGCGGTCCGAACGCGACCCTCGAATGTTCCAACCGAAGGGATCTTGGCACTGGGACGAGCAGATCGGCACCGCGAGAACAGGTCTTGGATGGTCATTGTCTACGGCTCAGACAGACGTCGCTGTGCAGTAAGGGCGATGAGGACGCCTGAACTGCGCCGTTCTGAACGGGTGCCCTCGCAGCCCCAGGTTGGGTGGTTCTGTTGCACAGTCGGCGGTGAGGGCGTGAGTCTGTCAGAGAGTCGGCGCCGGCGAACGGACATGCGGACGTAGGGTCCTGCAACGGTCGAACTGTTAGCCGACGTTGACGAATGTGGGGGAAGACTAACCGTAATTGCTGAAACGCGGTTACGACCCTACCATTCACTCGGCGCGCGTCAACAATCGCGTTCCTCCATCCGTCCGACCCTTTTCGTGATCACACGCAAAAAGCGGCCTCCGGGGCCGCATGCTACCGGTGTGAGAAGGCGGCGATGCGGGATAGATGCCGACATACCTAGGATGATATGTGTTTGCCATCCAAGCGGTGGTCCGTGCGTGAGGATGTGGGAGGAGAGCGGGGTATAAGAAGAGGGACGAGCTGTACGACCGCGGCCATACCTCACCCCAGTGCAGTTGCACAGCGTTCACCACAGCTTCTACATGGTACATCTGCTGGTAAGCTTCACATGTGCTCGTCAACTGGTCGGGACTTACTGACAATGAGGTCGTCACAGCGGCATGAACGCGGGAGCGGGATGGATGCAACAGCGGCAAAGTACGTGCGCATGGGAGGAGCAGCTGCGGCAGCTTGGGGCCGCGCTCGACTAGGTCTGCGAGTGCAGCGGAGAGCGTCTTGCAGATGAACTCGATCCGATCCCAGGCACGTCCTCGGCGAGGATGGTGGGCGAGAACACTTCGAACTGCGTAGAAGGCGACCGGGAGCGCGCAGAGCTCGCGACGAATGGGATGGTCGTAAACTGGTGGTGCTGGTGAGATAGTGTGTATGTGAGGCGCGTTGAGATGGGGAAATGAGGCTGGCCCGGAGTACAAGGAGTCGTGTCGATGACACTGGCCCGTCCTCGAACTCTGCGCTAGACGCGCGCGCCTGTCGCATTCTGTCACATCGGAGTCACAGTCACCGTCGCCTTGGATGGGCCGAGTGCTTGGCTCCGCGACCACCCCTCTCCGACTACCTCTGGAGCCGTCGAGCGTGTTAGAATTAACTTGATACTACGCTATGTACATCGCCGCAAACGGCTGAACGACCCGATCCAACACGTCCCCGTCCGAATCCACCACCTCCTTCCAGAACGACACCCCGTCAGGCGTCGGCAGCGGCAGGTCGCCCACCTCATCCCGACGGTGAAAGCTCATCGTGTACACGATCCGGTCAAAGATACCGGCCACGCCGCTCGCATAAAGCACGCTGCCCAACGCGGTGTGCGCCCGCAACAGCTCCCGGTTAGGAACTTGCAATTGAAGGCCCCGGGGCCGCTGCCCATCGTCGTCGACCACGGCATCGCTATGGTCTCGGAAGGTGATGGTGTCCGGGACCGTCATCCACGGAAAGGGCTGCCCGCGGACCTGAGGATAGTGGTCCTTCACTCGATAAGTGTTCGGCGTCTGCGCAGTGGAAATGTGCTCGTTCAGTGAACGGAAAGAATGCGAGCGACCGTGACACAACTTTCGAACGAAGAGCTGGCGACGCGAACCTGCGTGGGAACCAGGCAGAATGCGAAATGGTCGAACTTCTTGTGTGCCATGATGCTGAGCGTCATGAGGTTTTCTGGGTCGCCATCACACCCGAGCCCATGTCCTGGATGTACCTGTCGCTGAGCTGGCAGTAGCGACGCAGGAGCTCCAAGCTGAGCCGCGTGGAGTCGCGTTTCGGCTGCAGGCCAACACGGTCAGACACCGTGGCCGATGGATAAGTGTTTGATGATCCCAGTCCGGAGTACGCACCTCGTCGTTATCATACACGTCTTTATACACCACAAGGGGGTGCTTAAAGATCCGGACCGCATCCGTCCAAGCATGTGTCTCGTCCGGGATGATCCCCTGCGTCCGCCGGAGCCTCCGGCACATCGACTTCCAATAACGCGTATCCCACACACCGCTCACCACGCACCTGTAACCGTCACGTTGGAGGATCTACAACTCTCGAGTTAGAACGATGATGCACGATGCACGATATGGAGGGATTTAAGTTCACGCCGAGGGGAGAGCACGTACTTGCTCCTGCAGGGGGTAAGAGGACGCACAAACGCGCGAGACCGCTTCAGGTTTGACTTCCCCGCCGCCATCGCTTTGGGAGTGAAAGCGAGTCCGATGCATGGCGACGCGAATCCGGTCGCCATGTTCTCGTCGTCCTTCATCGGCGCATAAACTGCCAGCGGTGGAATCAGAGGGGTCACGGGCCAAGCTCAACTCAAGCCTGCCTTGAGTTCGATGGAGGGACGGAGGACTTACAGGGCCACAGGAGAAACGCGACCCAGGCGTTCGCGAGGCGCTGTAAGCCGCGCGCGAGTGCCTCTCCATGCAGCGCCTCGAGCCTCGACTCGGCCGGGTGTTCAACTTCGGCCGTGCTAGCAGTAGCCCTGTTCGCGTCTTCGACACAGGCGGAGACTGCGGCCAGGACGTATCGCTCGCCCTCCGCGAGGCCGAGGTCGGCGGCGGCGTCGCGCATTGCTCGGATGAGGTTGCGCACTGTGAAAGCATGCCTGCAGGCTCCGTAGGATGTGGCACGGTGGACCCAGTCTGGGATGTCGAGGTGGGCGTAGCGCGGGTCGTCGAAGACGTTGAGGATGGCCTCCACTCTGGCACGCAAGTCGTCGATAGGGGTAGACGCGGGTGAGGACGACGTGAGAACGGGGACGAAGGCTGATATGGGCGGGGCTTGTTGTGCGTGAGGGACCTGAGAGGGATCCAAGTTGGAATGTGGGCCTGGATCCGCCGCGCGACCGAGCAGAGATTCGGATAGTATGTTCACGGCTGACATTGGCTGCTCGCAGTTTGAGGTGGGAGGGAGGTTGGAAGATAAGTACTTAGTAGGGACAACGCTCTAATAGGAGACGGTGGCCGTGGAGCATTCCGCATTGATGACGCCGGGCTGTTCTCCTGAGGAGGCGGTCACTCCGCTGCTTGCCTGGGTGCGTTGCATGCGGCGCGCGGTGGAGGGTAGACCGAGGAGACTCGAGAGGATCTTGGATTCAATTTTATCAAGGAGCAATTCAAGACGTACATGGATCCTTCTTTGGTGCGGCGACAAGTTGTCCATCCGTGAAAAAGTCGATGACGAGCTTGAGTTCGCAGACAGCTTCCAAGGCGGTGGATGTGGTGGATGGCGCTGGCTACGCGGGGGAGGATGGAGTCTGGGCAGTGGACGCTGGCACAGACGCGCGCGCCCGTGAAAACGCGATCTGTCACATGCTATCACAGTGCAGTCACATCACGGGCTGGACGTGGTGGTCGCGTCGGAGTGTGTCTTGTCTCGATCCAAGCGACTGCCACTCTCCAAGTTCCAAGACCTGTCCATGTCTGAGCCGACGACTCCTCGACGCTCCCGCCGCGGCCAGCCCGTCGTCGTCGATGACAGATTTGCCTCTCCCCCACCCACCGCCTGCGCAGACGTCGTCCCCTCCCGCCTCCTCCACTCCCGCCAATCACATCCCTCAGACCTCCTCTACAACGAAGACCCGGACAATGCCCCCGTCGACACTTATCGCACCCACTTCTACCACTCCTTCTCCCGCAAGTCCGGTCGCCAGCCTTCCATTCGCGCACCCACACGGACGTACGGCAAGGTCGCTCGCCCACGCAGGAGCGACCCAGACGCAGCAGATGTCTTCACCGTTGGCGACACCGTCCTCATCAGGGCCAGTGCCACCTCCAAGATTCCCAGCGTGGCCGTCATCATAGCCATATGGAAGATCGAGGGCGACGGCCTCCCACCCAACGCTCCCCTCCGCGTCCTAGTCCACTGGTTCGTCCGTCCTAACGAGCTGCCCAAAAACAGGGTGCGGAGAGACGAGGACGGCAGTGAAGGCGCACCCTCCGAGGACGAAGGAGCGGGCGGGTCACGGTGCACCGGCGCACCGGCGCGTCCTTTTGCGAGTGTACTGATACGCGTTGTTTGTTCCAGGGACGGGCGACGCGAGGGAAGACGGCCGGAGAAACAAACACGGACTCAGGGATGGTGTTGTGTGGGGACTCGTGGAGATGGCACTGAGTGGAGATTGGGGGTGGGGAGGGGGGGTCGCGGACGGTGTACGAGCAGTTTTCGAGCGGACGAACTGAGGGCCTGCACACAGCATTGTATTGCAGAGTGTACAGCTACTCTACATGTACGTAGCGTTGCAATATATCTCGTTTTCCGCCCTACCTCCAATTTCAGCCCCCGAGCACAACCCGAAAGACTCTGTCCGCCCCGTTTTCCGTCTATGGTGCATCGTATCGCGGTTAAAACAAGCTAAAAAAAGAGTGAACACGCCGGTGCCGCCTGCGTCTTTGCACCTCCAAGAACATGCTCGATATTCGAACACTCGGCGGCTCGCCAAGTGTCCCGTCTGGACGCAATGTCCGGGCGCGCCAGTCTCGCCGGCACGCTGTGTCTGAAGTGCTCAGTACGCTGACTCGCTGCCGGCCAGAAAGTACTCACCTCAATGGCTCACTGCAGTGCCCTCGCGACGTGTACACGAGGGTATGTGCTGTGTGAGCCGATGAAGCGGTTGGTATTGTGACAGTATGGACGCGGGGAATTATCCTGGCGCAATAGCGTGATATTCTGCGCAGGTGGACGCCGTTCGGAAAGCCTGACAGCGTGCCGTGGAGAATGCAAAGTACCAACTCTGGCTTTGCCAGAGCCAGCCGTGATCGGAAGGGTGTATCGGCGCGAGGAGACAGGAAGCGGACGCGCAAGCCGCGAGCTGACGCTGCTCGGGCGGTGGTTCTCGACGCTGCCGGATGAGCCGTTGTTTGTTGGCCGGGCACCCCGTTGCATGTCGTCGAAGAGCGGCTGTGGGTACAAGACTCAGCCGGACACAGTCCCTGAGACCACAATCGACGAGCGATGCCATTTCAAGGGAAATGGTTGGAAGGTCTCTGATGGAGGACACATTTGGAGAGCCTGCCGGGCTTTCACTCGAAGATACAGCAGGAAGTAGGGGCGGCGCCCGCCGTCCCACCCATGCCTGGGTGGCGAACGTCCGGTCTCTGTGAAGCGACGCGGCTCAATGGGCCGGCTGTCTCAAGAGGGTTGCATGCGAACAAAAAACATATCCCCGCAACGCCAACACTCTACAAGCCGCAAAAAATGAACATTACTCACAATTTTAGTAGCACGTCTTCTCAGAGGCTGGCCGAGCGCTCCGTCGCATTCGCGACTGTGAAGGGGAGGGAGAGGAGAACAGCGTTGCTGGTACCCGACACGCGCGGGAACTTGTGAAGAGACCGCCGATCCAGTCGACAGCGGTTTCACTCGAAGATACAGCACGGGGTTCGGGCGAGTGGGCAGTGGCTGGCAGAGAGAGCGATCGCGAGC
This sequence comes from Ganoderma leucocontextum, assembly GCA_020736865.1. NCBI lineage: Eukaryota > Fungi > Basidiomycota > Agaricomycetes > Polyporales > Polyporaceae > Ganoderma > Ganoderma leucocontextum. The sequence goes on along the minus strand of JAHKGY010000015.1, from coordinate 329,373 downwards.
TGGGGAGGAGGAGAATGAAGGGGCGAAGGGAGGCAGGAGAGCTGGAGGAGAGTCAAAGACGGCCGCTTGAGGATACGGGAGGTAGCGGGAGAGACGGGGGGACAGGAAGAAGGCAAACCCCGGCCGTCGAGCAGTCGTGGATCCGGGCATAAAGACAGCCAGATGACGGGGGCTAGAAGGCGAGCGGCTGGCGAGCGGCCAATTTAACCGCGAGGAGCGCCGACTTCTGCATGAGCGGCGAGACGAAGACCGGTATGGCGGGAATGCCACAGAGTGCCGCTCATGCCGTGCTTGGGTGATCACGGTGGCCGTTTGCCGGTGTCTCGGAACGCGGAGTCCTTTCATCCATGTTGCCAGGCACTGTCCATTGGTTGACAGTCTGCAGCCGGACACGGCGTCCGTCGCTTCTGTGGCCGACAAAATACAGACCCACAAACGTAAATACCAAACCTGATTCCAATCTCGATGATCACGTACATATTTGCAGGCTGCGGAAATTCGTGACACCGCCTTCAAGTTGGCATGGATGGGATTTGGACGTCTGGTGTCCACCGGCTTGGCTGTACAACGTAACACTCTGAGAATAAAATAAAAGAGACGACGCTGATGCAAATACCTTCAAACATCCAGCTTGAGGTGCTTTGGGGGTGTGCGGTGGTTCAATGCTGCCTGTCGGCAAGTATTTCCTGTTGCCGGGGCCCAGGGGCCGGCTCACGGACCTCTGCAGCGGAACTTGGAAGCTCCCGAAGAAGATCAGACTGGATCGGCAATTTAGAACTCGTTAGCCGTCCAGGGTCAACCGCTCCTCCCCGCTACTTAAAGATACGCGGACGGATCCCCGGTCTGGATCGACCGCAGTGCAGTTGCCCTTCCGCCCGAGGATTTACACACGCACCTGTTCTCTGCAAGCCACGTCTCGCAGTTCATAGTACTGGGGGCGGCCGTGTGAGGTTACTACTGCAGACGTACCTGTATACGGCGAGTCAACACTCCTAGGGTGCCAGCACAATTGCTACCAGTGTATTGCCAGACTCAGACGCAGAACCTCCGCCTCGAGAGGCTTGGATGGTTGTTGTCTACGTTCCGGCGAGCGCGCGAGTTCGCGCACTGAAACATGCATGGAATATCTGAGCATGAGGAATACGAAATTGAGACGGCATGCGAACACGTACCGTCCAAATAACGGAGCCCCATCCTAAGCGCGAAATGCCGCCGACGGCCGCAACCCGTCGGGGCAGGTGGTGCGGGTGGTGCCTGCGCACTGCATCCGTGCCAGTCCGGCGGTGCGTTCGCGTCCCTTGGCAAGAAACCTATTCGATACATGAGCGACACCGTCGTACAGTGAACGCAATGCTTCGTACCCCTCGTGCATCCTCGCTCGAGACTAGGGTGCTAAAAGCCTCACCGCACTGATCCTCACTGACAGCCAGAGGGAGCGCGAGTTGTACAAGGCACACAGCACGATGGGGTTCTCGTTGCAAAACAACATGTGTTATTAGCTATATGGTGCTACCGAGGATCAATCTACGTATCACATTTGAAAATAGGCACTGACGACCGTCCTCAAAGTGGCGGATACGCCATCCCGGCGCAGGCGGTTGGCTGAACAGCAAAGTGCACGACCGATGGGAAGATGGACTGGGACGGTCGTCGTGCGGTGAGAGGCACGACCTGGTCTTCGATGGTTGCTGCAGAATCCAGCGGGCGGGGGGAGGCGAGTGACAAGACATCGGCGGCAGACGGGAGAACCCACATCCTAAGCGTGAAACACAAAAGCGGCCGATGCGCGGTCCGAACGCGACCCTCGAATGTTCCAACCGAAGGGATCTTGGCACTGGGACGAGCAGATCGGCACCGCGAGAACAGGTCTTGGATGGTCATTGTCTACGGCTCAGACAGACGTCGCTGTGCAGTAAGGGCAATGAGGACGCCTGAACTGCGCCGTTCTGAACGGGTGCCCTCGCAGCCCCAGGTTGGGTGGTTCTGTTGCACAGTCGGCGGTGAGGGCGTGAGTCTGTCAGAGAGTCGGCGCCGGCGAACGGACATGCGGACGTAGGGTCCTGCAACGGTCGAACTGTTAGCCGACGTTGACGAATGTGGGGGAAGACTAACCGTAATTGCTGAAACGCGGTTACGACCCTACCATTCACTCGGCGCGCGTCAACAATCGCGTTCCTCCATCCGTCCGACCCTTTTCGTGATCACACGCAAAAAGCGGCCTCCGGGGCCGCATGCTACCGGTGTGAGAAGGCGGCGATGCGGGATAGATGCCGACATACCTAGGATGATATGTGTTTGCCATCCAAGCGGTGGTCCGTGCGTGAGGATGTGGGAGGAGAGCGGGGTATAAGAAGAGGGACGAGCTGTACGACCGCGGCCATACCTCACCCCAGTGCAGTTGCACAGCGTTCACCACAGCTTCTACATGGTACATCTGCTGGTAAGCTTCACATGTGCTCGTCAACTGGTCGGGACTTACTGACAATGAGGTCGTCACAGCGGCATGAACGCGGGAGCGGGATGGATGCAACAGCGGCAAAGTACGTGCGCATGGGAGGAGCAGCTGCGGCAGCTTGGGGCCGCGCTCGACTAGGTCTGCGAGTGCAGCGGAGAGCGTCTTGCAGATGAACTCGATCCGATCCCAGGCACGTCCTCGGCGAGGATGGTGGGCGAGAACACTTCGAACTGCGTAGAAGGCGACCGGGAGCGCGCAGAGCTCGCGACGAATGGGATGGTCGTAAACTGGTGGTGCTGGTGAGATAGTGTGTATGTGAGGCGCGTTGAGATGGGGAAATGAGGCTGGCCCGGAGTACAAGGAGTCGTGTCGATGACACTGGCCCGTCCTCGAACTCTGCGCTAGACGCGCGCGCCTGTCGCATTCTGTCACATCGGAGTCACAGTCACCGTCGCCTTGGATGGGCCGAGTGCTTGGCTCCGCGACCACCCCTCTCCGACTACCTCTGGAGCCGTCGAGCGTGTTAGAATTAACTTGATACTACGCTATGTACATCGCCGCAAACGGCTGAACGACCCGATCCAACACGTCCCCGTCCGAATCCACCACCTCCTTCCAGAACGACACCCCGTCAGGCGTCGGCAGCGGCAGGTCGCCCACCTCATCCCGACGGTGAAAGCTCATCGTGTACACGATCCGGTCAAAGATACCGGCCACGCCGCTCGCATAAAGCACGCTGCCCAACGCGGTGTGCGCCCGCAACAGCTCCCGGTTAGGAACTTGCAATTGAAGGCCCCGGGGCCGCTGCCCATCGTCGTCGACCACGGCATCGCTATGGTCTCGGAAGGTGATGGTGTCCGGGACCGTCATCCACGGAAAGGGCTGCCCGCGGACCTGAGGATAGTGGTCCTTCACTCGATAAGTGTTCGGCGTCTGCGCAGTGGAAATGTGCTCGTTCAGTGAACGGAAAGAATGCGAGCGACCGTGACACAACTTTCGAACGAAGAGCTGGCGACGCGAACCTGCGTGGGAACCAGGCAGAATGCGAAATGGTCGAACTTCTTGTGTGCCATGATGCTGAGCGTCATGAGGTTTTCTGGGTCGCCATCACACCCGAGCCCATGTCCTGGATGTACCTGTCGCTGAGCTGGCAGTAGCGACGCAGGAGCTCCAAGCTGAGCCGCGTGGAGTCGCGTTTCGGCTGCAGGCCAACACGGTCAGACACCGTGGCCGATGGATAAGTGTTTGATGATCCCAGTCCGGAGTACGCACCTCGTCGTTATCATACACGTCTTTATACACCACAAGGGGGTGCTTAAAGATCCGGACCGCATCCGTCCAAGCATGTGTCTCGTCCGGGATGATCCCCTGCGTCCGCCGGAGCCTCCGGCACATCGACTTCCAATAACGCGTATCCCACACACCGCTCACCACGCACCTGTAACCGTCACGTTGGAGGATCTACAACTCTCGAGTTAGAACGATGATGCACGATGCACGATATGGAGGGATTTAAGTTCACGCCGAGGGGAGAGCACGTACTTGCTCCTGCAGGGGGTACGAGGACGCACACACGCGCGAGTCCGCGTCAGGGTTGACTTCCCCCGCCGCCATCGCTTTGGGAGTGAAAGCGAGTCCGATGCATGGCGACGCGAATCCGGTCGCCATGTTCTCGTCGTCCTTCATCGGCGCATAAACTGCCAGCGGTGGAATCAGAGGGGTCACGGGCCAAGCTCAACTCAAGCCTGCCTTGAGTTCGATGGAGGGACGGAGGACTTACAGGGCCACAGGAGAAACGCGACCCAGGCGTTCGCGAGGCGCTGTAAGCCGCGCGCGAGTGCCTCTCCATGCAGCGCCTCGAGCCTCGACTCGGCCGGGTGTTCAACTTCGGCCGTGCTAGCAGTAGCCCTGTTCGCGTCTTCGACACAGGCGGAGACTGCGGCCAGGACGTATCGCTCGCCCTCCGCGAGGCCGAGGTCGGCGGCGGCGTCGCGCATTGCTCGGATGAGGTTGCGCACTGTGAAAGCATGCCTGCAGGCTCCGTAGGATGTGGCACGGTGGACCCAGTCTGGGATGTCGAGGTGGGCGTAGCGCGGGTCGTCGAAGACGTTGAGGATGGCCTCCACTCTGGCACGCAAGTCGTCGATAGGGGTAGACGCGGGTGAGGACGACGTGAGAACGGGGACGAAGGCTGATATGGGCGGGGCTTGTTGTGCGTGAGGGACCTGAGAGGGATCCAAGTTGGAATGTGGGCCTGGATCCGCCGCGCGACCGAGCAGAGATTCGGATAGTATGTTCACGGCTGACATTGGCTGCTCGCAGTTTGAGGTGGGAGGGAGGTTGGAAGATAAGTACTTAGTAGGGACAACGCTCTAATAGGAGACGGTGGCCGTGGAGCATTCCGCATTGATGACGCCGGGCTGTTCTCCTGAGGAGGCGGTCACTCCGCTGCTTGCCTGGGTGCGTTGCATGCGGCGCGCGGTGGAGGGTAGACCGAGGAGACTCGAGAGGATCTTGGATTCAATTTTATCAAGGAGCAATTCAAGACGTACATGGATCCTTCTTTGGTGCGGCGACAAGTTGTCCATCCGTGAAAAAGTCGATGACGAGCTTGAGTTCGCAGACAGCTTCCAAGGCGGTGGATGTGGTGGATGGCGCTGGCTACGCGGGGGAGGATGGAGTCTGGGCAGTGGACGCTGGCACAGACGCGCGCGCCCGTGAAAACGCGATCTGTCACATGCTATCACAGTGCAGTCACATCACGGGCTGGACGTGGTGGTCGCGTCGGAGTGTGTCTTGTCTCGATCCAAGCGACTGCCACTCTCCAAGTTCCAAGACCTGTCCATGTCTGAGCCGACGACTCCTCGACGCTCCCGCCGCGGCCAGCCCGTCGTCGTCGATGACAGATTTGCCTCTCCCCCACCCACCGCCTGCGCAGACGTCGTCCCCTCCCGCCTCCTCCACTCCCGCCAATCACATCCCTCAGACCTCCTCTACAACGAAGACCCGGACAATGCCCCCGTCGACACTTATCGCACCCACTTCTACCACTCCTTCTCCCGCAAGTCCGGTCGCCAGCCTTCCATTCGCGCACCCACACGGACGTACGGCAAGGTCGCTCGCCCACGCAGGAGCGACCCAGACGCAGCAGATGTCTTCACCGTTGGCGACACCGTCCTCATCAGGGCCAGTGCCACCTCCAAGATTCCCAGCGTGGCCGTCATCATAGCCATATGGAAGATCGAGGGCGACGGCCTCCCACCCAACGCTCCCCTCCGCGTCCTAGTCCACTGGTTCGTCCGTCCTAACGAGCTGCCCAAAAACAGGGTGCGGAGAGACGAGGACGGCAGTGAAGGCGCACCCTCCGAGGACGAAGGAGCGGGCGGGTCACGGTGCACCGGCGCACCGGCGCGTCCTTTTGCGAGTGTACTGATACGCGTTGTTTGTTCCAGGGACGGGCGACGCGAGGGAAGACGGCCGGAGAAACAAACACGGACTCAGGGATGGTGTTGTGTGGGGACTCGTGGAGATGGCACTGAGTGGAGATTGGGGGTGGGGAGGGGAGGGGGTCGCGGACGGTGTACGAGCAGTTTTCGAGCGGACGAACTGAGGGCCTGCACACAGCATTGTATTGCAGAGTGTACAGCTACTCTACATGTACGTAGCGTTGCAATATATCTCGTTTTCCGCCCTACCTCCAATTTCAGCCCCCGAGCACAACCCGAAAGACTCTGTCCGCCCCGTTTTCCGTCTATGGTGCATCGTATCGCGGTTAAAACAAGCTAAAAAAAGAGTGAACACGCCGGTGCCGCCTGCGTCTTTGCACCTCCAAGAACATGCTCGATATTCGAACACTCGGCGGCTCGCCAAGTGTCCCGTCTGGACGCAATGTCCGGGCGCGCCAGTCTCGCCGGCACGCTGTGTCTGAAGTGCTCAGTACGCTGACTCGCTGCCGGCCAGAAAGTACTCACCTCAATGGCTCACTGCAGTGCCCCTCGCGACGTGTACAAGAGGGAATGTGCTGGGTGAGCCGATGAAGCGGTTCGAATGGTGCCAGGAAGGCCGCGCGGAAATCTCCTGGCGCAATAGCGTGATATTCTGCGCAGGTGGACGCCGTTCGGAAAGCCTGACAGCGTGCCGTGGAGAATGCAAAGTACCAACTCTGGCTTTGCCAGAGCCAGCCGTGATCGGAAGGGTGTATCGGCGCGAGGAGACAGGAAGCGGACGCGCAAGCCGCGAGCTGACGCTGCTCGGGCGGTGGTTCTCGACGCTGCCGGATGAGCCGTTGTTTGTTGGCCGGGCACCCCGTTGCATGTCGTCGAAGAGCGGCTGTGGGTACAAGACTCAGCCGGACACAGTCCCTGAGACCACAATCGACGAGCGATGCCATTTCAAGGGAAATGGTTGGAAGGTCTCTGATGGAGGACACATTTGGAGAGCCTGCCGGGCTTTCACTCGAAGATACAGCAGGAAGTAGGGGCGGCGCCCCGCCGTCCCACCCATGCCTGGGTGGCGAACGTCCGGTCTCTGTGAAGCGACGCGGCTCAATGGGCCGGCTGTCTCAAGAGGGTTGCATGCGAACAAAAAACATATCCCCGCAACGCCAACACTCTACAAGCCGCAAAAAATGAACATTACTCACAATTTTAGTAGCACGTCTTCTCAGAGGCTGGCCGAGCGCTCCGTCGCATTCGCGACTGTGAAGGGGAGGGAGAGGAGAACAGCGTTGCTGGTACCCGACACGCGCGGGAACTTGTGAAGAGACCGCCGATCCAGTCGACAGCGGTTTCACTCGAAGATACAGCACGGGGTTCGGGCGAGTGGGCAGTGGCTGGCAGAGAGAGCGATCGCGAGCTGGGGAGGAGGAGAATGAAGGGGCGAAGGGAGGCAGGAGAGCTGGAGGAGAGTCAAAGACGGCCGCTTGAGGATACGGGAGGTAGCGGGAGAGACGGGGGGACAGGAAGAAGGCAAACCCCGGCCGTCGAGCAGTCGTGGATCCGGGCATAAAGACAGCCAGATGACGGGGGCTAGAAGGCGAGCGGCTGGCGAGCGGCCAATTTAACCGCGAGGGAGCGCCGACTTCTGCATGAGCGGCGAGACGAAGACCGGTATGGCGGGAATGCCACAGAGTGCCGCTCATGCCGTGCTTGGGTGATCACGGTGGCCGTTTGCCGGTGTCTCGGAACGCGGAGTCCTTTCATCCATGTTGCCAGGCACTGTCCATTGGTTGACAGTCTGCAGCCGGACACGGCGTCCGTCGCTTCTGTGGCCGACAAAATACAGACCCACAAACGTAAATACCAAACCTGATTCCAATCTCGATGATCACGTACATATTTGCAGGCTGCGGAAATTCGTGACACCGCCTTCAAGTTGGCATGGATGGGATTTGGACGTCTGGTGTCCACCGGCTTGGCTGTACAACGTAACACTCTGAGAATAAAATAAAAGAGACGACGCTGATGCAAATACCTTCAAACATCCAGCTTGAGGTGCTTTGGGGTGTGCGGTGGTTCAATGCTGCCTGTCGGCAAGTATTTCCTGTTGCCGGGGCCCAGGGGCCGGCTCACGGACCTCTGCAGCGGAACTTGGAAGCTCCCGAAGAAGATCAGACTGGATCGGCAATTTAGAACTCGTTAGCCGTCCAGGGTCAACCGCTCCTCCCCGCTACTTAAAGATACGCGGACGGATCCCCGGTCTGGATCGACCGCAGTGCAGTTGCCCTTCCGCCCGAGGATTTACACACGCACCTGTTCTCTGCAAGCCACGTCTCGCAGTTCATAGTACTGGGGGCGGCCGTGTGAGGTTACTACTGCAGACGTACCTGTATACGGCGAGTCAACACTCCTAGGGTGCCAGCACAATTGCTACCAGTGTATTGCCAGACTCAGACGCAGAACCTCCGCCTCGAGAGGCTTGGATGGTTGTTGTCTACGTTCCGGCGAGAGCGCGCGAGTTCGCGCACTGAAACATGCATGGAATATCTGAGCATGAGGAATACGAAATTGAGACGGCATGCGAACACGTACCGTCCAAATAACGGAGCCCCCATCCTAAGCGCGAAATGCCGCCGACGGCCGCAACCCGTCGGGGCAGGTGGTGCGGGTGGTGCCTGCGCACTGCATCCGTGCCAGTCCGGCGGTGCGTTCGCGTCCCTTGGCAAGAAACCTATTCGATACATGAGCGACACCGTCGTACAGTGAACGCAATGCTTCGTACCCCTCGTGCATCCTCGCTCGAGACTAGGGTGCTAAAAGCCTCACCGCACTGATCCTCACTGACAGCCAGAGGGAGCGCGAGTTGTACAAGGCACACAGCACGATGGGGTTCTCGTTGCAAAACAACATGTGTTATTAGCTATATGGTGCTACCGAGGATCAATCTACGTATCACATTTGAAAATAGGCACTGACGACCGTCCTCAAAGTGGCGGATACGCCATCCCGGCGCAGGCGGTTGGCTGAACAGCAAAGTGCACGACCGATGGGAAGATGGACTGGGACGGTCGTCGTGCGGTGAGAGGCACGACCTGGTCTTCGATGGTTGCTGCAGAATCCAGCGGGCGGGGGGAGGCGAGTGACAAGACATCGGCGGCAGACGGGAGAACCCACATCCTAAGCGTGAAACACAAAAGCGGCCGATGCGCGGTCCGAACGCGACCCTCGAATGTTCCAACCGAAGGGATCTTGGCACTGGGACGAGCAGATCGGCACCGCGAGAACAGGTCTTGGATGGTCATTGTCTACGGCTCAGACAGACGTCGCTGTGCAGTAAGGGCAATGAGGACGCCTGAACTGCGCCGTTCTGAACGGGTGCCCTCGCAGCCCCAGGTTGGGTGGTTCTGTTGCACAGTCGGCGGTGAGGGCGTGAGTCTGTCAGAGAGTCGGCGCCGGCGAACGGACATGCGGACGTAGGGTCCTGCAACGGTCGAACTGTTAGCCGACGTTGACGAATGTGGGGGAAGACTAACCGTAATTGCTGAAACGCGGTTACGACCCTACCATTCACTCGGCGCGCGTCAACAATCGCGTTCCTCCATCCGTCCGACCCTTTTCGTGATCACACGCAAAAAGCGGCCTCCGGGGCCGCATGCTACCGGTGTGAGAAGGCGGCGATGCGGGATAGATGCCGACATACCTAGGATGATATGTGTTTGCCATCCAAGCGGTGGTCCGTGCGTGAGGATGTGGGAGGAGAGCGGGGTATAAGAAGAGGGACGAGCTGTACGACCGCGGCCATACCTCACCCCAGTGCAGTTGCACAGCGTTCACCACAGCTTCTACATGGTACATCTGCTGGTAAGCTTCACATGTGCTCGTCAACTGGTCGGGACTTACTGACAATGAGGTCGTCACAGCGGCATGAACGCGGGAGCGGGATGGATGCAACAGCGGCAAAGTACGTGCGCATGGGAGGAGCAGCTGCGGCAGCTTGGGGCCGCGCTCGACTAGGTCTGCGAGTGCAGCGGAGAGCGTCTTGCAGATGAACTCGATCCGATCCCAGGCACGTCCTCGGCGAGGATGGTGGGCGAGAACACTTCGAACTGCGTAGAAGGCGACCGGGAGCGCGCAGAGCTCGCGACGAATGGGATGGTCGTAAACTGGTGGTGCTGGTGAGATAGTGTGTATGTGAGGCGCGTTGAGATGGGGAAATGAGGCTGGCCCGGAGTACAAGGAGTCGTGTCGATGACACTGGCCCGTCCTCGAACTCTGCGCTAGACGCGCGCGCCTGTCGCATTCTGTCACATCGGAGTCACAGTCACCGTCGCCTTGGATGGGCCGAGTGCTTGGCTCCGCGACCACCCCTCTCCGACTATTCGAGCGTGTTAGAATTAACTTGATACTACGCTATGTACATCGCCGCAAACGGCTGAACGACCCGATCCAACACGTCCCCGTCCGAATCCACCACTTCCTTCCAGAACGACACCCCGTCAGGGGTCGGCAGCGGCAGGTCGCCCACCTCATCCCGACGGTGAAAGCTCATCGTGTACACGATCCGGTCAAAGATACCGGCCACGCCGCTCGCATAAAGCACGCTGCCCAGCGCGGCGTGCGCCCGCAACAGCTCCCGGTTAGGAAGTTGCAATTGAAGGCCCCGGGGCCGCCGCCCATCGTCGTCGACCGCATCGCTATGGTCTCGGAAGGTGATGGTGTCCGGGACCGTCATCCACGGAAAGGGCAGCCCGCGGACCTGAGGATAGTGGTCCTTCACTCGATAAGTGTTCGGCATCTGCGCAGTGGAACGTGCTCCGAGTTCAGTGAACAGAAAGAATGCGAGCGACCGTGACACAATCGGAACGAAGAGCTGGCGACGCGAACCTGCGTGGGAACCAGGCAGAATGCGAAATGGTCGAACTTCTTGTGTGCCATGATGCTGAGCGTGATGAGGTTTTCTGGGTCGTCCATCACACCCGAGCCCATGTCCTGGATGTACCTGTCGCTCAGCTGGCAGTAGCGACGCAGGAGCTCCAAGCTGAGCCGCGTGGAGTCGCGTTTCGGCTGGACGCCCAACACGATCAGACCCCATTCAAGCCAATGGTTAAGGTAAGTGTTTGATGATCCCAGTCCGGAGTACGCACCTCGTCGTTATCATACACGTCTTTATACACCACAAGGGGGTGTTTGAAGATCCGGACCGCATCCGTCCAAGCATGTGTCCCGTCCGGGATGATCCCCTGCGTCCGCCGGAGCCTCCGGCACATCGACTTCCAATAACGCGTATCCCACACACCGCTCACCACGCACCTGCAACCGTCACGTCGGAGGATCTACAACTCTCAAGTCAGAACGACGATGCACGATTGCACCGCTGTATGGATCGGATTCAAGTTCACGCCGAGGGGAAGGCACGTACTTGCTCCTGCAGGGGGTACGAGGACGCACACACGCGCGAGTCCGCGTCAGGGTTGACTTCCCCCGCCGCCATCGCTTTGGGAGTGAAAGCGAGTCCGATGCATGGCGACGCGAATCCGGTCGCCATGTTCTCGTCGTCCTTCATGGGCGCATAGACTGCCAGCGGAGGAATCAGATCTAGGGGTCACGGGCCACTGGGCTCAACAGGCTAAAGCCTGCGTTCAGTTCGACGGAGGCAGGACTTACAGGGCCACAGGAGAAACGCGACCCAGGCGTTCGCGAGGCGCTGGAGGCCACGCGCGAGTGCCTCCAAGAGCGACTCGGGGTGTTCCACTGTACCAGCAGTAGCGCTGCTCGCGTCTTCGACACAAGCACAGACTGCGGCCAGGACGTATCGCTCGCTCTCCGTGAGGCCGAGGTCGGCGGCGGCGTCGCGCATTGCTCGGATGAGGTTGCGCACTGTGAAAGCATGCCTGCAGGCTCCGTAGGACGTAGCACGGTGGACCCAGTCTGGGATGTCGAGTTGGGCGTAGCGCGGGTCGTCGAAGACGTTGAGGATGGCCTCCACTCTGGCACGCAAGTCGTTGATAGGGGTAGACGCGGGTGAGGACGACGTGAGAACGGGGACGAAGGCTGATATGGGCGGGGCTTGTTGTGCGTGAGGGACCTGAGAGGGATCCAAGTTGGAATGTGGGCCTGGATCCGCCGCGCGACCGAGCAGAGATTCGGATAGTATGTTCACGGCTGACATTGGCTGCTCGCAGTTTGAGGTGGGAGGGAGGTTGGAAGATAAGTACTTAGTAGGGACAACGCTCTAATAGGAGACGGTGGCCGTGGAGCACTCCGCATTGATGACGCCGGTGCTGTTCTCCTGGAGGCGGTCACTCCGCTGCTACTTATTGCCTGGGTGCGTTGCACGCAGCGCGCGTGGAGGGTAGACGGAGGAGAGGATCAACAAGTTGGATTCAATTTTATCGAGGAATAATCGAAGACGTACGTACATAGATCCTTCTTTGGTGCGACGACAAGTTGACTATCCGTGAAAAAGTCGATGACGAGCTTGAGCTCGCAGACAGCTTCCAAGGCGGTGGATGTGGTGGATGGCGCTGGCTACGCGGGGGAGGATGGAGTCTGGGCAGCGGACGCTGGCACAGACCGTGAAAACGCGATCTGTCACATGCTATCACAGTGGAGTCACGTCACGGGCTGGACGCGATGGTCGCGTCGGAGTGTGTCTTGTCTCGATCCAAGCGACTGCCGCTCTCCAAGTTCCAAGTCCTGTCTATGTCTGAGCCGACCACTCCTCGACGCTCCCGGCGCGGCCAGCCAGTCGTCGTCGACGACAGATTTGCCTCTCCCCCACCCACCGCCTCCGCAGACGTCGTCCCCTCCCGCCTCCTCCACTCCCGCCAATCACATCCCTCAGACCTCCTCTACAACGAAGACCCGGACAATGCCCCCGTCGACACTTATCGCACCCACTTCTACCACGCCTTCTCCCGCAAGTCCGGTCGTCAGCCTTCCACCCGCGCACCCACCCGGACGTACGGCAAGGTCGCTCGCCCATGCAGGAGCGACCCAGACGCAGCAGATGTCTTCACCGTCGGCGACACCGTCCTCATCAGGGCCAGCGCCACCTCCAAGATTCCCAGCGTGGCCGTGATCATGGCCATATGGAAGCTCGAGGGCGACGGCCTCCCACCCAATGCTCTCCTCCGCGTCCTGGTCCACTGGTTCGTCCGTCCCAACGAGCTGCCTAAACACAGGGTCCAGAGAGACTTCTGCGAGGTATGTCCTTTTCGCTGTTTCTTTCCCTTCCCGCTGTCGGCTTTCCAAAATCTCCCTCGAGTCCTCGTCTATCATGGACCGTTGACCACTCAACTTCTGTGGTCGTAACCATCCGTCATAGCGTGTGTCTCTGCCCGGGTTGGAGTTTCGGGCGGAGAGCGAAAAATCCGAGCAGAGACACACCCTATAGCGTCTGGTGACTTTTGCAGAGGCGGGTAGGGGATTGTCACTTCGCGTGATGCACACGTCCTCTGCTCCTTGCTCCTGCATGCAATGCAGCACTACGTGAGATTTGGACGACGTTCTGGGTGGATGCGCGCTCGAGCCGGCAGGTTTAGCGGGTTCGCGTATATATGAACGTTGAACGCCGAGTCGCTCGCGTCCAAACGCTAGTGGGCGGCTGAGGTGGATATGCGCGAGATTCAGACCGCGCCGTTGTCTCAGGAGAAAGGGTGGGCGCGATCCCTCTAACCCGCATGCGCATATATCAGGGTACAGTGGCGGAGGTGACAGGCCTCGAAGCCAGCAGATGTATGAGCCGGAAGCACTGGCACAACGCTGCTCTAAACTATTGGGGCACCGCCCGCGCGCGTCGCTAGTTCTGGGCGGGAGGCTATCGTGTTCTGACCCTGCCATTCATGTCCTCTTTCGGATGTTGCAGCCTGGATTGGCAGGGAAAAAGGTGGGCACGGCGTGCCTCAACTCACGTGGGCGTGACAATCCCCCAGCCATCTCTACGAAATTCACCAGACCTTTTGAAACCGTCCTCTGCCTTCACCTTGTCCTCAGGTCGTTTTCCTTTTCAGGACGCGTTCCAAAAGGGCTGGTTACGAGACTACCGTGGTCGGTATTCCATCACGCACGAGACTTTTCATCAACTCCCGCCTGTATCCTCCAGAATATCGGCGCAACGAGGTCATGCGTTCGACGAACAGTTCGCCTGGCGGACGCCTGTGGGCGCGAACTTTCCTCCTGCGTCACCCCCCATCGCGCTTGGTGGCGCGAACTCAGCGCGAACTCGCGCTTACTGTCACACTCCAGTCGCGTCGCGTCCAGCAACCACCGCATTGCTTCTCGTCGTGCCTGTGGTTTTACTCGCTTTTCCATGAACACTTTGGCCCTCAGAGGTGTACACCATGGCCTAGCCCTCGCAATCATGCACTCGCTACTGTACCCCCTCTTGAGCCTGCAGTGGTCCAAGTGCGCCTACTAGGGCCACATAGCGAGTAAGTAGCTGGGCGAGTTCTAGAAGATCCATGGCGGTTGAAGAAAACCTTGTATTCAGTGGTGTAGAGTATATTTTACAAAAGCTGCTGTATCCGGGCCCGCGCGAACTGTCACTTGGTGATGCTCTCTGGATGGTCCGCCCAAACAGCTCGGCGGACAGTTCGGCGCACTGTTCTCCTAATCATGCTGATGTCCTCGTATCCTCCATCCAACATGCTAATCTTGCCCCGCCCCCAGAACGAAGTCCTCTACCACCTCTCCGGCACAGGTGTCCTCGCCACCAGCTTCATCCTCGCCCCATGCACCGTCTCCTCCTCCTCGTCCTCCGCAGTCCGCACCTCCGCCACCGTCTCCTCCGTCGCCAAGGTCTCCCACACCGCCTTCTTCTGCCGTACCGCCGTCAACCCCCAGCGCGGCATCTACTACGAGCTCAACTGGGACGCGTTCCGCGAGGGCGCAATCCAGGCCGTCCCGAGCGACGACAACGTCCTTGAGCTCGCCGCCATCGCGGGCGCCCCTTGGCCGAACGAGGAGCTCTGGACAGTCAAGCCTGCGCAGGAGGCCACGCGGAGACGCATGTATGCGGAGTCCGACGACGAGCACGCAGAGAGGCGGACCAAGGCGAGAGGTCGGGGAAGCCCGCGCAAGCGCCGCCGCGTCGACCGCGAGTCCGAGTGCAACGCAAACTCGGGGGACGAGTTCCAAGCTCCCCCCGCCTCCGGCTCCGAAGACGAGGACGGCAGCGAAGGCGCACCGTCCGAAGACGAAGCCGACAATCCTGTCGTCGTCGACGACGACGAAGAACAAACCACCTCCGCCGCACTACCGCAAACTCCCTCCCGCCGCGGCCTCGGAGGCAAGCGCAAACGCGCCGTCCCGCCGACCCCACGCACGCCCAAGACGCCGCGCCGCCCCGCACGCGCACCGACAAGGCGCAGCCGACGCCCCACTCGAAGGCGGCGCTGCGCCGGCGCAAGAAGACGGCGCTGGCGGTGCGCCCGCCGCCGCCCGCGGAGGGCACGCTCGAGCTCGCGCTGGCGAGCGGGCTCGAGGGCGACGCGTGGCTGCGCGCGATGCACGTGCTGCACGTCGCGGCGCGCCGGGGCGCTGCCGTGCCGCGAGGAGGAGTACGGGCGGGTGCTGAGGGCGGTGGAGGAGCTGCTTGAGGAGGGGAGCGGGGGGTGTATCTGTGCGTGCTTCGTTTTTCGCTGGTTTTGATTCGTTGTAGGATGCTGACCGTCGTTGTATGCGAACCCCGACTCTGACGATGGGTGTGTGCATTGGACACGGCAGACATTTCTGGGGTGCCGGGGACGGGCAAGACGGCGACGGTGCACGCGGTTGTGCGCGAGCTGAAGCGTATGGCGGAGCAGAACGTTCGTATCCGTCCACACGTCTCCTCCCTCCCCACGAGTTAGCTGACCCTCGCTCGTATTCTGCAGGAGGCCAACCCGTTCGAGTACGTTGAGATCAACGGCTTGAAGATCCCCGAGCCCGCCGCGGCGTACGGCCTCCTCTGGGAGGCTGTCTGCGGGCACGACGCAGCACGGGACGGGCACATGAAGGTCAGCGCGAAGGAGGCTCTCCGGAACCTCTCCAAACACTTTGCAAGCGCGGGCCGCGAGCAGGTTGGCCCCATGGGTGGGCATGCTTGGTACGTCTTGGTCGCTGATGCATGGAAAGGATTGGATGCTGATTTCAAGGTACAGTGTGGTGCTGATGGACGAGCTCGACCAGCTGATGACGACGAAGCAGGACGTGGTGTACAACTTCTTCAACTGGCCCACGCTCGCCGGCTCGAAGCTCGTCGTGCTCGCCGTTGCGAACACGATGGACCTCCCTGAGCGCGTGATGACCGGGCGGGTGCGGAGTCGCCTCGGTACGTTCTTTCTCTCCTTCGCCTTCCATCACTTACCCACAACGCCTCGCACACAACAGGCATGGTCCGCATCAACTTCCAGCCGTACACGACTCCCCAGCTCGAAGCGATCGTCAAAGCGCGCCTCCTCGCCGCCCGCACCGCGCACCCGCCCCTGCCCGCGTCCGCCCCGGACGTGATCGCGCCCGACGCCCTCAAGTTCGCGGCGATGAAGGTCGCGTCGATCAGCGGCGACGCGCGGCGCGTGCTCGACGTCTGCCGGCGCACCGTCGAGCTCGTGCACGCGCGCCGCAAGCCTGCCCGCACGGACGACGTCAAGGCGGTCATCAAGGACATGCAGAACAGCCCGACGGCGGCGTTCCTCCGCGAGCTCGGCTTCCACGAGCGCCTCGTGCTCGCCGCGCTCGTCAAGTGTGTGCGGAGGGAGGGCGTCGAGGAGATCAAGTGGGCAGAGGTGCGCGTTGTTCCCCTTCCGGCGCCGGGTGTCTGGCTGACTTTGACGTGTCGCAGGTCGAGAACCAGCACAGGATATACCTGAACCTGCTCGCGGAGGACGAGCCGCGGCGTCGGCCTTCGGCGGACGAGCTCGCGCTTGTCCTGGACGCGCTCCTCTCGTCGCATGCGTTGATCGCGGAGGAGGGTGCGGCGGTCGCGCGAAGGCCGGAGGGCGAGCGGCGGGTCGCGCTCAACCTCGAGTATGTGGAGGTCGAGCGCGTGCTGGGCGAGGTGGGCGGGGCGAAGTGGCGGAACGCACTGAATGTGTGAGCGGCGCCGGCGCGCGGTCGGGTTGTGAGTGCGTCATATATCCGAGTCATGTCATGCCAGAAGATACACTGTTATACAACACACAGCGAACATTCTCATTCTCTTGTCTACTCTCTTCTCTCGGAGAGCGCATTGACGTTGGGGGTTACACCTTCGTAGATTCCTGCCAATCACTTCACTCCGGATTCCACTGAACCGTCACATAACGTTCACGGCAAGAGCTCTAGTAAAGTTCGCGTCAGTCCTCGTGGAGAAATTCGACTAGTCGCGTACGGTCCATACTCACCGTCAATACGCTCGATGGTGTCAAAATCCGCTTCCTCGAGAAACCTCTGCACGGCCCTCCCCTTCTCCGGCGTGAGCGGCCGTAGCTTCGTCTTCCTCCACCTCTTCTTGACGCTCCGCTCAACCCGCCACCACCGCAGCGTCTTGATCTTCTCGACGTACCACCCGCTCCGGTATTCGTATTCCTCGGCTCCGTCCCCGTAACGCTCGTCCATACTTTCCCAGTTCCCGCATGGGTCAAAGGTTTCTTCGTCGTCCCAGCTTGGCTCCTCGTCAGCAACTGCGATATATTTCAGGGTCCGAATGGCGCCCGCACACCGGCGCGGGAGCTTCTTCCTCATCTCGGCCGCTGCATTATATGTCTCCTGGATGTCTTCCCGGGAAGAGACTGAGTGTGCATGTGTTGCGCCGTCACCACAGTCATCGCTCTCGCTCTCGCTCTCGAATTCGATATATCGAGGTGTCTTTGTGAGATGCAGGCGCAGACAAACGAGGGGCAGCGCGCACAGGGCATTCGGTACGTTGCCCTGGAAAAGGTTTTTTTTCCGCAGTGCATGCAGGAAGTTAACATTAACATTGGCATATAGAGACAACGACGGAAACGTGGGCGGGTCCTCACCAGCCAGCTCATGTCCTCGTCTTGCGCTCCTGTTAGTGATATCTTGAGCTCCAAGAAGCGCAGACGCGGGGCGGCCTCATCCACACGTTTCCAGAAGTACACGGGGTCTCCTCCAACCACCGGCGCCACCCACAGCTGGGCTCGGACTGGGGACACCTTTTTGAGGGTATCCAGCAGCAGGACCATGTCCGGCGCGTCCGGTCCGTCGGGCTGGACCATGGACTCGGACGGGACTTTACAGCTGACCTCGAGGTGAAAGGCGGTATCCAAGAGGGTTCGTGCGTCGTACATGCATGCTCTAGAGGAGAGGGTGAGGGAACGAAGCGGCTTCCAGCGTGGACCGAGGGCCCTTGGAATCGTATCGTTCTCATTCGAGGGGTCCTGCCAGTCGGTCGGATCCCAGAACCTTTCTTCGGTGCAGATGCTGACTAGCGAAACGTTGGGACAGAGGCCGACAAGATCGAAACCGGGTGGTCTAGTCTCTTTCAAAAAGAGCTTCTGGATGGAAGGGAAAGATGGGGTCGTAAGCACATCGTCGTCCAGCTCAAGGAACGATTGCCGAGGAAGAAATTGAAGGAGCCTGAGGGTGAGAAGCCGTGGAAACGCGGCAAGGGCGCTGAGCAGAGGAGGATAGAAGTGGTCGTCATCTTCGTTGTAACACTCGAGGGACAGTGTGACGAGATCCCATTCCCCAGCTTGGAGGAAACGCATCCGAGGCGCGGTATCTTCCTCTTTGAATGAATCCCGAGTGTCCGCTCGAACACCGAAGAGCTCGAGCCGAGAAAGCCGACGCAAGGCCGCCATCGCCGCGTCGACCCCTGGATCAGAGGCGCGGAGGATTTCGAACTCTGCGATGGTTAAGCTACGGATGCTGGGAGCAATGCGCAATAGATCGACGATGAGTGGAGCAACGGGTGGCTCCATATCTTCTGGCAGGTTTGCCCAATCCTCGTCTGAATCACGTAGCTCCCCCAGTGGAAAAACCGATCCGCGTACGACGAGTGTCTGAATGTGTTTTGCTCGCCAGGGGTAGTCATAGAACAGGGTCCTATATAGGACCCGTAGCTTGTCCCGATCCTTGCATTCAATCAGCGCAAAGACCCGGTGGATGGCAAGATCGTAAACATGTTTGGAGGTGAGGGAGAAGGATAGGGCGTCCTTGCCGAGCAGGTAATCTGCGACTTGAAGAAGGACGTCGTCGTTCAGGACAAGCACCTGCGGAGGCATCGTGAAGGAATGAAGACAACCCACCCAGCCCCAGCTCGCTGATTTTGTAGCTTTTGGTTAACGCCCATTTCGCCGCAACCTCGCCCCTAGTCTCGAAGACCGCCCCCTGTCGAAAACCCATCTCTTCCAACCAACCTTCACGTTTATGAGTAGAGGAGTGCGGTATGAATACGAATACACGTTGCCATATCCGGGCGGGACAACAACTGATCCAGAGCCGATGCGATACAGCGGACGATGATAAGCAGAATTAGAAGAACAAAGACGGAGAGATACCACGAATTGAAGCCACGGCGGGGGCAAAGAAATACGGGCACGGGTATAGCGTTACACGTGGGCAGAGCTGGAGTGGCGAGGAGTGTTTAGGATGAATGCTACAGTAGAGAGAGTCATGTACCAATCGTCATGTCATGTCGTCTTCATTATCTTTCACAAACCACACGAGCGCCTCCCTCCCCCTCCGCACACCTGCCTTCACCGCTGAGCCTGCCCCGGACCCGGAGGCTGTGGCGCACCAGCAGCCCCAGACGGGTTATGCATCCCGCTGACATTGTTGATGTACGTCCCCCAATCGTCCCACCTACACAACCAAAGCCATCACATCAGCCTCGCGCACTCCCCAGCAAAACACACACACCACGTCAAACCGCAAAAGAAAAGAAAAACACTCACTCAAACGACGTCGGCGCGTTCGACCACATCGCCAGCGTATCATCCGTGAACGCCATCTCCTCCGACGACAACGGCGGCCCCTGCCCCTGCACCCCCTGCACCCCCCCTACCGCAGGCCGCGGCCCCGCGATCGGCACCTCCGTGTCCATCTGCGTCGTGAACGCCGACGGCTCCTGCATCGCCGCGCCGAACAGCTCGTTGAACGACGGCGGCTGCAGCGCGTACATACCCATCACCCGCGGGTCGAACGGCGCCCCCCCGCCCCCCTGCTGCTGCGGCGGCGGCGGCTGCTGCGAGGGTTGCTGTTGCGGCTGCGAGGGTTGCTGGTCCTGCCACCCGCCCGAGTACGTGACGTTGAACCCGGGGTGAAGCGGCAGCCGCCCGAGCTCGTCCGTGTGCACGGGGAGCGCGAAGCTCGGCGTCGCTGCGCCCGCGTCCCCGCCCCCGCCTCCGCCCCCGCAGCCGCTGCCGTTGGCCGCCTGTTGCTTCTCCGAGCCGGACGACGCACAGGACGGGCGGGCGCCCGGCGGGCGCGGGAGCGGCTGCGCGAACGTCGCCGCCGCGAGGGACGGCGCGTCCTTCAAGGTCGAGCCGCCGTCGCGGTCCTTGGACACGCGCCTGCTCCCGGCGAAGGCGCGGTAGCTCTCGACGGCGACGACGGCGCTGCCGCTGGGCGAATCGGACGCGATGGAGATCGCGCCGGACGAGACGGGGCTGTCCGAGTCGCGTTCGCGTTTATTGCTCGGGGCCGGGGACGCCTGGGGCAGCGGAAGGTCGCCAACGGACGCCAGCTCGTACAGAATATCCCTGGGGAAAAAGCATGGCAGGATAAGCTCCCGTCGGTCACGCAAGGCGGAACGGTTCCGTCCGAGACGACTCACCACAACCTCCCAGCGGTATGCCAGCTTCACACAAAGGCAGAGGGGGGGGTACACGTCAGCCAAGTGCGGGAAGACCGCAACAACAACAAAGTCGAGAGACGACGCACTGGGGTTCGAGCGTCCTGAGCATCTTCATGCACTTGTGCACGTCCGCCATCTCCTTCGCCGGGTCCGTCGACAGCCCCGAGCGCTTCCCGCCCCAGATGTTCAGCAGCAGCACGATGCCCGCCGTGAACAGCGCCATCTACACGCACACATGCGCACACACGTTCATTTCGGCGAAGAAGAAGAAGCAGCAGCAGCGAAACGATCGGTCGATCAGCACGCCTTCGCTCTTCGCTCATTCACCCAACCCACAGAACGCTGCGTACCTGGCTAGAAAACAGCGGCATCCCCGCGCGGTTGCACTGCACGTCCAGCACGTGGATGCAGCTCCTGGCCGCGTTCGTGCAGATCGCGAGCGACGGAAACGACAGCGGCGACGGCTTCCGCGGCGACGGGATGAACGGCCGGTGCACCGCGATCTGCAGCTGGTAGTAGTTCGCGTGCAGGTTCGCCGACTGGTTCAGGAACAGCAGGTTCTCGCGCGTCGGGTCCCACCGCACTAGAAAGAAAGAAGACACCACCACCACAACGCCGGGCACAACGGACGAGTGAGCAGGAGCAGGAGTGCGACGGCAGCGGAGAAGGGGGCGTGCGTGCCAGGACTCACGGTGGTCGGGCACGGAGTCTATCCACTTGTTGAGCGCCGAGTCGAGCTCGGCGACGATGTGCTGCTCCCACTGCTGGCCGACGAACCCGAGGAGGGCTTTCGACTTGTTTATCGAATACTGCCGATCCCGCGATCAGCTCAGCTACGGGTCGACACAACCGGACGAATAGAAAAAGAAAGCAGCGTACGATGGTGCGCATCGCGAACGCGAGGATCTGGTGCAGCCGGAGGGAGCAGTTGAAGAACGCGACCTTGGACGGCCGGCCGGCCGGCTGCTTGAACGCCAGCTCGGGGTCCGCGTTCGTCCAATACTCGTCGTCGCACTCTGTCGGCAGGTCGATGTCGAAGCTGCGAGAGTGAGAATTGAATGCACACCACCAGTATGTCAGCAGCCGCCGCCTCCTTCAAACCCCGCGCGTTGGTCAGCGGAGCAAAGGACCCACTTACTCTTCGTCCTGGATCGCGCACGGCCGCCCGAGGCCGAAGCTCGTCGCCCGGTCCATCGCCACCAGAACCCTGCAAATGAAAGCGGGCCGTCCGGGTGCAAAGGTCGCACAGCGGGACCAAGAATAGCGATGGGATCAGCGAGGAAAGGATGGTTAACACATGCCAATGCATTCAGATACGGAGTCGCGAGAAGACGCACCAGAACGCCCGCCGCCAGAGCTCCTCCTCGATCGTCGGCGACGAACTGTACACCTTCTTGCGGTGCGCGCCGACGTCCTGCGCCATCCGGATGCCGACGCCAATGATCGTCCAGCACGCCTGCGGGGCGGACGTCCCGTGGAGGAACCCCGCCGTAAGCTACATCCCGCACGACGCCCCGAGCGGCAATAAGAACAGAGAAGCGAGAACCAGAACACCGCGATCGAAGACACGGCGCAGAGCACAGATGTGCGACCGAGGAAAGCGTACGTATCCCGATATCGGAGATGACATAGCAACGCAGCTCGTTAGCGATGACTCAACGCCGGCCACGGCACAAAAGAAAATAAGGGGAAGGGACGTACGGCGTAGATCTGGAGGTCGTACAGCCTTGGCGGGGCGAGGAGGGACTTGCGCACCATCTGCACCTGCTGGAACCACCTCCATCCCGCGCTCTGCGGGATGGGGTTGTCGTCGAGCAGGACGCGCGGGTCGTCCGTGAACCGCGCGCCGTTGGCGCACACGAGGAGCACGGTGGACCCGAAGCCCTCGTCGTGCAGGTGCAGGCCCTCCTTGACGCCCTGCGCGAACGTCGGCCGGTGGAGGAGCGGCATGTAGTCGTTCATGTTCTCGAAGTAGAGGTCGATGAGCGTCGCGAGCAGGTCCGGCGGCGGGAAGTCCTTGTGCGGCTGGTGCTCGTCTTGCACGTTCGACGTCAACCACTATTCCCAACAACAAACGCACATGCGCGCGCACACACCGAAATGCGGTGTCGCGAGGGAAATGGGAGAGAGATTAGTCAAGACCCGCACCGGTGTGTATCTGAGCATAATCCGGACCGCGTACGGGGTGCAAGCTCCAGTATTGATGCCTCTTCTTGAGCAGCGTGCAGTGCGTCTCCTGCAGGTCGACCGTCTGGGGGAGCTCGAGCCCGGCGTATTCCTGCTTGAGGTCCATCGCGGTTTGGATGAAGAGCAGGCTCGAGGACTTGCCGTGGTAGCGCATGCTGCTCGGGTTCATGGACATCTTGCGGAGGCTCTGGACAATGTTGCGCTGTGCGACGATTTCGTCGTCGCTTGGGTCCAAGTCTTCCGAGTCGACCTGGGACGAGGACGCAGGTAGGCTGGGTGGGGACGCGATGGCCGACTGTTGCGTGGGCGCGGCGGGAATCGGATAGCTGGACATAGCGGCGCTCGAGGGCCCACCATTGCGGTCGGGCGACCATGCGTCCTTGTCAAATGAGCCTCCGAGCTCTTTGGTGAAGTCGGCATTCGGACAGAGCTGGCCGCCGTCGTCGAACAGGAGCCGAGGATGTCTGTTGTGGCGCTTGCACGGATGGGCACGAGGGAGAGGACAGACACACCTTGTTCAGAAGTTTCTCCATCTTCTCTAAGCGGGTCTCGAGGGACTCGACATAACTGGACGGACGTGGTAAGAAATGGGGGCTTACTCACACAGCGATGGGAGGCATGGGAGGATTACGCACCCCTTAGGAGGCCCGCGCTTCTAGAGGGGGCTGATGAGTGTTCGAGGTTGGGAGAACTGGCCGAGGACGCACCTTTGCAGCCTCGATATATGAGCAATCCAAACGATAGGATGCGCAATTAGAACAGCGGTTGTTGGGCATCTGTGCCCCGTCGCCTAGTGGGAACGGCAGGGCGAGTGAATACGCCTTGAAGCGGTGGTACGAGCGGAATGCATGTTACGGATCAGGGATGGACGAGAGACGGGACTCACATCGGACTGGGGGCGCAAGGACGAGTAGATGACGGGGGATTAGGAAGTGAAATGGACGAAAGGGGATGTGGGCCGACGCACTTTTCTTGCGCCTGCACATGTCGCAGGCGCGCTGGATTCTACGCTTCTTGGCGTTCTGTGCGACATCGCCGTCATTGTAGTCTTCCTCAGGGGACGACATGCGGGCTGGCGGGAGCGTGGGCAAGACGGGGGACAGGACAGAGAGCAGACCAAGAGGTGAGCCGAGTATGTGGATGGGAGTGGTCAAGGGACTCGCCCCGGAAACGGACTAGTAAGTACTCTGTAATTCCGGTTCAAATGATGCTTGGGACTGACGCGTTCCGCTGCCGGCTCTCTTCACCCGCGCCGAGGCGGAGTCATTAGGAATACATATCCGCTCCTCGGGCTGTGGGAACCTTTGAACCTCTGCGCAGCCGCCATCCCATCCTCCTGCAAGTGGCCGATTTAGCCACCGAGTCTTCGTAGGTCCTCGTTCGCAGTTGACGAAGCCTGCAGCACCAGTCACACGGGAATCATATTCCAGCCGTCGGAGCTGTGCTACTCGATCGCAAAGTTCGAACCAATCGTCCTCCAATCGTATTCCTCCGTGCCAACTTGTGTGATTACCCGAACTTGGTAATGCACCTCATCATCTCATGTACTCTCCATGCTCCGTCTAAGGTACTCGACACATTCAGGCATCTGCTACGTGTCGACGGTCCGAGTCGCGGGTACCTGTATCGTTGGCCATGGGTCTTGACTCAGTCACTTCCTGCAGCCGGAACCGCCGCCGATACGCCAAGTAAGCCCTCGGCATGAGCTTAGGCTGGGCTGCGTGAACACACACCCCCCCGATGAATATTAATGAATCCTAATAGTAACGTCACAACCTATCTTGTTGCCGCCTAGAGCATGACTCCCGCTGACTTCGATGAATACCCGCAGCCAAGCCCAGGAGCTAGCTCCATGTCTTCTTATTGCCAATGCTCAAGTACTCGAACCTTCGAATATCGTACTACAATACGTGGACAATTCTCGAGGGCCCGCACCTTCGACCGCAGCTTCCCACAATTGCAATACGCGGACGTCGACAATTCCCCAATAGACACTGATGATACTCGAACATCCGACCCCATACATACAAATACATACAATACATACACAGAACCTTCATGATCAGTGCGACCGTGCCCCGTAGCACGGCTCGTGAAGACCGCACATTTAAAGTACTAACATATACCAAAATCGCCAGCACCAGCACCACATGCCATTCCATGCCATCATACATATACATATGCATGTGCGCACGCGCATGCTCGTCCCGACTCCAAACAACCGAGCAAGTACCGTATACCGTAATTTAAACCGGCAGAAAATATACCATTAAGTAACCAGCTCCAACTATATACGTGCGCGCGCGTGGCGACACCATGGCCAGTACCAGTACCAGTACCAGTACAGAATATATACACGCGATGCGGTTCGCGAACCATGTACGTACGTACATACGTATGTACAGTACGCGACGGATATATATCTCGAGCCCCATGGCCAGATCATGGTCAAGCAACGTTAACGGTCGGGAAGCCGGAGTCGTGAACCCCCACTGCAGCTGGAGTCTGGAGCACACGTAAATGCAAACGACGGTCAACGCGTGCCCCTGGGGCCTGAGGGTCTGCAGGTCAGCACGAGTGATGGTATGGGTAGGTAAGGGAATACGATGACGGCATGATAGGATATGGGGTTCACGGCCAGGGGATCCGGAAGGCAGAATACTTAAGCGTAAGTACGTATTACAGAATGCACGGAAACACATGGGCATGGGTTGTCTTGCGTCGAACCACCACGTTCAGGTCCTGGTCGCCAGCCGCCAGCCTCGAGTCGACTACCGTCGGCTCAAGTTTGGGTTCGGGGTGTGGATGTGGGTTCGGGGTCGGTTGTCGTTGGCAGGAGCCCGGAGGGGAGGAAGGGGCGGAATGCAGCGTGGACTGGACGTGAACGTGGGCGCGGATGGCGATGCATGTCGATGAGCGATGGACAAGTAGGAGGATGCGATGCGATGAGATGCACGATGGGCGATGGGCGATGGGCAATGGATATGATGCGATGTGCGAATGCGACCGGTATTCGACAGAAGACGATAAGAAACCACGGAATGTCCGCGGGCAGCGTGCGAGCGAGCGTGAGCGAATTACGGAGGGCGTCAGGGGGACGGGGACGGGACGGGTAGGAGGAGGAATAAGGGGTAGAAGGCGTATGATATGATAGAGGAGGAATAGAGGTAGAGTACAAGCCTCAGACTACATGCGATGGATGACCAAATGCGAGCGGAGTAAGCATGAGATATATGGAGGGCGCGTTGTGGAATGAGGATGAGAATGGGAATATTATGGGATGCAAATGAGGGAACAGGGGGATGGGATGATGCCAGATGAGGTTATGTGATGCATGAGCATGAAGAGAGTAAACAGTGAGCGACGGAACAGTCGTGAGCACGCCCGCCAGGACGGAGCGCAGCCGCGCTACACCGTCGCAGGCCAGACGCACGAGAAAGCAAAGCACGATGATGATACACGAGAGAGGCCAGACGAAACAATATACACCACGAAGCCGTGTGCACGCGACACCACACACCACCTCCCCCAACCGACGCGAACGGGTTCACCAACCTGAATAGTGGTACTCGTCCGCCCAGCTCCTATTCCGGGCCATAGCCCGCCGCCGCTTCTCCTCCTTATCGTCCTGCGCCTGCTGACCCGATCCCTGCGCCTGCTGCTGCTGTTGCGCACCAGGATCGCCGTTCACCGCGGTCAACGGCCTCAGCCCGCTCCCCAACACCGCCCGCCTCCCCGTCATATTCATCCTGCTAACCTGCCGCTCCCACAGCAAGTTCCTCCTCAGACTCTCCGACAGCTCCGTCTGCAGCATCTGCCTCCGTGTCGCCCTCGGCGTCATCGGCGGCGCAGGCGCAGGCAGGTTGTACGGGTGCGACAGCGGGATCGGCGCCGTCGCGATGCTCGGCAGCTGCGGCCTCCCCTCCATCTGCATCCGGCTCGGGGGAGGCAGCGCGCGGTCCGAATGGCGCCTTCGATTGGGGTCCGCGAGCGCCGCGAGCTTCTGCTGCGCGAGGCTCCGCGAGACCTGGATCGTGTCGTCCGGGTTCTCCTCGTCGTCGTCGCTCGAGAACTCCATCTCCGCCTCCTCCGGGCGCCCCTTCAGCCTATACCCGCCTTGCCGGCCGTTGTCCGCAGTGGACGCGGGAGCCTGAGCCGTGACCTGCACCTGCGCCGCAAGAGGCACCGCTGCCGTGCTCTTGCGCATCTGCAGAGCCGACGCAGGCGGGGCGGGCCGCCCGAGCTGTGTGATGTCCTGCGTCGAGCGCGTCTCGTGGTACGGGTGGTTCGCCGGGAAGAGATTCGGGTCGGGGTTGAGGAGCTGCGAGAGCAGCCCGGACTGCACGCGGCTGAGGGTCGAGTACGACCGCTTCGGCACCTTGGCGAACATGTCGCGCTGCCGCAGCGCTTCCTCCGCCGCGTCGCGCAGGCGCGCGTCCTCGGCAGCCTTCCCCTTCCGCGTCTTGTCCTTGTCGCGAGCCCCGCTGCTGTCCTCGGACGCCCACTCCGAGTCGTCGTCCGTGTCCGTCGTTTCGTACTCGGACGACGTGGAGATTACGATCCCGCGGCGCGGCTGCGACGGGCCGGCGCCGTTCGCCTGCGGGTTCGCCTTTGCCGTTGTCGCCGCCGCCACAGTCGAGGTCGCAGCTATGTGCGGCGTCGACGCAGACTTCTTGGGCGGGTTCGCAGCCGGACTCGGCGGACGACGCGTCCTGCTCGAGCTCGCTTCGCGCCTCCTCTCACCCTTCTCCTTCTCCTTCCCTTTCTCTTTCTCCTTCTCTTTCGTCTTCTCCTTCTCCGCCGCCTTACTCGGCTTGCCCCCACCCCCACCCGACCGCGACCCGTTCGAAGACACCGAACCAATGTTGAACGTCGTCTTCTTCGCGTCGGCCGTATGCGGCGGCTCCCTCTCCTGCGACGCCTGCTGCCCGTGCCCCTTCTTCTGCGACGTCGTCCGCAGCCCGTGCGAATGCAGCCGCAACGTGGGGCGCGCCGGCGCATGGCGCTCCTTGTTCTTCCGCGCCTGCACCCTCGGTCGCTTCCCTGCGGCGGCGGCGGCGGCGCCGCCCGCCGCGCTCGTGTGGCTCGCCAGCTCCGACTTGAGCTGGCTGGACGTGGCGCTGCTCGGGCTCTGCTCGAGCGCTTGTTCCTGGTCGGGTTCCGGTTCCTTGAAGTTGCCATCGTCCTGTTCAGGTCCGTGTTCTGTCGTCGGAGAAGGCAACGGGGACGGCGCAGATGATTGGAGATCAGACGTCGCAGATGGCGGTCGCTCCGGTGAGGGCGAGCCGCCGTCCTGAAGGAAGAAGCGTCGGTCCGACGCCTTGAGGGTCTCATCGTTGTACTTCGGCCTCGGCCTCGGGTCGGCCGCATGGGTCGGGATGGCGTCATGCGAAGTCGGGTTCGCAGCAGAAGTCGGCTGCTTCGACGTTAGCGAGCAAGAAGTCGACGAAGGCGCCCCCGGCTGCTGCTTCTCCTGCTGCTGGCGCGGGGATGCTCCCGATTTGGGAACGGCTTGTTTCGGTGGCCTGGGAGGCGATAGCGGCTTCCGGGAGCTGGTCAGATGTTTGGGCGCAGTCGCCGAGATGAGGGAGCGCGCAGGGGGCGGCGGCAATAGATGTGATGATGTTTGAGGGGCAACTGTTGGAGGATGGGGAACACTCGGAGTGGCTGGCGGCGTCGGATGGGGTGTGGGATTGACGACCACAACGCGGGGAAATGACGCCCTCCCGGGCTGTGGGGGAGTTGCGGGCAACTGCACTATCGGAAGCGCGGCAACCAGCGGACGAGGCTGGGCGATTTGCAGCACGGAAGCGGTTGTTGTTGTGGGCCGTATTGGTGGTCGAGATGCCTTCTCTTTCTCGCTGTTCACGTCGAGCTTGGCGGGAAGAATGTCGAGAATCATTTTGCCGACGCCGATGGAGCTGTGTGATTTGCGCCGCTCCATGGGTGCACTAGCTGTGCTCAAGCGACGGCCGGCAGTAATGACTGTGTTTGCAGAGTTCTGTGCGTGCCACGAATGCGCCGCCGATATATCGGATATCGGCGTGAGGGACGGGCGGGGCAATCGAACTGTTGGCGATAAGTCAATAACGGCATTCGTTTAACCGCTAATACTACAGTTGAAAATTCGGGATGTCAAAGGAAGGGTAATGCGAACCTTCTTGACTAAGGTGCCCGTCCTCGGATACGGGAGTGATGGGCGAGGGGCTGCGCTTCTCTGAAAACGGGGGAGAGAGCGAGCCAGGAGATGATGAAGGAGTGATTTGGGCCGCGGCGAGTTCGCGATACCACAAGCGCCACGATATGTTCTCGAGGCGACGGCCGTCCTTCAAAGACTCTTTGCACTTTGTGAACACTTTGTGGAGAAGGAGATGGCCTCAGCACTGAAGGGACGGGTGTGGAAAAGAGAAAGACGCACGAGTCCAAAGACTACACAAGGCATCTTCGCCTTCAAGGTCCTTGACTACATCCGCCGTGACGGACAAGATCGGGGACGGAAAAGCAGAAATCATGGAATCAAGGAGCTCCAGGGTGACAGCAATAGTAGTACAGATATGAAACGAGCGAGAGATATGATGAGAAAGAGAGACGGCCTGTGATTTACAAAGGGGGCCCGCGAGACGAAGGTCTGAACCGTCGGAGTGATGGGGCCCTGAGGGGGACGGTTAGGAAGGTCGACCGTAGGAGCGGGATGGGGTGCCGGATATGCGACGATGGGAGACGTCGAGAGGCGGGGCCGCGGTCGTCGTCCACGGGGGACGTTGTACTTTAGGAGGGGGGGAAGGGGGAAGGGATGGTGGGGGAGAGGAGGAGAGAGGGACGGAGAGAGGATGGGCGATTGAGGAGGGCTTGTGAGAGGGCGGGTCGGACGGAGATTCGCCTGCGGTCGACAGAGCAGACGCTGGCGAGGGACCAGGAGGCGACGGGCCGGGGTCCGCGCTTCCTTCCTTTCTGGGGCATTGGCACCCGATGGCGTTTATCCGAGCCTTGTCGCCGTCCTCGCGACCGCCTCGCCCCGTCACATGTCGCCCCTCGTTCCCTCTCCTCATTCCCCCATCGTCAACCCCCATGACCTCCGCACCCTCCTTCTCGCCCCCAGTCTTATGAGCAACGGCGACAGGCCCCCCGGCCGTGTCCGTCGTCTTGTCAGTTCGCAGTCCTTCAAACAACCGCGCCCCGCCCAGTCGGACGTCCAATCTCATGTCGAATGAATCGTCTCCTCTCATCAGTCCATTTCCCCACACTGCAGCCCATTGGGCAGTCTCAGGCCCAAATAGGCCCCTCCTGCCCAGCGTCCTGCCCTGGCCCTGTCGCCCCTTAACCCGCTTCGATTCCGCCGCCTGTATGTCGCCGTCTTGGGCATGTGCGACTTGATGCAGCTTGGTGCAAGTTCGCTGCCTTCTCGCCGACCGTGGAACGTCTCGAAGGCCACCACTCAATCTCAACTCAACTCTCTCCAATCATCATTGCCAACACAGCTTTCCTCGCCAAGCTCTCGTCTCTCCTTTGCAATTCGGACTGACGGTACCTGCGCAGGTGCGGAAGCTCATAATTAACCCCTATGCATCTTGTACGATATCCCCGTCCATGCGAATCAAATCTTGTGCATCTAGGCCCGCCTTGTTATTTATGTATGTCTTCTCCATGTTCCGGCTCCTTGTCGCGCCAGATGTTCTCCCAGTTTACTTCCGTGCCCATCCGACTCCACGCCTGATGAACCGCCCCACGTGTTCTCGTCCTCCGTTCGCGACCAATATTACTTATGACTTACAAACCCTCCCGTGTGATGCGTGGGGCGACGGTGGCCACATCTCGTCCTGTTCGCAGCAGGTCGCAGCTATGACACCCCGATGAACCTAAATCCGGCCCACTCCTGCCCGAAGCCTCCCGGCCACCTGAGCACGCCACCAGCAGCCATCTCTGTTTTCATCGTCCAACGTGACCGATGATCACAATCACCGCAATCGCAAAAAACATCATACCGAAGCGGTCCTTCTCGGGCCACAGACCTCAGCCACGACTGCCACGCTAACGACCGGAC
This sequence comes from Ganoderma leucocontextum, assembly GCA_020736865.1. Classification (NCBI taxonomy): domain Eukaryota; kingdom Fungi; phylum Basidiomycota; class Agaricomycetes; order Polyporales; family Polyporaceae; genus Ganoderma; species Ganoderma leucocontextum. The sequence goes on along the minus strand of JAHKGY010000015.1, from coordinate 298,471 downwards.
TCTGTAAAGTGCGCCATGGCATGTTTCTCGCATGTTTCCACCCTCCAAAGACAAAGTTCTGTGGATCACTGTGGGTCATATCATATATGCATCACCGTTCGCAGGCCCGCAACATAACTTACGTACACGCGTATTTGTCTAGGGCGATCCTTACTTAGCCGTCGGATAGGCCATAGGCCGATTGCAACGTCACGGTCAAGGAACCAAACTAGCCAAGGCTCATGCTTCGCGTCATCTTGTGGGTTTTCCGCACCATGGATCCAGGACTACTCCTCTCCTCTCCAACTCTGGCGGCAGTCGTCGAGTCGGACATCTCGGTCGAGAGGTAGGTGTTCTGTACCCAAACATGGATTGACGCTATGTACTCCAGGTCGAAGAAGCCTGAGATATTATATTATGAGATATGGCCAGATGTTCATCCGGAATATCATGATCATTCGCTAGAAGCTTGTCTATGCGCTCTGACGTGGGACTTCCTACCAATGAGTACGGCATGGTAGCCGCAGACGACATCTAGAGCCTAAACTGAGGCAATCATTCCCTCGCCATGGCGGCGAATCGTAGTGCGTTGGAGTCAACGTTCGATGCTCAGCAACATCTCCCCCTCAGCGTTGAACATTCATTTTCCCGTGATCAGTACTACGGTTCAGCTCCCCAAGCCCGAGAGACCCGAGAGACTCGATAAAGGCCACCGTTCGCGAGCGTCGCGAGTATTCACTCGTACCCAACGTCCGAAAAACCAGCCATCGGCCTCATCGTAGACATGCTTATCTCCATCACGATCCCAATGCAGTATGACAACAAGTGGCGCTTCGAACCCTCGCCCACTCTCCTTCACCAGAACGCCGGCTATCGGCATTCAGTTGCACGGTACTTATTCTCGACGCTCCCCCATCGCATCGCTCATCGCTCATCGCGCGGCGCCACAAGCGAGTGTTGTGGGTCCTTTTCTAGAACCCGGGATCGCGACGGAACACCGCGCACGCCCCATCCCATGCCCAGGTCCTCCCCCGACGCAGCGCACGTCGCACGACTAGGACGATGACGATGACGATACGCCAACGACATGAGCCGGATTAATATTTGTCTCCGTGCTCAGGCTTGCCGTCAGCGAGGCCTCCCTCTCTCCCTGGGAGGGTGCATCCGCCCGTGGATAGTATGCGTTGATCATCCCGGCGACCGTCCATGGCCACGTGGGACGACGGCACTAATATTTGCCAGTGCCTGCTCAGGGCCCCCCGTCGCTCTCAGCCCTCAGCCAACGCAGGGCACGCGTAACTCGTAACTTAAGTTACTGTACGCGCGATTGATGCATGCACGCACACAAGAAGCTGAACCCGCCCCGTGGCAAATCACAGACTGAGAAACTTAGCGGCAATAATTTATAATGCAATTGTTGCCCGTCGCGCCCGTCGCCGTTCGCGGAGGCAAACTATTTCGGTGGTCGCGACGGGCACTGGATGGCAGTGGAGCAGGACACGCCGCCGGCCGGCCGGTGGTGGAAGAATCCAACTGCCTAAACGTTTCTGCGAAGACTCGTCCTCAGGCCTTTGTCGGACTCGGACTTGTGACGGCCCATGCGAGGGGCCCAGCTGCAGCCTTCAATTGATCAAGCAACCCCCCTCCTGCCAGTGCCGCATTTTCGTTGCCCTTGAACTATGTAGCCCTCAAGACCATTCATAATACGTGTGCAAGTCGCAACAGAGGCTTACTTGAAACCGCCAAGGTGCGCAGTCGCATCGTATAAGTACGCGAGCAACGTGGCTTATATCATATACTGTATGTGCGAAGACCGCACCGTCGGCGCCCCCCCCTTGCACGTACTTACTACGCCTGCGAGCCGAGCACGATGCAAGTCCCAAGAGACATCAACGATCGTATTAGCCGACCACGATCGGGCAGCAGCAGCTTCCGAGCCCGGGGACATGGTACCTTTCCCCACCCTCAGGTTTCAGCGAGCTCTGCCAGGCCAATGACCTCCTCCGCAGACGGGAACGTTAGATTTCCAGTGTGGTTCTCCAGTGGTGCCCTACGTGGAATCCACGTAGAATCTCCGTGGAACGACTGTGGTGCGCTTAGGGGGGTAAGCGAAAAAAATCAGGAAATTTTTCTTTAACGAGACGTAGATGTCCGGGCCGCCGACTTTGAGATTTCCCCCAGACGTCGGGGCAGGCCAGGAGTTCGGCAGAATCTCAACGATACTGAATGCCAGATATTGGTTCGATATCGTGGGCCACGGTGGGAGAAACGTCGAGGGACGGCGGCGGTGGTGAGCGGCCCCCGCCAGGCGGGGACAAGGCGCCGAGGGGAAGCCGAAAGCGGCGCAAACACTTTTTCGGCGCTTTAGAAAAACGACTTTGTCGGCAAAAGTCGACTTTTCAAGGGATCTACGGACCACACCACACACAGCCCATGGAGGGCAAACCACACTGGAAAACTGACATTCACCCGCAGACAGCGGTCGAAGGGCCCCAGGCGAAGTGTCTCGCGTTCAAGACCCCGATCGACCCTCAAGACGGTCAATGCGGACCCAAGGAAATGCTGCAGTGATTGCGGCCCGTGCGAGGTGACTCACGTCGTGAGGCGTTGTATAAGTACTGTAAGTACTGATGCCCCAGTGCGCCGCGCTAGGGCCTGGACAGGACACCGATGCAAAGCTCAGCCTTTCAAACACAAGAAAGCGGGCATACTCAGGAACGAGCGAGACCATGTAGGAAAAGTCGTGAGTCAGTGGACCCGGAGCACTGCAGAGACGGTTTTTTGGTATGTAGTATACCACGGTCATTTGAACAACAACTTACCCTGACTCCGAACAAGGCTGACAGCCCGCCTCCGACGACCGACGCTCACGAATCCACCCGCCTGTCTGTGTCCAACGTTGACCGTCCAAGATTAGTACTGGCACTAGGTACTCGGTACTCGACGCGTGACGTATGTAAGCAAATCAACTCCCCTCACGTCCGAGGGTTTAAAAATTAATTCGATTCTCGGCTATTCGGTAGTCGGAGCGATCGAGTCTGAACATTGTCTGAACAGGGCACACCCAAAGTCTCCTCATTCCGGGGACATTATGTACGTGTGTAAGTACTTCTTTCTGTGGCACAGCGACCGCCGCGTAATTAAGCTCGGCCGCCGTACGGTCCACACATCCCGTCAGTTGAACGACTGCCAGGTGGTACTACAGTACTCCCGGCTTCCACGAAAAGCTCCTTGCTTTTCGCAAAGAGTCGGGGTTATTTATAGCGAACCAGGATGCACAGCTACATACTCATGAACATTGGCAGCGGATATTTGCAGTCCAAGTCATGCTGCTGAGCTTGTTCCCCGCGACTCAGTATGTATCCGCACACTGCACGAACTCGTCCCACTTGTGACCAACCGCCGGTCTTATCTCATGGAAAAGCGACGAGCGAACCGACCGGAACCAAAAAGGCACTGGCACTCTACCCACAGGCCTGAGACCCAAGTCCCCAGCGTGACACGGACAATGAAAACCATGCGGACGGCGCGTCGCTGGCCATGGGATGATCGTCGTCGTTCCTTCAGCGACCTTCCGTTCCTTCCCCACATCCCTCCCCGCGTCATCTCAGACGCACGCGCAGAAGAACGTCTCTTCCCGATGATGCACGGCGCGATGATTCAGCGGGGTGCCTAAGCGTCCCAGAGAGAGAGGCAGCTGGCATGCCCTTCCCAGAGTCGATGGCGAATCGCCCGGTGCGGGTGCAGTGCCAAGACTGGTACCGACTCCGACTCGGCCCCCGGGCCCCTTGAAGGGTTATAACTTATCGGGCAGTTCCTGCCAGTGTTGGCCGCACCTTGTGATTACTGCCACTGGGCGGCCTATCATATAGGGTCCGACACATATACTCGTTCGCGTTCATTCTTATTCTTTGTGACTTTCGAGGTCCCGCCGTGTCCTCTCTCTCTATGTGATCGTTCGCCCGACTGGATCCGGAACTGCCATGGCAAAGGCTGTAACCATGCATTCATATCTACCTGCGCCTGTCCGATGTAAGTTCCATCTTACAAGCATGCATGTGGCGTCGTCCGCACGAGGAGCCGCAAACCCATAACCTTCAACTCGTGCCCAGGGTATCCGAAGAACAGTGGAGCGCACTGGCACGCCCAGCTCTTCATCTCAGCCCGACATAGTAGTATGCATAAGTTCCTACAGCAGAAAACACCGCGCGACAGCTTGTTATTATACACCAACGTCGAGCTTTGAACGACGACCCCTCGACGAAGTAGGTAGGTAGGTAGGTAGGTAATTACATAGGTACCCAGTAAAGCACAGATACACGTCTAAACATACCCCGACAGCGATACTACACCCATATTACCGTACAACAACCCATCGCCCCGCAAAATTATAATCATGTACATGCACGACGCATACTAGTACTTAAGCTTACATCCATCCGATACTTTTTTACTGTGTTTACATGTTCCCCGCACCGTAACTTGGAGGTCACAACGCGGGCCGTCGGGACTCGGATCACATAGCACATCATATATGTATGAGCCCGCGCGCGGTGTGCGGAACCCCGCATCCGAGTGCTGGTCTCGACTCCCGTATCCGAAACCGTCCGCAAAACCGCAAGGTGGTTGATGACAGGGACAGCAGGCCGCGCGCATTAACGCCGAACCCAGAAAAAAACGAAACGAAAGGAAAGTCGCGCGCCGCTCATGACTGGTGACCGACCACGAACGATTAGGGTCCGAAGCCACGAAGAGGAACGAACGGTGGGGGTGGGGGTGGGGCAAGAGGGGAAGTGAGATCGGAGCACCGGTGGGGGGATAGCGGGACCGCAATCATGACCAGATCGCCAGCGCCGGGAGGCCCCAAGATGGAGTTGGTGGAGGGGGCATCGCGCATATAGACTGGTCGAAGAAAGAAGCCGTGCTTTTGCCCTCTTGAGAGTTCCTTTTCGTTTCGTAGAACCCCTCTAGGCCCGAACCTCCGCCGCATCCACACAGGCTGCGTCGCCATCCTCGGCTGCAACAGCACACGGCACCGAGGCCGACCTTACTGCTGTCGCTATCGCCGCTGGTGTTGTGGGGACGTGGCAAGGCAGGGAGACGGAGGCGGGGACGGGCGGTAGCGGTTCGCGCCCGCGCACGCCTGCATTCGTGCACGTCCCCTTTTCGAGGTGGTACTTGAGCCCGTTAGGGTTCAGGTACGACTATGAGCAAAGCACGGAGCGAAAATACGTCAGCGCCTGCGTGTGTGGCAGGGAAGCGGGAGGAAGGGAGGCGGGAGGCGTCTTGTGAGAACGCGACGTACTTTTGTGCACCCGGAATGCTGCAGGACGGAGCGCGGGGTAAGGTTTTGAGGTAGAGTTCAAGTGGGTGTTGAGTGTTGAGTTGAGATGAGGGGATGACGTCCGGAAACGCGTTGAGGCGGTGCGTAAGTGGCGAACGTAAGGTTGAAAGGGAACATCACGAGGTCGCCGTCGAGAGTTCGCGTTCACCGGCAGGATCGAAGACGCGGTGGCGTCGGAAACCCAGCCAGCGTCGTGGTCGTCCGTTAGGTGCAACATTGACATCGCAGATCCCCGACGGCGGCAGTCAATCAAGCGTAAGTTCGATGTTCGACGGGAGACAGCAGGTGCCGTGGCGCGAGTTGGAGCATTCGTAGACACAGACGAATATGAAAGCAACGTTGGTCAGTACTGGTACCATCCTGAACCGAACCATAGGCGGTAGTCCTTGGCCCCACGCGAAGACCCCACACATAGACGAACAACGTTATCTGACGCGCGCGAGGTAGCACATGAGACGCAGGTGCTCATACGTAGTGGCGCGATCATACGCGCACAGAGCCACCTATGATTTAAACCCAACAGCGCTGTTCGTTCATATTCCAACCTGTGATCGTCCTCCATGTCACGGACAGCGCGCGCTGCCCCAGTAGCGCGCGCCAGAGCGGCGGATGGTATCGCCTCTGCACCCGTCCGCGAAGCTCACGCCAGACAGCGTTTGCTATCGCACGCATCCCCATCCCCACCCCCCTCTCTCCGATGCCGAGCCGCGCCGGTCGATCTCCCAACCCTCACCCTCACCCACTCCGAATCTGAATGGGGGGAAGGCTCGCCGGCGGGTGCGCGGGGCGAGAAACGACGGCAAAACGCCCTCCCACGCACGCACGCGCGCGCGCAAAGTCCGCCAGCCCGTCGGCAGACTCGACTGGGACTCGAATCAATCTCAAAACTCGGGACTGCTGCCTGCGTGGGACCGGGACCGGGACCGGGGACGGCGAGAGAAGAGAGCAGAACCCGACCCGAGTCACTCACCGGACACTTGTACGACTTCTCGCGGCCGTCTCCTCTTCGCTTCGGCGTTGTCGCGGGTGACAGCGGCACGCGTTCGCGCTCGCGGTCGACCGGGCGGCTCCGCGCAGCAGGCGCAGAGACGGGGTGCATGCGCGCGGCCGAGCAGTGCTTCGCGCGTCGGTGCGGGCCAGCCGAATTCCCGGATAAGGACAAAGGCAGCTTGGGCATCGGGGCCGGCCGCGCGGGTGGCGCATCCGCGAACTCTGCGTCAGCTTCTGCTTCTTCGTCGGTGTCGTCGACGTCAGCGTCCGTGTCGGATGCGTCACGGACCCGCGGGCGATCGCGGCGCGAGCGTGGGGGTGGGGTGTGCTGGACGGAGAAGAGCGACGGGGGCAGGCAGAGAGGCTCGGCGGGGCCGGGGGAGGAGTGTGCGGACGTCGCGCTGGACGCGGTGGGGCTCGGCGAGAGCGGCGTGTGTGTGAGGTCGGGGACGGGAGGGATTGTGGAGAACTGGAGGCTCGGGAGCGCACGCGAGTCCGGTCCGGAGGACGCGGATATAGAGTGGGTAACGGCCTGAAGCGGGGGGTCAGGTTGGGGGTAGCTGAGGATGTAGGACGTGTAGGGAGCCGAGGCGGCGGAGCGGGGCTGGGCATAGACGGGGCTGGAACATAGCGGGCGAGCGGAGGAGGAGAGCGGGAGGACGTGTTCTTCTTCGAAGTGCTCGAGGAGACGGTGGAGGTCTGGGAGGTTCTGGCCGCAGCACGCAAAGTCGGAACACTGCAAGGCATAGATGATTAGGCGAAACGGGTGGTCATGAGGGTGACGACTCACGAAGGATTGATCTACATACGACGAATCGATGTACGAGTCGAAGAGCGAGTCGTGGTATGATTGGTCCGAGGGGTCGACGTGAACATCGGAAGGATGACCCGTTGATACAAAGCTGGATGTATGCGCGTCAGCGATCGTCGATGGGGGGCACGAGGAGGAGGAGAATTGTGGACGGACTCAAAGAGTTCGTAAGAGAACATGGGGCACGTCTATGTGGTAGCGAACGAAATGGCGGCCGGCAAGCAGGAAGAACAGTATGAGCGGTGAGGGGAGGAGGGTTTGGGAGGGGTCGAGAGGAGGGAGAGGCAGGAGACAGAGGAAGAGGACGGATGGATGGTATTTAGAACGGGCTTGCCGGAGTATAGTTAGCGTCGAGCTTGTCAGATTGCAGATAGGGAACCGTGGTCGCTGACGGGCTACAAGTCTTGGGAGAAAGCTGACGGGAGTGGCTACGAGCAGCGATCATGTGTGTTCGAGGCTGGGGTTCCATCCCCGAGGTATCCCACATTCGCCCCCCATCGCTGGGCGTTATGCGGGTCCCGCTTGGCTCGGTCGCGAGCATGGATAGCAGGCGGCAGGTGGGCGCTGAGGAGAGGAATGACGAACGAGTGAAACCTGAACGGAGCAGGTATGCTAACCGCGAGTTCCGTCTGCTGGAGCCGATACTCGTGAGGAGCGACTGACAGATGCGAGTGGGGCGTCACTCCCCATCGACACCCCCGCATCAGCCCAGGACGTGCGACGGTGCATGCGACATGTTGATGTGTCGCGCTCGCCACACGAAGAGAAGTACGGAGAGAATGCGAGGGCGTACCCGTACAGGCTTGGTTGTCCGGCGGTGGTTCCCCGATGGATCCACATCGGCCGTCGGTCCCACTTATGCAATCTCCATTGCCATTTCTGACACCCTGATCGCGTCGCCGGTCTCTGGGACGATCGACCACATGTTTCAGGACAACGCCTGCCTCTCGCCGCCATGGCGCGGTTGGCCACCAGCGCATGGTGGAGTACTATCCCGCGCAGAGCGAGGACGCAGATGTGAAGGAGGCATCTAAAGCGGGAAGGCGGTGGAGGCTAATTACAGGTTTCTCCGACGCGTCCTGCACATCCATGCTCGGTCGCACATAGATGGCAAGAGGAGCAAGGGGAACGATAGGAATAGCATCACCATGGTCACAAGCACACCAGCCAAGCAAAACATAGGGGTCGAAATTTGCCATGGCGCACCAACGAGATGGATTCCTGGGTCTGTTTCATCGCCAACCCTGAACAGGCTAAGCCGGTACAATCTGTGGTGCCTATAGAGTAACAATTTGCCTTGTTCATGGGGATAGGAGTGACGTTTCGACAGAGCACGTACGCAATGCATCATATGTCGCGACCACAGTCCCTCGTCTCCAACTCCTCCGATTGCCGCTCCTTCAAGTTGCGACGCGTGGAAGAGAGGATAATTTTGGACCAGAAGGGATAGCTAGGCGGCGAGACGACAGCGTGCTTGAGTCGAAGGTGGAAGGTAGAAAAGTCGCGCAGGAGCAGACTCGGAAGTGTGGGCTTCGTTTCGCTTGGATGTGCCAGTACAACATTAGCCGCTGCACAACCTAGGAAGAAGATTATATGGATGATGCATCGTCAGGGAGTATGAAAGGTATGTGAATGTCGACAGAGGATCAGCGAGCTTGTCCTGTATTCCGAGGGAAGATACACGCCACAGCCAAAACGGATAAGGAATCCCAACGGACCGCCGCACGGACCGGACGATTGACATCCACCGGGCCGACTGGGAGTCATGTCGTTTGCCATTTCTCTGCGACTGGCAGGGTGCAGGCCGTGCGTATTGACAGTACCGGGTTTCGTTCGAAAAACCATCAATGGGATGAAAGGGGAGACATAGCATTAACTGTGCGACCAGCGTGTCGTTCGTTAATGGGCGTACTTATGCAGTATGCGTCGCATACTGCTGTATACTATGCAAGTCTGAATTGTTTAGGGGCCCGGGAGCCGAATTCATGATGGCCAGGGCACTGTCTAACTTCGAAGCTATGAGGAACTTGTGCTAACCCGCCGGTGCGGGGGTGCCAGTTTGTGGGCTGCACTAGTACTCATGCCCTTTCCGCGGACCATAAACATCCGATCGTCGCCCCAGACTATGGAACGGAAACGAGTGCCCCGACTCGAATCGGTGATTTCAACGCCAAGTCACTGCCGTCGACCCCACAAGACAGACTCGGAGAGCCTCGAGCTCACATACGGGCCTGCACCTCTACCGTCCTGCCCCTCTCCGTCGCCTCGAATGTGTCTGGGGTGCACATACTCGCTTCGTCATAGGACAGCGTCATCGGTCCCAAGGACACCTCTACACCACCGACGAAGTGCCCGCAGACGAGACTACAGCCAGCGACAAGTAACCATACCTCCGAGTCGATCTGGCGGAAGAACGAGGAAGAGCTGTGAGTTATGCACCGGCAAAAGATTCAAGGCCTCACATCATACGGCAGTTACTGAGAAGTAAGTAAGGTAAGTCAATGAGGATAATTGAAGTAAGTACGAAGTGTAATGCATTGATCGCTGTGGGCCAGACTCCACGCAACGAAAGACTTCCGACGGCTTCGCGATGTTCTGTATTCCACCTGATCACGCGTACGCCCCGTATATTTTCTCAGTGCGATACAACGACCGCCGAATGCCGAGAGCCTCTCTTTGCTGCTAAGAGGGGCGCACTTCTATCTCAGTAGGTGGCTGGACTTCAGACGAGAACAGCTCGCATAGTCACTCGCGCAGACGCTATCTGGGTCGTAGATCCCTCAAAACGTACAGGTTCGCAACGGCTAGGATTACAACACACCATTACCTTCACAACATGCCACCGGGGACAGAGTGTCTATAGGGCATGCACAATATAATACGGGCGAGCTCGGGATGGAGGACGACAGCACTGAGCGCAGCGCCGCGGGCTTTAGTTGGTGGTCGCGGTCGTGTACTGGGTGGTCGCGAGCCCGACCTGGCTGTTCGCCACGTCGTAGACGTGGTAGAACCGCTGGAGCCACGAGTACCCGTTGATGAAGTCGAGGCCCTGGCCGCTGTTCGACCCCAGGTCCGAGACGACGAGGTAGATGCTGCCGGAGTCGCCACCGAGCGCGCTGTTGAGCTGCGTGACAGTGCCGAGGCAAGAGGATCAGCGTCTGGCACGGACCACGCGGCGCAGAGAGCGGGGGAGGGACGGAGACGTACGGAGCGGGGCCAGATCTGCGCGTTCGCGGTGAACTCGTACGTGGTCTGCGGCCGCACGAGGCGTCAGTGTTCGGCATTCCTTAATGGCACAAGAGGTGACAGCGGCCACTCACGCCGCCGATCGTGAAGAACAGGCTTTGCAGGTTCTCGTACTGCGAGTTGCTGATCTTGAGCAGGCCGGTCGTGCTATCGACCTCCGCGCCAGTCGCCGTCTTGTACGCGTCGAAACCATCGGTGGCGATCAGCAGGAGCGTGGTGCCGGTGTCGGTGATGCCGGCGGTTGTCGACAGAATGGTCGTGCCCGAGCCGTACGTGATCGACTGGTCGATGCCGACATAGTTGGATGCTGGGGAGGTGCTAGTGATCGGCCTGCGCTCCAGCGTCCGACTCGCATGAGCCAACATTCTGAGCCGAGCAGGGTGAAAAGAATACGCACACATAGTTCAAGTCGCCAGTGTACCTCGACGAGTCGACGCCGCCAAAGTTCAACGCACCGCTCGCCGAGGTCGCCGAGGCGGGCGTGAAGGCAATGCCAATGACGTCGTCGTTGACCAAGCCCTGGGAGTACGCGTTGTCCAGCACCGTCGGGACGGTCTGTCCATCCGAGACGGTGCCGCCAGTCAACCCGGTCGGGCCAACGCTAACGAAACGGGTTAGCGCAGAGTCAGAGCTGCCCAACCCCTGGGCGAACGTACCCGAGGATACCATCCACGCCGGGGAATCCTGAGGACGAGCTGGCTACCGAGATGCCTTGGTTCGGGATCGTCAGAGATCCAAGCGTAACGGTGTCAATGTACTGCTCGCCGGAGAACTGCCCAGAGCCGTACGACACGGACTGCATGGCAAGCAGCATTGTCATTAACGCAGATCCCGCCCCGCGGCGACGAAAGGAATCCGACTCACCACCGTGTTTCCGGTGTCTTGGCTCGTGGACGTCGCGTTGTAGGCCTTGTTCGCACCGATGAAGGTGTTCGAGCTCCCGGTATCGACGAGGAGGGTGTACGTGGTCGCGGGCGAGCCGACGTCGACCTCGGCGGTGTAGCAGGTGTCCGCGTTCGACACGAGGACGTCCGCCCGCTTCGAGCCGGCACCCTTGGCGTGGCCGACGTTCTTGAGCATCTGCGCGCGAGCACGGTCCTGCTCGAGGATCGAGGCCGCCCCCGTCGACTTGAACCGCCGCGCGATCGGCAAGGAGATCGTAGAGTCGCGGACGACGACTGGAGACGCCGACACGGCCGCGACGACGGTGCAGAGAGCGAGCAGGGTGGAGAAACGGGCCATTGCGGACTGGAAAGAATGGAAGGGGCCGGGGAGGAGCAGGAGCGAGTGGAGAAAATCGTGGTGGGACCAGTGGAGCCAGTCTACGCTTTTATTCTTGTCTTGCACTGCGGTTGCTTCACGCCGCTCACGAGTGAGACACTCCTTGGACAATCCAAAGGCGGACGCAACAGCAACGAAGAGCAGCACTTACTTGGCACTTACACAGTCACAATGGCACTTCCGGTCGCCATTTCGGAGAGTCGCATGGAGGCCATCGGCCTTCGATCGCTTCCGATTGCGTAATAAGTCCAATGCGCCTTCTTCCCAAGCTTCGGCTTTCGGGACTCTTGGGCAATGGGTCCCTTTTCATTGGCCTGTTGAGAGAGACATTGGTCTACCTAAACCGAAGCTGGAGGTCGAGTACACTGGGTGACTGTACAGGGAACGCGGTTGAGGGATTATGCATGCACTAACAGTGGTCTCGTGCCCACACACCTTCCTCACTGGCATGTGGGTGGTGCGAGTATGACACCACCATCATAGGCACCATGTAATGTGCTAGTATATGTGAATGAAACTTATGAGTGCCGGGGTGGTAACCAAGATAAGACTGCAACCGACGTACCTCCGCAGGCCTGATAGCAGATATGTAGCAGTGAGCACCTCTGCTTTGAGTTGGCTTTGAGTACTGTACCGTTTCGACCAAATGTTCACAGGGGGACGCGTGACACCCCCAAACAACTGCAAAAGTTATGAAGGGCTCGTGCGCAGCAGTGGCATGCGTGCGGTAGCTATATATATAAACGTACGTCAGCTGCTGGACCTCTCAGGCTGAGGAACTGAGTTTAGACTCACTTTCGCTGGGTTACACGTCAACGCGTCAACGACTGTAACTGCGGTATCGATGACCATTGGATGTCACCATGGACACATACATAGTGCACGTTGCAGGAGTACTAGTAAATGAATCAGGTACATTGTACCTAAGCGCGCAATTTCAGGGAGGTCAACCATGTGTGTAGAGACGTACAATATTTGATAACATTAAATCGGCTCGGGTCGTCGTCGCGAATGACAATCGACACGCGGTCGATATTTGGGCGAAGTGAGGATTTTTATGCTGGAAGCAGACGAGAACGTGGGCCCTTATCGATGTCGAGCGCGCGGACGTGCGGTGTGCGGGCAGATGCGTCCGGCGAAAAGGAAAGAATGGAATTTGCGGATTGATTCGCCTCCTGTAAGAAATATGGGACCCATGCGAAGCAGCGTTCGTGTTGCAGCATGTCGAGTAGAGGGTGAGATGAGGGCAAATGAGAGGACGTCAGGGACGTCGGTAAAGAAACTCGGAGATGATCTCCAGGACATCGAGATTCGTCTCGCGGCAGCCATCCTTCCTGCGAAAAAGTATGAGCACATAGTGGATAAGATATGGACTACGATACTTGCTGTGAATGTTGGAACTCATTAGCACAGTTTTTGTGATAGTGTATGTGTCTGAGTCCCACTCGGAGCCTGCGGAGAGGTTGACGGCGAAGATCAACCTGTAATAGCGCCCGCCAGCACAGCACGATCGATTCGATTTCAATTGAAGGATTTGAAGCTTGAAGGATGGTCCAGACCAATGATTGCTACTAATACGTTCTCGTGCCGGACGCGTTGCATCGTACGTCGTACCAGAGTTTACGATACCGTCCGGATAGAAAGAAGAATGCATCTCGGCAGTAGGTCTGTCACACAACGTGCTACCCAAAATTCGGATGTGACGAGTAAGGCGGCGGAAGTGTGGCCCCAGAGTCCGAGTCCGCATCCGAGTCGGAGGAGTGATCGGCAGAGAGGTCGAAACCACCCACGACGACCTGACCAGCCCTCTGACCACCAGCCAACAGGGCGCCGCCTCCCCCAGCCGCATGCAACCTCGCTCCGACGTCCTCGGGGGACCTCGAATCGGCTCCAGTTCCCAGTATACCTTCGGGAGCGGCTGCCTCGCATACCACCGCAGCACGTCGATCCCGATGATCTCTCAGCTGCAGAAGAGCTTTCTCCGCTCTACATGGTGCTTCTTGCACAGGAGGCCCACTCAGTTCGACGCCGTCAGGCGGGTCGGTGGACGAAAGAGACAGCTGTGGTACTACGGAACCTGCCAGTGTGGAGGGGCTGTCAGTCCGACGCCCCAACGACGATCGCAATCGAACCTGCTCACAGTTCACAAGCGACTGCTCTGCTCCGACTACGATTATGTCGCTCACGGCGTCGATATGCTGCTCGCTGGGGGGCGGCGATGGTTCCGCGGGGCCACCGGTGCGAGAGCGTCGTTGTCGTGCTATTGGATATGCGACTGCAGGACGAAAGTCGATGTCAGTCAGGCTTGCCAGCCGCCGAGCTCAGCGACGAACCTGGCAGCAGACTCGCGCTTGCGGAGTCAGATGCATTGCGACGATGGCGTCGTAGCGTAACGCAGATTAGCAGCCCGGTCGCCACAAGGATTGCAACGACGCCTGTCGCGACAGCGATGCCAACGACGGCGTTCGTGCTGAGGGTCGATTTAACTGGCGTGGCTGAAGTCGAGCTCGGAGAGTTGGAGCTGGAAGTCGAGGTCGAGGTCGAGGATGGTGTATCAGATCCGGCGCAATCGCTTCCAGCACCCCAGCCTCCCGAAAACCACGATGTCTAGACATCAATGGTGCTTGAGTCAGTTGCAGTTCGTGGTCTACGATAGGCGAGAGGAGAACCCACCGGAAATGCATTCGAATTGGCAAACACGGAAGAGAAGTCCGGTCCTCCAGGAAAGGAACAGCCGGTGGGGAAAGACCAACCCTCCGGAAGAACGGCAAATGAATGCGTGGGGACCGGGGTCGAAGAACCAGGATCTGGAACAGACGCCTCGGAGGATGTAGTTGGGAGCGCCAGATGTACAGAGGATGCCGTGCTCGTGAGCGAGGACGACGGAAGGCCAGCTGGCGACAAAGTAAGGATGCAAGGGCTCATTGAGTGTTTCGAGGCTATCTAACCAAATTCACGACGCACCTGATGTACGGCCTAGTTTCTTTATAGGGTCACAAACCGATAGCGATGCGGGAGAGGATCACGCTTGGCTACCAAAGGCATTGCAGATCAGATCGGAAGAAAATTAGGAGCACAGCGTGTACTGACCTCGATGAATCGAAACATCCGTCATCTCCGCATAAGCACAGAGCTACGACAATAGATCGCCTGCCGTACTTCAAGCCGTAACCAGTTCGTAAACCCTCGACCCTCTAAGGCCGTGCACAGCCAGAGTCGGAGGTTTGTTCTTGTTGATGATCACCTTTCACTACGCTGGGAGCTGTCGACATCCGATGGGCTCCAACAGATGTCAATGATGGGACATTGCGTCCATTTGGAACAAGAAACAAGGTGTGTCCGCACCGCGTCCGGCAACAAGACTGGGCCTTCCAGAGCCCTGCAAGGCACGACTGATCCGTGTAACTTTCTGCTCCCTGAGGCCTGAGTGTTGCCGACTTCCAAACTCCTGTCATTGCTTCAACCAACGTGCGCTCGATACTATTTGAACTTAACGCACATCTGCGCTGGAAGAGGTTCATTAATATCCTACCAACATACTATCAATGCGCGTCGAGACGACCATTGAGACTCACCGATAACCTAGCATCTTGTCCAATCTTCCAACCTACCGGACCTCCATGCGGTACTTGACTCGAGCTTTGGCTGCAGCCTTTGTCCAACAGTCCCACATCCCGCTCGAATCATTCAGGTTCATCACCATCGATCTCTAAGGGTCCGAAGGGCGAAATTGCGCCCATCGTGGCTCGGGAACACCGCAGGTACCCCATACGATTTCGCGTCTACGGGTTGGGCTCCCGCTCGACCACCACTGGTGGCTACGTCCCACAAGACAATGTAGAATCGGCGAGCTTGACGTTAGCCATGTAAGAACGGCATGTTACGCAATCGTGGATGTTGAACCGAATATCATTGGGGGATGACTTGTAAAAATACGTACCTCAAGCACTTTCTCCCACGGAGCGTACTGCAATTAACTCCTCTTGGACGGGGAATTGGGACCCGGACGGTCGTGGTTTCTACAGTGCCGGTGGGCGTCGAACGTCAGGCAACCGAGAACGCGCGACTGGGAGATCGTACGTACCTCACAGGAAATGCTGTGACTTGTTACAAGTATCCCACCTGGGAAAAACTGAATGCCCGTGCACAGTCGCACGGGTGTAGTCACGACCGCTTTAGTGACGGAGCGTAAACCCCGAGTACACGGCGAGCCCCAACTCGCTGACAGACTGGGGCACAGGCGGCCACCACGAATAACGGTGTCCTCGATGGCAATGTCGAGGGGTAAGGGCGACTTCTGTCGAGTACTATAAAGCGATCAGCGATGGCGGTCCAGGTCCAGGTCCCGGCACCGAAAACGTAGAAACCTACCTACCTCCCAGTGACGTCGGAGCCACCCAGCAGCAGCAGCAGCAGCAGCAGCAGCGCCTGCATCCAGCGTCGATACCCCCGCTCCGACCACCCATATCCACCACGGACGGTCCTTTCCCACCATTCCCCTAGCACATCAGCCAGCACATATAGCACGTACCCCCACTGTGTCTCAGCCGAACAACCCACAATCGTGAAGTAGTACGCGCAAGCCATCGGTGAGCGCTGCAGGCCCAGTACGCCTCGGGGCCCGCGACGTCCGTCTCGACAGTCACAGTCCAGGAGCTGAGCAGGGAGGAGAAGGGGCGGAAGGAACGGGAGAGGCGAGAGAGGAGGGAGCGGAAGGAGCCCGAGAGACGGGAGAAGAGGGAGCGCAAGGAGCGGGAGAAGAAAGAAGGAGAAGAAGAAAAAGCGGAAGGAGCAAGCGCAGGCGACCGGTTCGAAGGACGTGTTTGGCAACGGGGTCGGGGGAAGTGCCACTCAGGGAAAGAAGTAGGCAGAGGACCGGTAGGAGAGGCGACGATGAGCTTGGAGGAGTTGAGAGATAGCGATAGAGGAGGCGGGGAATAATGAAGGCTTGAGCAGGTTTGGGATCGGACTTTCGCGCCTTTGGTTTTGCGTTGGACGGCATCGTGTACCGTTCGATGACGGTGCCCAAGTAGCCCTACCCCAGAAACGGGGATACTCAGCACACCTGGAGGAATGATGAGCTGGAATCCGTTATGTTATGGTTCAAATTATTTGGTTCGCTCACCTCAAGTGGAACCCACGCAGGTGGCTGTCCAACACGGGCCTACATAACGACAATGAAACATGCGTGTCTGAGGGCTGCGGACCGCAGTGACTGAGCTTCCCCACAAGAAGAGGGCCACTCCACCATGCGCCTTTGCCTTGCATGTTGCATTCTAGAACTGGAACGTAAGAGGCGATCTCCGCCTCTGTTGTGAATCCACGGAGCCCTGGGAGTAACTCTAGGACACACCTTATGTCGAGCACCGCAAAGATGTTTGTCCAAGGGATGGACTTGCTGCTAACCCGATATGCGGGTATTGAATCATGATTTGGGGAGACGCGAATGACCCGCGGTGAGGTCCACATGCCAGTGGTCCAGGTATGTTTGCTCTCAATGGTAGACACGCAGCCGCCAAACCGGAGAAACGAATGGAGATCCGATGAACGGACTCGAAGGCCGTCAGTGCTCTTGAACGAATGATGATCGTCGAGACTGAAAACGAACACGAACACGAACACGACCAGCATCAGCGACTGCGAAAACGAAAACGAAAACACATCCGGCTGGACACTCACCAGAGTACACCACTGCCCACACACCCACCCAAGGACTAAGCGAAAACGAAAAAAAAGAACAGAAGCACACGCTGAGCCCGAGAGCTGTCTCGTCATCTCATGTCATTATAGTGAGCCTCCTCCCGCCGCCTCCCGAATCAATCGGAGAGGCCCGCGCACTGGCCGTAGTGACATACATACAACGCCCCTACCCCCCAAACACAAACACAAACGCAGACAAAACAGGCAGAAATAAAAATAAACGACAACAACGTGGGGGTAGAAAGCAGCCTGGTCGGGGGTCGAAGGGGGCAACGCGCGATATCGGCGATATAAATATCGGACTCGGTAAGGGCGAACAAGGAACCGTCGAAGGGCGAAAGGGGACCCGAGCTGGCCTGGAGCGTCCTGTCCAGGATCGGGGGATCGAGGGTCGATCATGAGAGGAAGCATGAGGTGGAGGGCGGGGCTCTCAGCGCCGCCAGAACATCCACACTTTGAGGATGTCCTGTGGGGCGGGACGGCCGTCAGTCAGCGCTCGCTCCATCAAAGATAACCTAGCTTGGCGGAGATGGGTGGCAGGAAGAAGCAAGAACTCACTCGTTGGGTGCCGAAGACGAGGAAGGCGATCATTGGCACTGGAGGAGCGGGCGCGCGATCAGCTCAGCGATCGACAGAAGGCGGGAGAAGCGTGCAGGGGAGAAGCGTGCTCACTGAGGCTGATGATGACGTTCCCGGCGAAGTAGGACACGTTCGCGAGGAAGACGAACGCGCATCCGATGCCGATGACGCAGACCAAGCTGAAGAGCGCGACGCGCACGAGCAGCGAGAACGGGATCTGGAAGGGTTGGTCCGACCCCTGCAGCGCGCGCCAGTTCCTGTAGAGCATCGCGCCGATGTAGACTGGATGGCAGGTACGTTATCAGTCTCGTGGACATACATGCCGAGGACGCGGAAACGGGAAATGGACTTACTGTCAAACCCGACCATAACCAGGAGGATAGCCGCGACGATGGCCGCTGTGATGTTGCCGCTGTGGGGTTGAATTTCGCTCAGGCGCGGCGAAAGACAGGAGCTCGGTGATGAAGTACTCACGGTCTGCCAGTTGAGATTGTGCAGTAGACGAAGTGGCCGGCGCGCTCGACGTCGGTAGGGTGCATCGTGCCAATCTAACATGCGGGCATTGATTCAAAACCGAGGAGAACGTCATGAAATGAAACTTACCACCAGGATGACAATGATCTCCGTAAGCCACGCAACGTACGGGGCCACCAAGAGCTATATGTCATTCTATGGTCAGATGTTGCAACGCTAGAGGTGCGATATAAGTCACTCACGAAGCCATTGCGCAGGCAGTCGTGCTGCTTCGCCTTTGGGGGCGCGAGCGCCTTAGACAGCGTAAACCAAAGCTGGAGCACGAGCGCAAAGGTAGACATGGCGACCCTGCACGGGTATTAGGCCATGTTCTACATGGAGCATAAAATCCACTTACAGGACCGGCGCCGCGTAGATCAGAGAAGCCTGTGTGAGGCAGAGGGGATAGGACGGCGGCTCCGGCGAAGTCTGTGATCCGGTAAACGCACTGTCCGCAATCCTTAGAACGCAGTCGAGCCTTGGTCAGACAAGAAGCGAGGACTCACAGCAGCAGGTAGGAGATACAGTAGATCAACCAGGTGATACAGAAGTTCAGCCATGTGAAGTGTCTGTACACCTTCGGGGCTAATATCACAGTCAAGAGGACGGCGAGGAGACCAATGGCGCCGGTGGCCTGGAAGGCTATGAAGATTCTCACTTCCGTGAGGTCCTGGGGAGCCTGCGCATTGTAAGATACTGTAGCCACACTACGTCTGGCGTGCGCGCACCGACGCGATGGATGGAGAGAAAACGAAACGTACCTCTGAGGGCCGGTCGCTATCCCGTAATACAAAAGCAGGCATTTCTCCTTCCTCGACGCGTTCCGATCCCTAACAAAGACAGACACTGACGGCACAAACGAACAGAGAGGACCTCAAGCAAGCTCCAGACCAGCCGGAAGAAGGGAAGTGATAGATAAACGAACGACCAGCCAGTGCGCTGCCGCGGGCTCACGCAGGAAAACGAAGGAGAAGGAGAACGGGGAGGAGGTGGAGAAGACGAAGGATGAGAGAGGAGCGCACACGGCGCTGGGGAGACCAGGTGCGACCGTCATTCGCGCAGATTCAACAGCGCAGGGCGAATCTGATGGCGCAGGCGCCATTTCGACAACCGCACGCTTGGCTACAGGCGCGGCCAGAGGCTCCATGCGCGACCGAGAGCTGGGGCAGGACCACTGTGCGATTGGTTCAGAGACCGCCCATTGGCAACAAGCAATGCAACAACATCAAATGATATGTATCCCCGTTCGGACCTTCGAATCCAGTGCAGCCTGGGTAATTATGGCGGAAGCTTTATAAAGCTGAAGGATTGTAAGTATTTATCATAGCTCCAGAGTGTAAAACCCGAGTCCTCTGTCCGAGACTCTGCTAGGTGTAAATCAGGATACTTCGCCCGAACTACTGTAGAGATTACGGTGAAATAAGTCTGAATATCTTTACCATCCTCCGCCGCAACGACCGTAATACCTGACTCCTTTGTAATCGAATACACGCTCTTTACGATCGCCATGGCAAAGGATGGTAAAGGTATTCCAAGTATTTCTGCTGTAATCTTTACCACAATGTAGACCCCGGCGTGCTGAGCTGGCCATGGAGCTGGATGGTAACGTATCAAAACACACAAGCGCCCAGTTACAGGAAATCCGCATGCAAGAAGTCGGGGACGTTAGTGCAGCCTACGCAACTTCGTCTCTCTCTCTCTCTCTCTCTCTCTCTCACTCACACATACATGATGGTGTACTGTATGATAAGTACATCCTGCAGCTGCCGGCGGTGGGTAAATGATAACAAGACAGTCTGTTAAGTACCCTGTCGGCGCTTCAGCTCTTGCTGTTTCGATTCGACGTCGCAGATCCGCGCGAGACGGTTCTCTGGGCGCCATCTGAAACAGCCAAGCACAGAAAGGCAGCACTGACGCCGTCCGAGCCTGTCCGAGCCAGGTCCTATCAATTGTCGAACACCAGGAGCACGAACTTGAACGTTCTTCACTCACCTGAGTGATGGAAAGCTTTCTGCACAGTGCAGTCGTGATGCTTGAACTGCGTGCATAACCCCCAGAAAAAATCTGTCGAGATGCTTCTGATTATGTACTTATCAGTAGGTATGGTACCTCAGGCAGAGGACGAAGCCGAAAGTCGTCTATGTTCACACATGTGTGGTCCCCTTCAAGTTGCGTACCTGTACAATATCCTCCCGACGAACATTGAATGAACCGCCATGCAGATATTTACCGCCAACCCGGTTACCCAGTACTGCATCCCATGGCCAATGTGCGTCATCGTCGCAGCTCCTCCACGGTCACACACGACGCCTAACCCGCACAGCAATCAGTTTCATTCGGAAATGACGAACGCCGCAGAGCGAACTGACCAAATGTAAAACGATGAGTTCGAAACCGGAACCTATCGTACTTTTCTTACACCCTCCCCTCCACCTCCGCGCTAGTGCGCCTGTGCGCGCGCGTCCCGATCCCACCTGAACATCACCAGCGGGACCAGGTCCCATATCTCGCCCACCCCGACCAGCATGATCCTCAGCGTCATCACCGCCGCGGCGAGCTGGCCCCCCGCGGCTGCGTCCAGCGCCCTGCTCTCGACGCCCCCGCTCCCCGCGCGCCCCAGCGCCATCACGTACACCGGCGCGACGACCAGCGCGAGCTTGATCGTGCTCGCCCCGTCGTGCAGCACCGACCACCCCAACTCGCCCGCCCCCTGCCGCTGTCCCAGTGGGTGGGCGGAGGAGGAGCCGGGGCCGGGGGGAGGGGTGTGGCGCTTGCGGATGTCGGTGTCGAACAGGAGCTGGAACGCCAGCACCGCGAGCATCGTCGGGAGGTAGCAGATGAGCGCGCAGCATCCGCCGACGAGCATCGCGGCGACGAGCGCGGGGTACAGGCCGTACACTGGTGCGGCGGCGTGCAGCGCGAAGCGCGTGCTCGCGGCGGACGCGTACACGCACAGGACCGCGAAGCACGCGATCGTCGTGAGCATCGTCAGCAGCGAGGACGACCAGCTAAATGGGGGGCGGTGTGGCGCATGCGCTTGAGGAGGGGGTTGTTGCTGGACGGGTCGAGCCAGGGGATGCGTGAGGTCAGGGGCACGATTGCGTGCGTTCAAGGCGACATGACTGGAGTCTGGAGGGTTCGGCGTCGGGGGGACGGCCTGGCGTAGGCTCGCCACCGGAGGTGGGCTACTCCCAGGCATTCGGAAAGTGGGAGGTTTGCTACCTGCTATGGCAGCGATGTTGCTTCGCGAGCGACAAACAAGAGATGGGATCAGAACATGCTGCCTGGCCAGGTATACGAGGAAGTTATGACTTACATGTTTGGTGGCTCTAGCAACGCACGACGTTCTACAAAGCCTTTCGTCCACCACGAGTCTCACTATGACACTGACAGGCCAAGTCTTCGATTCCAGCGGGATAAAAGCCTCGGCTAGCGCTTCGGTCGGATGTGGTTACCGGTTGCGATCTATGTTTCTGTCTCTCCTCTTTCCAGGAGATGGACGGCGAGGAGCATATACACACCTTCAGTTAAGTACTAGCCGTGCTCTAGGTGGTGGTCAAGCGCAAGGAGAGAAACTGCATTGCAAGGGAATGGAGGTGCAGCAACTGGCTGGCGGCGTTTGTTTCCTTGTGACGTCGACGCCTTCCACGTTTCGGCAACTCGCGTGTCCAGATCGGATTGTCATCCTTCTACGGTCATTTATGGACGCCCCTCCTGTAAGACCTTGAAGAACATGTCGTGGTGGACGGTGAAGGAAGAGATTTCGAAAGCGTAAACATAGCATAAGCGAGGGCATGGAGTGCTCATACTACTATTTTGCGACGGATGGCAGCAAGTATCATAACACCTCTCCTACATAGCGAAGCAGCCTCGAACCCGCCATCCCATGCATCGTACAGCCCCAGTACGCCCACCGATGTTCGTCGACTCCTGCTCCGAGCGACATGCGACATGATGATATAATAAAGAGAAATGCACGGGTCCAGCGGCGGACGCTGCTCCTCGTCGTGATAATCGTCGTCGACGGCCGTCTACTCCCTGGGCGCACCGCGGCCGACACCAGCGAACTGTGGACGGAACTCGCCGGGGGCCCCACCCTCCTTCTTCCTGTAGTCGTCGCGGTCGCCACGGTCGCCGCGGGGAGGGCGGTACGTGCCCTCGCCGCCGCCGGGGCCACGCACCTGCGCCGGGCGAGGGGGGCGGACGGCCTTTTTGTGCGTGGAGGGGACGATCTCGCTCGGGAGGTTCAACCTGCGCGGTTGCCGCAGCATATATCAGAATCGAAGGGTAGAGGACACGAGATGGACATAAAGGGGAGAGGGACATACCACTCGCGAAGGAAGTCCACGCCCTCGGGGGTGAGGACGTAGTAGTACCACTGCCAAGAGAACTGCGTCTTCACGAGACCCCTGGAGGTAAGGCTCTGCATGGCCTTGATGACCTCGAGGTTGGGCACATCGAGCTCTTCGTGCTTGGGGGCGTTGTAGTCCTTCTTGGCGACCAACACGCCCTCTGATGTGCGTTAAGATCTCCATCGTCAGGATAAGGTGCTGTGATGAGATGGATTGGGTACAGACCCTTGAAGAGGGACTCGTAGATGATGCGCCTGTGGGGCTTCGTAATAATCATGCTGGGCGAACTAGAGAGTTTAGGTCGGAAGCTGCACAAAATGCGTGCTCTTAATCAGACGTCGTGACCAGAGCGATTGGGGGGTTACTCACTGCGAAACTGTTATCGCACTTTCTCCGGCTGGAGAGCAGACAGTTAGTACTTCGTCCTGGCGCAAGTCGACCAAATCCTGTCATCCGATCGTCCGTCCGCCAATCCAGCCCCATATGCCCCTCCGATCGCACCGAAACCCTCACAATACCGTCCGTATAGGTCAAAGGGACGAAGCTGGACACTCACATTGGCGTGAATCGGCGGTGGGGCCTTGCGATTTGTCTTGAAGTCCGAGCGGGAGTGATTCGGTGTCTGCGCAGGCACAATTTCGGACGAGCATGGGCGCCCCTTTGCCCACGTGGGAGACCGGGCACCCCGGAAGGCAACCTCCGGGGCTCTCCGGGGTGCGTTGTCTCGCAAGCGCGTGTCGGTTTCGAGCAAGGATCCTCCATTGCAATTGTGGCCCTTCGCACTATCCTCACTTCAGATGTCTCGTCTCCCCCAACCGCCCGCATCCTCATCGCGGCCTGGCGTGAGGACACGTCTCCAGAGCACCCCCTCTACCCCCGTCGTCCGCGCTCCCGTCACCCCCCTCGCAAAACCCCGTGCAAAGACTCCCGTCGCTGCTCCCTCTCCGACACTCCGCACTCAGCCCAGTCTGAAAAGTTTAAAGCCAAGGTCGCCCATCAAGTCACCCGCCAAGAGGCCCCCACCACTTCCGGCGGAGGAAGATCTGCCACCGTCACCCAAACCACAACTTAGCCTCCGTGAACAGATTGCGCTGAAGCGTGCGGAGGTGAAGAAAGTTATCGTCAAGGCCTCGCCGGTAGAGGCACAGTTCGAGGGGTTGGAAGATGCTTCCCCGCACACGTTCACCCAGCCTGCGGTGCAGGACGTGGACCTTGGGCGATGTTCTATCAAAGAAACTATTGAGCGTGGACGAAGTTCCGGTAAGTGCTTGGTTTCTTGGTGGCTCCAAGCATGTCGAGCAGTACCGTATTCTTCTCGGTCTTGGGCCTGGGCAAGGTTAGCTATCGACCTGTGAAGTCGACAATGACTTCACTTAAAGTCATGAAGCCCTCGACCCGTCGTAGGTCGCCCTGCACTCGGGTTGCTTGACATGCCTGTTCCATCGTCCCCGTGCTGCCCTAGCGGATTTGAAGTATTCATTATTCAAGGACACTCTTACAAGGCGCCATCAACCTATCGTCTCGAGATCTTCCGTGCCTACCTTCCGCACTCTTTGAGATCCACCTTGGTATAACACCAGAGCCACTCAAGTCGGTCCCTGTCGAGCCGCCAATCACCACATTCACAGCAGGAACCTCGATCCGCAAACAAGAAGCTCCTTCGTGGTACGATGCGCAAGATCTCGAGATCCTCAAGGCATGGTCGAACGAGATACTCGAGATCCAGCCCGAGATTTCAATGTTCGGCTCACTCAAGACGATAGACGTAAGTCATTCTCTTTTCCTCGCGCATGCGATCGAGGCAACTCACAACGTATGACTTCAGTTGCACAACAACAAGCTGGCGTCCCTCCCCGACTCGTTCGCGGATCTCATGTCGCTTGTGCATGTCGACTTGTCCCACAACCAATTGACGTCTTTGCCCACCAACTTCTGGGCCCTCCCGCATCTTTCGACCCTCAACCTCTCCCACAACTCCCTAACTGCTCTTCAATTCAGCGCACCATTCGGCAGCGGCTTGAACCCACTGGGTCGGACGAAGGATTCGCGGGGAGATTGGTTCTCGCAAACGATCACACGAGCAACGGTGCCGCTGCCCCGCCTCACCTCCCTTGATGTTTCGCACAACAGCATCTGCGCCGCTGCGATAGACCACCGGATTCCCTCCCTGATTTCGAAGCTTCACCTATCCGAGAACCCTCTGGGCAAGAGCGATGTCCTCCTTTGCGTCTTGGGTCGGCTAGCGAGGCTGAAGGAACTCCACATGCTACGAGCTGACATCGGCGATGAAAGCTTCCCTGTCTCCATCTTCTCTTCCGCCTCCGGGGGGCTCTTTCCTTCGCTCAAGATCCTCGATCTGGAAGAGACACCTGTCTCGCGACCAGTCATCGAGGCAGTATTCGTCCCGAACGCTATCAAGCAGACCATCCAGTTCGAGGTGACGAACCAGGAGCCTCCAGATGGCATTCTCCGTATCGTTGTCGGGAAGCGCGTCATTAAAGAAGCTTGGGAGGTCGCGGCCGAGCGCGGGATGAAGTCGCGTCGGGGCAATGCAGGTGTCGCGAACGATTCCAGTTCAAACCCTTCGGAGCCAAGAGGAGAAGTGTTAAAGGAAGGCTGGGAGATGGGCGCCGAGCAGGGTCTGTTCACGGAGGGAGCGAAGCGAAGAGCGCGAGCTAAGGCAGCGACCGCTCCCACCTCGCAGACTCGTTCCGCCTTCCCTTCTATATCATCAACCGCACCAGGGAACTCCACGCCTTCGTCTCCGCAGAAGTCAAAGCCAGCCGCGAAGGTCGTTGAGAAGGAATCCTGGGAGATCGAGGCCGAGCAAGGTTTGTTCAGCGCAGGGGCGCGACGACGAGCTCGCGCTGCTGCGGTCGCGGCCGCCGTTTCCGCCAACCCAGAATCGCATACTCCCTCGTCCGCCCCGCGCACCCCGTCGCCACCCGCACAAACCCCAGACACCTTCGCGACGGCGCTGGCCAACCCACGATACTACGACAAGCTCTCTGCTACCTTGACACTCCCACCCTCCGCGGCTGCTCCTCCGAAGTCGATGCACGCGCGCTCCTTCTCCGTCGCCTCCCCCGCATGGCACAAAGTCCCCTCCTCGTCCGTCTCCGAGCTCGAGCTCGCCATACCCACCCCGACGCTCCCCCTCGCGGCGATCGCCGCCCACCCGCTCGCGCACAACCTCAAGGTCCTCATCCTCGCCAAGCGCCGCGCCGACCCCGCCTTCAACCTCCCCGACCCCTCCGCGCTCGGCCCCGCGCTGCCGTACCTCGAGGAGCTCTCGCTCGAGAACTGCGCCCTCGGCGACACCGTCCCCGTCTTCTCCGCCGACTCGGCCGAGAAGCGGACGAGCGAGCCCATCATCCCGCTGCTCGCGCGGCTCTTCCCGAGCGTGCGCACGCTCGACCTGTCGTACAACGCGCTGACGTCGGCGTGCCTCCCGTCCCTCGGGCGGCTGCTCTTCGCGGACCCGCTGCCGACGCTGGGCGCGGAGGACGAGGTCGCGCCGCCGACGGTGCGCAAGGGCGTGCGGCACCTCCGGCTGCGCGGGAACAGGCTCGACGACCTGGGGGCGTTCACGCAGATCGCGGAGCGGTTCAGGGGGAACAGGGAGGTGCCCGAGTGGAGGCTGGAGGAGCTGGACTTGAGGGACAACGAGATCGGGAGGCTGCCGGCGGAGCTGGGGCTGTTGCCGTTGGACGTGCTGTTGGTGGATGGGAATACGTGAGTGTTTTGTTTCGTTTCGTTTCGTTTCGTGCGGTCTCTTCTGGGGGCGGCTGGGAAGTGACATTGACACTCACTGATGATGGGCGTATGTGTAGGTTCCGCGTGCCGCCGAGGAGGGTGTGGGAGAGGGAGGGCACGAAGGGCTTGTTGAGCTGGCTGAGGGGCCGCATCGAATAAGTGAGTATTGGGATGCAAGGTGAATCGACTTTCTTCAACCGTTGTCCTTGCAACGAGCTCAATGCTGGAGAACTTTCAAAGTTGGGGATAACCCCAACGAAGTAGTTAGGGACAATTTAATGGTCAGATAGCGCTGTCGGTAGCGTTGTATAAAGTATCTTCGTTTGTGCATGTCCTTTCAGCTCCTCGTCTGAATGTTCTGAACGTTCAATTTTAAGCAGCTGCGGCTGTGGACCGTCATCGGATGTACGGAGATAGTGCGGAGACGGACGTGGTTCGGGCAACGTTATCTTATCAGATAAGATGGCTCGCCCTGGCGCGAAAGCACGCCACCATATGCAGCAAGCGCGACGAAGAGAGTGGGCTGCAGTCTCTTTTAATCCTCCACCCCTCCCAGTGACGGCTGCTCTCAGTGCTAGATGTTTCCTCTCGGTTGCGGTTGCTCGACGCGATGACCACGTTTGTTTGCCGCCAGTGTCTAGCCCACCCATTCAAGGCCGCGGCCTCCCCAAGCAGTCTATCCCGGAGCCTCGGCACACGAGCGGTCTCGAGGGCTTCTCTCGGCCATTCCGAATTCTACACCCCCCACCATAGAGTACCTTACTCCCTGACATTCAGAATCTCTGCACGAGGCTTTCAGCACCTCGCGCAACAGCCCCAGAAGGAGGACCCCTCAACCGTCCAGTCTGCACAACCAGCACAACCATCACCACCACCCTCGGGTCAACCGAAGGCACCAACGCCAGCGAAGCAAGACCTCAGCGGCGATGCGATACACATATCGCAGTCGGAGCAGCGGAAGCGGGACTGGAACATCGTGAAGAAGCTGGCAGAGAATTTGTGGCCGAAGGATGACTGGAAGACGCGGGGGCGAGTCGTGCTTGGCCTCGGGCTGCTCGTGGGAGGCAAGGTACGAGGCGTTTTGAATGCGAGGTGGGACGTGTTCATGGAACGTAGCTGGGTTCACACAGCTCTTGAACGTCCAAGTGCCGTTGCTGTTCAAACAGGTGATTGATTCGCTGAACGTGGACCTCGCGGCGACGTCGACCATTTGGGTGGTCGCGGGTTCGCTCATCTTGGGATGTGAGTCCCAGTTTCTGCATTCTTGTGCTATTCGAGCTTGATTCCAACGTGCCCCCGAAGATGGCGCTGCACGCATTGGCGCAACTTTGTTTGGGGAGCTGCTGAATGCGACGTTCGCCAGTGTTGGACAGCACGCCGTCCGCAAGGTCGCGCGTGAGACGTTCGACCACCTCCTGAACCTCGACCTCAAGTTTCATCTGTCGCGTCATACGGGAGGCTTGACGCGCGCAATAGACCGCGGTACAAAGTGCGCATACCTCATTACTGATCCGATCCATGGGAGTCTGATGTATGCACAGAGGGATCACGTTTATTCTACAAGCCGTATTATTCCGAATAGTGCCGACTGCTCTCGAGATATCTTTGGTTTGTGGTATATTGGTACGCCGGGCTTCTTTAACCTCTGTAAGACTTTTCGTTGACTTGCGGCGAAAGACGTACAATTATGGTTGGAATTATGCCGCTATTACTGCGGTCACTATGGCCGCATATACCTGGTTCACTGTGCGCACAACGTCTTGGAGGTGTGTACAGTTGCTCTAATAGTCGCCCACGTCGGTTACTCAACGTCCGTGCTTCCGTGCAGGACACGCTTCCGACGAGAGGCCAACGCAGCAGACAACAAGGCAGCCACTGTTGCGGTTGACTCACTGATCAATTATGAAGCGGTCAAGGTCAGTACTGTTCCCGGTATGGCGTGCCTCGTTTGTTTACGATCCTCTGTTAGCACTTCAATAATGAGGCCCACGAGATCGGGAAGTACGACAAGCATTTGTCTGAATACGAGAAGTCGTCCATCAAGATCTCAACCTCCCTCGCGTACTTGAACTCTGGACAGAATATCATCTTCTCATCTGCCCTCACCGGGATGATGTTTCTCGCCGCTCAGGGCGTCATCAACGGTCAGTCTATCTTCTGATTAAAATGGTGCCTCCCGCTAACATTGTCATAAAGGCACGATGACCGTCGGCGACTTGGTTATGGTCAACCAGCTCGTCTTCCAGCTCTCGCTCCCGCTCAACTTCCTCGGGACCATCTACCGCGAGATGCGCCAGAGCCTGCTCGACATGGAGGTCCTCTTCAACCTCACCACGCAGAACCAGCCACCCAAGGACCTCCCCACCGCGCGCCCGCTCGCGCTCCGCGGCGGCGCGATCACGTTCGAGCGCGTCCGCTTCGGGTACCACCCCGACCGCCCGATCTTCCGTGACCTCTCGTTCACGATCCCCGCGGGAAAGAAGGTCGCGCTCGTCGGGCCCTCGGGCTGCGGCAAGTCGACCGTGTTCCGGCTCCTGTTCCGCTTCTACGAGCCCGCATCCGGTAAGATCCTCGTCGACGACCAGGACGTGCGCGAGCTCCAGCTCAAGTCGGTTAGGAGCGCGATCGGCGTCGTCCCGCAGGACACGCCGCTCTTCCACTCGGACGTGCTGCACAATATCCGGTACGGGCGGCTGGACGCGACGGACGAGGAGGTCATGGAGGCCGCAAGGAAGGCGCACGTGCACGACGCGGTCCTGAGGTTGCCGGACAAGTACCAGACGAAGGTCGGGGAGCGCGGCTTGATGCTGTCGGGTGGGGAGAAGCAGCGGCTGGCTGTCGCACGCGTGCTGCTTAAGGACCCTCCGATCTTGTTCTTTGACGAAGCGGCGAGTCTTCTTCCTCTGCGTGCCCGGTTGTTGGCACGGTTAGTGGTGCGGAATGGCTGACGTTTTCGGCTGTAGACGTCCGCGCTGGATGCGCATACAGAGACAGAGCTGATGCGAAACATTAATACCCTCCTCCAGGAGAAGGCGCGCACGAGCATCTTCATCGCCCACCGTCTCCGCACCGTCGTCGAAGCCGGTAAGCCTCTCATGCCGTTCGGCCGCCGTGCACGGTGCCGCCGCTTACCTGCTGTTGTTGCCTACAGATCTCATCATCGTGCTCAAAGACGGCCAGGTCGAGGAGCAGGGCACCCACGAGGAGCTCATGCGTGCAGGAGGGCTCTACTACAGCATGTGGCAGCAGCAAGTCTCCGACATCTCGGCGGACGCTGCTCTCCCAGAGGCGGTGGCCGCGACCGCACAGCCGTAAGCTCGACACCTCACTGGGTAGTTTGGTGGACTCTTGTGGATGGGTAGCACGGATGGGACCCTCACCTAATTTATTCCTCCGTTTCCAGCCAAGTGCGTTCGCTGCCTGCCTGCAGCTTGATGTTGACTTCGTATCCTTGTCTCAGGGACGCGACTCTGCAGCAGGTCCAGTAAGAGCGACGCTCGCCGGGGATGGTTGAGGTCGCGAGCGCTGATACCGTGTTTGTGCCTTCCCATTCTCCCCTCGTTAAGTCCGCAGGTGGCTTTCATTTTGTAGATCATTCGTGCATATTTGCCGCCCTCCGACGTCATCTAAATAGAATAAGTCCAGATTTCATGCTTAACGCCAGCCTATTATAACTAGTCTGAACCATCACAGACGCTCCGATGGGCGACGATGTGTACTTCTCTCAGGCGTTGTTTTCGTTGGCTTGGAATAGGTCTGCTCCCAGCAACATCCCTGCCTGCCTCGGCCCTGGCACCTTACTCTCTCTCTGATACACTCAAGGTACATATGTCATCCCATGGGCTGCACAGGACCATATGGGATGCTGAACCATTTCAGGCATGCGAAGGGACGCCTGGCCAGGGCGATGTAGACGATAAGCCTCTACGTGTCCTCGTCTTACGAGGTGACGATACGACGTACGACCTCGTCAAGTACACTGGGCAACCCTTCGTGGCGATCAGCTACTCCTGGCCTGGCGCGGATACGTTCAAACGGCTTGGGACGAGTAACACTCCTACTGTCATCCGCACACCCGCGGGATCTGTCGCATCCACCCACTTTTCGCGCTTCGTCGCTCGTAGCTGCGAGGCGTATAACGCTGGATCGCACCGCACAGTCTGGATCGACTACCACTGCATCAACCAGTCAGACGAGAACGAGAAAATGGCCCAAGTCGCGATCTTCCAAAAGATTTACGCCCGCTCGGAAACCACCTTGATCATGCTCGAGGACGTCGCACTCACTATCGAAGAGTTCAGAGCCCTACTGAAGGGCAAGGCCACGGAGCAGACGGCGGCTCTTGTGCACCGCGTTCTTTCCGCGCGCTGGTTCAGCCGCGCATGGTGCTCGCAGGAGCTCGTTCTAAGCCGCAGGGCCATATTCTTCCTCCACAACACCTCTACCCCCGGAGAGGCACACCGCATAGACTCGGACCGCCTTTGGCACTGCATCGAGATCGCACGCAAACACGACAGTTCCATCCCCTCCTTCAGCCAGCCCCGCGGAAGCGTCAGAGACGAGGTAGTGTCGAAGAACACCTCATGGGCACTCCGCATCGTCCAACCCCTCGGATGCAGCGACGAATACGACAAACTATCGCTCGTCTGCAATCTCATACGCCACGTCTACCGTTTCACGGCCCGTCCGAGCGCCTTCAATGCCCCACCCTCGTCAGCCGCGACGCTGCAGCTCAATGTGTTGAAGATGGCTAACGTTATGGCGATCGCCCGCGGGGAATTTTCCCTGCTCGTCGCCAACCATGGTCCGGAAAACCCGCTTCAGGGCGAGTTTGGTTTCGGATGGGCTGGCGTCCCCGCGCACGGAGACGGGTACTCGGACGTATGGCTCCAGAAGGACTACGAGGTCGCGCGCGATCCCGACGTAGCCGTTGATGGCGGCGGGCTCGCGATCCGAGGCATCCTCGCAAAAGTTGAACGAGAGGTCGCGTGGGAGGTGGCCCGCGACGGTACCGGTCTCCACGCCACCATCGACGGAGGAACCCCCTTCGCAGTCGCGGAGTTTACCAGCAACGAGTGTTGGACGTGGTCGGATGAACGAGTCGGCCTTCGCGACCTCCTGACCGTGTTGGCAGGGATTGCCCATCTACATTCCAATGCCCACTCTGCGGACGTCTTGTCGCACGCGCGCATCGCTCTGGCCTATGTGCTCGCCGATCCCGACTATCAAGTCCAGCCCGAGCCTATCACTAGCGACATTACGTCGCTCGTTCAAGGTATCCTGGGGGAGGCGGTTGGGCAGCTGCAACACATCGCGACGGCGCTCAAGTTCATCCACCGTGGGGGAGCACGCATGGCGTTCAGCACAGTCCTTCTCAGCGAAGGAAGCGTCCTCCTTCTCAGCGGGAACGCGCCACAGGGACAGCTGCGCGGACGACTTCTGTTCCAGCCTTTCGTCGTACGCCCGAAGCTGTTTTCCCCTCCCATGGCGATGACCGCCAACTCCATGATTTTGGACAATACGCCCCTCGATGGCCCGAAGGAGACATATCGGTGCATTGGCTGTGTGCGGGGTCTAGGGATGACTTTGGAGACACCACAAAACGCCGAAAGACGTCTGCGGGTGGTTTGATCGTTGATAGCTTACGTCTACCCGAGCATCCCTTTGCCTTCGTCAGTGCCTCGCTCTTTGCACGAGGCTAGTACATCCGAACCCAGTAGAAACTGATAATGGTGTAGCTGGGGAAACTGCTGGGACAGGGACAGGCTGTGATACCCAACTATTCCACGTCCCTTGGTAGCATATTTGGCTTCGAAGTCCACTAGCAAGCGCAATGATCGCAAGAAGAACAGAAGTGGAATTTGATTTGTCGAGCGATCATGGCGCTTCGCTCAAGACAAAGTTTGTCGTGGTAATCGGGAGCATGGCAAACCACCGCCCCAATCGAAGAAGCACTCGGTGCTGAGCGCTGAGCGCTGAAACACCATGCATGAGCGTTCGTCAAACCACAATGATAGTGACAAGACACAATAGTCATTGAAACGTACACTGCGGGCTACGAGCTTCCCGAGTCCGCGAGGTGGTCGCAACCCTGTGCTGTAGAGAAGTATTTCGGACTCGCTGCTTTGTGAATGTCTCGCGAGAGGCCCAAAAGCGACCATACCATCCCGGGAAGGCATCCGAACCCTGCGACACTCACGGTCATCGAGCTGCCGGAAGAGCCAGACAAAATCAACTATCCCGCTCTTTGTCTTCGCGGTCATCCCGATTGCCGTCAGCTGGGGCACCTGCATCCTGTGCGCGTTGATGGGAGACTGGTTCTCCTTCGCCGCCATCGCGTCAGGGATCGTCGCCAATGGCTGGGGCGTGCTTCGTTATCGGCTCTGGAAAGCTCACGTTCAAGCATCCCACACATACGACAGAGATGCCTCCAGGAGAGGGGTTCCTCAAATATTGTGGTACTGAAAGGACCTGAGAGCGCGGTGAATTCGGTCACCCAAGGTCAGCGAGACGGGGAATCGGAAGTCAAACCTGCTCACGCACCTCCCAAAAGCCCAGACGAGAGTGTAGAGAAGGAGATAGAAGCACTGCTCTGGGACATGGAGGAAGGAAGGAGGCTAGACAGGGAGATGAACGGGAGAGCGGAGACAGCATCTCGCAATCGATGCCTCTCGGTAAGGCCCGGCAACTTGGACTGCTCGCTGTCCGCAGGTTGCAAGGACATGATACGGTGCTGCGCTAGCATGGGGGTCAGATGTCTCGAAGCCACACCTTGCGAACGCTGCATGGTGTGCTTGGAGCTGTAAGACGACCACATCGTGTAGCCGCACCCTGCACGGTCCTAGGCAGCACTCTATTCAACGTTGGCTGTGCGGGCGCCAGAGGCATGGTACAGTGATACCTCGTTCGTCCACCCACATACAGGAGAAGGAGCAGAACGCACGAGGCATGATGCGACCTGAACACCATACTTGGGACGGCGTCTGAAATACGACGTACCATTGGTCGCCACTCCAATGACGTCGAAATGGCACTCGTCCTGGCCTCGAGGACGAGTTGGCTGTGGTTCTTACACCCTCGCCTTTGACCGTGCGGCTTCCACCCTTGTGGTTCCATGCCGCGATTTGCAGTGTAGGACTTCTGTTGGGGCCCGTCAACCTCTGCCATCGCGCGTCTTCTGCACCTCCATCAGTGCTTCATCGTGGAAGAGTACCGAGAAAGTGCACGACACGAGTTCAAGGCGTGGATCTCAGCGTCTCGTTGTACTAGGTTCGGTTGCAGACACTCACCGGGATCGTTGGCCGCTGTTCCGCGAATTTGGCGTTTCTTCTTCTTTGAAGATGTGAGGAGGACCGCACTCGACTATACTATAGTTTGACATGGCATGTTTCTGTGTGCGACCAAGGCATCAGGTTCGTGGTCCGCCGCTGAGAGAGGAAGGGGAGATATGAGAAGCGCTTTCGGTCCACATGGGCGCCGATCGGGATCTCTCCGTCGAATTCCCCGCACCTGTCATGTAATTTCAAGGCGCAAGGGCTGCAACGTTCTCAACTGGTACTGGTGTTACCCTGAGAATAAAGAACCTGGTGTCCGCCTGCGCATAAAGACTACAATGAGCTCCACAGCCTGCCACTGCGCTCGGCTCTTACGCACCTCCACCCTCCCACCCTCCCTCCCGAGCTCTAGGGCACACGACAAACCCCTGCGTACTCCGCCGTCATGGCACCCATCGCTCAGTCCACTCCCCAACCCGACGCGGCCGTCCATGACCCCCTCGCCGGCGCGAATTTCACCCTCGACTCCTCGGGCGTCGCCGGTTTCTTCGGCGGGGACACCGCTGTCCACGGCATGGCGACCGTGAACCTGTTCCGCTGGCGCAAGTGGGGCGGCTGGTACAACACGCCCGGGAGCTACGAGATCGCGAAGCAGTACGGGCAGCTCGCGAACGCGCGCATCTGCAAGGGCCTCTTCCCGGGCGGCACGGACGACCCGTCGCAGCTCTTCGGGCTCAACGGGAAGGCCGGGCCCAAGTTCCTCGCCACGCGCTCCGGTTCGTTGTTCGAGCAGACGGGACACCTCGCAGCGCTCATCGTGCGCATGGCGCGGAGAACGAAGCCTGACCCGGTCAAGAAGGGGGCCATGGGGAGGATCACAATCCCCGCCACCGTCACTGTCATTGACCTGCCAGAGGTGCCAGAAGAGATCGTCTACCCTAAACTTTCGCACCACCACTCCGCGTTATTCGCCGTCGTCCCCATCGGGGCCAGTGTCGGCGCGTGCATAGGCTGCGCCCTCGTCGCGGACTGGTGGAGCTTCTCGAGCATCCTCCTGGGTATGTTCGCGAACGGCTGCGCGTGCTTCGTGCTTGGTTCAGGCAAGCTCACGTTCAAGCACCACAAGCCCGCGCGAGGCGCGCCGCGCGGCGACGGGATTTTCATCTCCAACAACGCAGGGGTGGTTGTCATCCGCGGCGAAGAGGGCGCGGTGAACTGCCTGACGCGTGGCCGTTTCTACTTGGAGTACGAGAAGTCCACCACCTCCGCCTCCACGGCCCAACAATCCAACGACGGACAGGTAAACGTCGCGCCTTCCGTCGAGCAGATGGCCGCCCCTGCAAAGGACGACAGTGTCGATGAAGATCTCGAGAAGCAGGCGGATGGGGACGCAGAGGGGGGCGAACAAGGGAAGGAGGGGGAGGACAAGGAGGACAAAGGCGACCGAGACACCGACAGCGCACCGTCAGGCGGGCAACCAAACAGCTTCGGGATCGGTCTCTGCTCCATCCTCCTCACCGCGCAGTTCCTCGTGCAACTCCTTCTCATCCCCCAAGGCGTCCTCTTCGGCCAGGTCATGTTCGTGTCCACGCTCGCGGTCTCGTGGGGATATAACTCGTACCTTTCGTCGATCAACCGCGAAGATATCCAAACCGAGATCCTCCGCAACATCCTCGAGCTCAAGAAGGAGAACGTTCGGAAGTTCGAGTTTGGCACTTGGACGGCGATGTCCACCTTCGCTTGCCTCGCCCTCCAGGGTAACCCGAACGACCCGCTCCCTGACGACTCGTCGATGGTCTGGAATGCGCTTCTTCCGAGCACCACGGAAGTGTGGACGAAGTGGAGGACAGTAGTGAACGAAAGGTTGCGGCTATCGGAGGCCTGGACCGTCCGGCAGACCGACTATGAAGTTGGGGTGGGACCGGCGGGGGAGGCAAAGCCGTTCATCGACCAGGACCAGAAGCTATTGAGGGAACTGCTCGGGGACGCGCAGATCGCCCACAGCAGGTACTTGGACGCGTACGGTGTGCATCAGCGCTAGGAGAGTAACCGTGCGTAGGACTGGCGAGGTTGGATTCGAAGATTGGAGCCAATGCATATGACGACACGCGTACGCACCATTGTACAATGACTTCCCCACCGGAAACGTCTGTATTTTTATTCTGTCTCCTTACGGAACTAATACGCATATACGTTACCTCATGTTAGCCAACGACTGGATGAACAATCAACGTTCAACATACGTACCTTGTGTTCAAACCCTTGAGCTCGAAGGTGAGATCTCCAAGCCAACGATGTAAGTTTTTTTCTGTCATTGTCGGTCAACGTTCCCATAAGGGTCCAGTAAGCTAGATGGCGAGCAAACAGGCGGAGGTGGGAGTTGATAATGGATAATGTGCAGTGCCAGCCATGAGCCCCACGGTACCGTACTGTATTACGTAAGCACGACTTGGACCAACTTTGGTCGACTCGGAAGTTCGCTGTATCTCTGAGCCTCCTCGTCCTCCTCCACGCACATCGTCACTCAAGGAACCCTTTGAAACTCATCGACGCCTCAACGATGTCTCTGTTCGCTCCGTTCTCCGACACCACATCCGAGCGTCCGCACCTTCTCCGCATCCAGTGACCGTGCACGCTGAGTTGATCATGACGCTGAGAAGGATCTTCGAAGGAGGCTTGGCAGCGTTCCATGAAATGCATTGCTTTCGGCTAATGATTCGGCTGTGTCACCGCCTGGTCATCGCCAAGTGCATGAAGGACAATACAAGCAAATCGATGCTTGGACAAGCAGAGCGACGTCGATAAGTCGACTACCACCACAAAGGCCCCAGGATACTTACGCGAATTTGAAGGACCGAATTGCCCGGATGGTGGTCGCTGGCGGCGATTCGATATCATTGACAATCGGCGCCGATGCTCCCATACTGTATCTGTCACCAAGAATAGGAAGTCACCGCCTCGAGAACCACCGATGGTACAAGGTTTCCGCGTACGTAGCGTTAATAGCGCCCTCAGACATCAGCCTCATGCCTAATAGACTCACAAAACCAGGTAGGCCAGTGGTCGACTCATCTTGCGTCCCCCCACCATCTACCGTCCGCCACCATCTCGACGACCTGTATGACCTTCTGCTAATTGCCTGTCATCCTGACAATGCCACCTTCCCGTATCGTCCATGGCCTCGCGCACCTCGCCGCTCGGTCCTCCGAGGTCGTAGAACAACCCGAATCCCTCGGAAAGTCCTCCTTCACTCTCGACTCTTCTGGTGTCGCGGGTTTCTTCGGCGGCGAGAGCGCCGTCTCGGGGATGGCGACCGTCAACCTCTTCAAGTACCGTCGCTGGGGCGGATGGTACAACACCCCCGGCTCCTACGAGATCGCGAAGCAGTACGGCCGGCTCGCCAACTCGCGCTTTTGGGAAGGCCTCTTCCCGGGGGGTACGCACAACCCCGCGCAGCTCTTCGGGCTGGATGGCAAGGCGGGCCCCGAGTTCCTCGCCGCGCGGTCGGGGTCGAGCTTCTCGCGCACCGGACACCTCGCGTACCTCATCGCGCGCAAGGCCCAGCGCATGCACGGCCAGCGCGACGACGACGGGCGCACGACGACCCCCGCGAGCGTCACCGTCATCGATTTGGACTCCACGCCCCCCGAACGCCTCGAGCCTTCGCTTCGCTGGAGCGGGACGGGGCTGCTCGCGATTATCCCCATCGCGGCGAGCGTCGGCGCCTGCATCATGTGCGCGCTCCTCTGGGACTGGTTCTGCTTCGCCAGTATCGCCCTTGGAATCATGGCGAGCGGCT
This sequence comes from Ganoderma leucocontextum, assembly GCA_020736865.1. NCBI lineage: Eukaryota > Fungi > Basidiomycota > Agaricomycetes > Polyporales > Polyporaceae > Ganoderma > Ganoderma leucocontextum. The sequence continues at coordinate 260,847 of JAHKGY010000015.1, read as the reverse complement.
CCGCGTGCTTTGTCCTCGGCTCGGGCAAGCTTACGTTCAAGCACCACATCCCCGCGAAGGGCGCGCCGCCCGGTGATGGCATTCTCAAGGACGACAGCGGCGTTGTCTTGCTTCGCGGGCAGGAGGGGGCTGTCAACTCTCTGACGCGCGGTCGCTTCTTCCTCCGCTACCACCCTAGTGACGGAACCCCCTCACAAGCTCAAGCTCTCGCGCAGGCGGACACTCTCAGGAAGGGTTCGGTCGACAAGGGGCGCACCGAAGCGATTGAGCTTCCCGCTCTACCGGAGGCCCGCTCACCCGCCGGAGCGGCCGCCCAGCTCAACCCTCGCATGCCCCCGGAGGGCCAGCCACGGAACATCTTCATCGGCCTCTGCTCCATCCTCCTCACCGGCCAATTCCTCACCCAGCTGCTGCTCATCCCGCAGGGCTCGCTCCTCGGCCAGATCATGTTCGTCGCGTCCCTCGCCACCTCGTGGGCGTACAACACCTACCTCTCCTCCATCGACCGCGAGGACATCCAGACCGAGATCCTCGTCGACGACGTGCTCAGGCTCAAGCGCGACAGCACGCGCAAGTTCGAGTTCGGCACCTGGACCGCGATGTCCGTCTTCGCGTGCCTCGCGCTGCAGCCCAGCGAGCCCCTCCGCAACCCGCGCAGGCTGCTCGACGGCCTCATCCCGAACGACACCGAGGTGTGGGAGCTGTGGAAGGCGGCGGTCGTCCAGAAGCTCGTGAAGCTGGAGCCCTTGAAGTTCGCGGCGAGCGACTGGGCGGTGACGGGGCTCGAGGACGAGGAGCGGGAGCTGCTGCAGACGCTCTTGAAGGATGCGGAGGTGGCGTACGACGTTTGGTCGCGGTGGCGCCCCCAGGTCCGCGCCGCCACGCCCGCGACTGCTGTCGATATGTAGATGGCGTATCTTGCTCTTGCTTTCTCGCTGCTGTTTACGAACGTACGCTCTGGAACGCTGCTGTTTCGGTCTCGGATTCTCGCATCGCAATGTACTGTCATACGAACATAAGTATTTAGAATCTTGCAACACCACATCACGCTGTAATATACCACTGTACATCGCAACCATATTAACGTCTTTCATGTCCAAGAATTAGATATAGTATGTCCGAATTGTTCTAAGCTACTAACGAGTGTTGTAACGGTGCCGCTGCGCAGGTCTACATGCACAGCTCATTATAACAGGATCCCATAGCCCAGCCGTCGGATCATAATCCGACCTTCTACAAAACGACGAGCTTGTAACGGCGCGCGTACGAAAGCGCAGCTTTTGGAACAGACAGGACGACGTACCCGACCAAGGCAGCCGTCGCAGCGTGGAGCAAGCCGCTCATGTCGTGCGTGCGGCGCCCGAAAGCGACCGACCCCGAGATGCCGATGAAGGCGGCATAGCGCACGTCCGGCGCGCGTTCTTGAATCGCCATGCATCCGACCGCGTCCCAGTCCCACACGCTGTGCCAATGCTCTCGCACGTCGCGGTCCTCCTCGGGGTCGCAGCACGCGAGCTGCAGGAGGGAGCGCAGCGTGAGGACGCCGACGAACATCGCGCCGCCTGCCGCGCCGATCCGCATCGAGCGGGCGGCCGTCATCGTGTAGTCGGGCTCGGCGGGGTACAGGGCGTGCAGGAGGGCGACGCCCGCGGTGAACTGGAGCGCTTGGACGAGGTAGAAGATGGCGAGGTCGAGGATGAGGGAGAGAAGGGAGAACCCAGGCGATGCGGGGTGGATGGAGAAGAGTCCGAGTACCCAGCTGGTAAGCGAGATGCTTGGGCCGCTCGTGGGGACCGAATCGCATCGGCGCATGAAGGCCTTGCGTGGGACGTCCGGTATGGTTCCGTTTGACGGTGGGTGTGCCGGAAGCGCGGTGCCCTCGTTGACCAGCGAGGGGTAGGCGATGGGCTCTCCACCTGAGGACGAGCTCGAAAGCGCAGGTCGGTAGAAATCCATTAGATGATGATGATTATGGTCCTGAAGGGGGTATAGGTTATCACTGGTTGCTATATAGTCTATCAGTTTGCAACAGAGCCTGCGATAGAAGTCGGGATGGTGACCGACCTATTAAGTCTGGGTACTCTATTGAGGAGACGACACCCCCGTGCGCGTCCTTATATAGAGCGCGACCGTCTCTGCCGTCGTGAATTGGTGTCAGACGATACATTTCGGCATGGAGAGGATGACAAAAAGACTATGTTGAGGCGCACCACTGGCCACGGCCACCCGGAGACGACCCATGCACCTGGCAGCGCGACACCGTGACGATCGCGAGGGGCCCGGGCCCAGATTAATGACAGTGACAAGACGTCCGGCCAATACAATTGTCTCTATGGTGGTCAGCTGGCTGATCAAGCTTTTAAGCGCAAGGAAGAACCTGTGTTTCAATGGTGTTGCGTTCGTACTACCCAACTTCAAGTTGCAACAAGACCGAATGATGCCGGGAGTCACGGTTGTAGGGATATTAGCGCCCATAGGCATTGCCAGCTCATCATCTTACCGCATCGCCACCAACTTGAATGACCTTGCTTTCACTCAGTGACGACGTCCTCCTCCTCATCTTCTCGCTTTTGCGCGTGCAGGAGGCTCTGCCTGCTTGTCTGACATGTAAACGGGCGTATCGCCTGGCTATTGCCCGGGTCGCTTCGTTGGCGTCCTGCCAGAGTTTCGCCCACCTCCGCTGGCTCTGCGAATACTACCTCTCATCCGATCCATTCACTGGCGTTACTCGAGCGAAGTATCTGGAGGACTTGATCATCCATGCGACTACATTTCAGCGAGAGCTCAACGGAGCAGAGCCCTCCGAGTCCCCAGCCCAGCTCATCGGCGAGCTGTTGGTCCATGCGCAGAACATTCGCCGACTCGCTCTGGACCGATTCCATCCTCTGGTGAAAACCGAGGCAAGGATCTCCCTCGCATTCTCCTCCATGCATCGGCTCGCGCAGATCCGATTTTCGAAGGTCGCTGATGGCAGTCTCAACGTGCTACAACGCATTGGGAATCCAAAACGGCTGACGCTTGCATACCTCGTCTACGAAAATGACTTGCGTGACGGGTGCAGGTCTCTACCCCCCCTTCTGGCAACACTCGCCTCGTTTCCTAACCTCCACACCGTCATGCTATGGAAGTTCAAGCCGTGGGATCCCGAGGACTCGGCGCCTCTTCCACCCCTCCCTTCCGTCCGCTATCTGCTTCTATCGCAGGCATCTGTCCAAGCACTCGACATGGTCGAACGCTGCCCAAATCTCTCCACCCTGGTGTTCTCTGTAGACGTCGACATCGCTGACGACACTACTAATGCCGGTCTGAGCTGGCGTCCACTTCGTCGCGTCATGCTCGCGAGCCGGCGAGAGGGTGTGTATGTGAGGGATCACCTGAGCACGGTCAGCCTCCTTCAAGTGTCGGGCAAGCTGGGGCTCTCATGGGAGCCAGAGGTCTCGGGATTTTTCGACCTCCTTCGCATCGCATCCCCCATCGGTCTCTATTTCGGTTTCTATGTGACCAGGTGGGGATGGTCGTCGATATTTTGGAAGGAATTCCCATCTGCTGTGCCGAGGCTGCGTTCCCTGGAGCTCAGGTTGGATTGGTGGTCCGGAGAGGACAATGACCAGATGGTGCGTTCTCCAATTCCCTGGCGCCACGGCATTGCCTAACCTTCAATAGACTCGTCAGCTCCTCGACATGCTCAGCAACATCCCGCTGTCAGTGCTGAAGATCCTCGTTCCCCAGACGCCTTCGCCGTCCCGCGAAATCAGCGCCGACTACTATAGGAGAAAGATGGCTGAAGCGAAGGTGAAGGAGAAGGAGCGCATGGTAGCGATGGCCGCGCTACCGCGACTCCTCGTCGACGCGATCCCCTCACTTTGCTATCTCTCCGTCGCGGACATGGCGCCGAACACTGTCCTCACAGATGATACCCCAGATGGCTCAGACACTGGTGATAGCTCGGACGACTACGATGATTCAGAAAGCGGCGTCCGACCGGACGGGTGGGACGACCTCCGCGAAATTGGCCGTATCGGGAAGCAGATGTGGTGGAAGATCGTCGAGGAAGAGGGGCAAAGGGTGATGGTAGAGATATCGGAGGATGAGGGAGAGCGTGCGAAACGCGAGGTGGAGCTTCAAGATGACGAGGAAATGTTGCGGATCGAAGGCGAGTGCGTCCCATCTCCCCCCTTGACGGTACAGGCTGCTGACAGTCAAAGCAGAAGCTGTGCCACAGCTTTCCCTGTAGTCGTTAGTCCGCAAGTAATGCGAGGTTGGGTTAGGTGTTCTGCAACTCGGTGCTTCCGCGGGCGCATCTGCGACCGATCTCTCTTCCTCCGGCACGTATGTCATCATCATTCTACACAGCATGCTTCCCGAAATTGGTGATTGAAATAGTTGTGGCCCGCAGGTGCGTTAAGTTTTTCCGTCTCCCTCTTCGCCCGCACTTACTCACCCTCCCATATCCTCTTAGGAGCTTGCTAGGAGCGTAAACGGGCCCGCAGGGATTCGAGATGGAGAGCGGAAGATACAGCTCGAGGCTCGTACTCCCAGTGGTCAACATCAAACGTGGATCTTCGGACGCGCTTGTGCCCATGCTCGCCCTCTCGGTCGACGGCCAGCTGGAGTCGTTTAGCTGAAGTAGTGTGATCGCCCATGTAGGCTGCCTGCATCCTGAGCCTCTGGGACTAGTCAGGATAACATCCGCGTGAGACGGTGGTAACAAGCAAGCATCCGGGTACTGATTAGCAGTACAGTATCTTGAGTAGTACGCATTTCGATCAAATACAACCTTCAATCAAACACTACCTTTTACCTTGAACATATCCACCTGACCTCTGCAGTCGCCTCGCATCTATCTCGGGTCAGCAGGATAAGTTAAGGGCCACCGAACGATATTACATCGTGATACTATTGCGGCTTTCAAAGGGCCAGCCACGCAATGCTGCATATCGGTTGAGCCGGAAAATGCCGGCCCGGGCGGAGATCGTTGCTTTCGAGTGTGCATCGCCACCAAGATGACCTTGCTTTCGCTCAACGACGATGTCCTCCTCCTCATCTTCTCCCTCTTGCACGGGAACGACGCTCTGCACGCATGTCTGACCTGTAAAAGGGCATATCATCTGGCCATCGCTCGGGTCGCTTCATCAGTTCAATGTTGGACTCCCGTCCGACTTCGCCAGCTCTGCGATTACGAGAACAATGGAGATCTCTGGCAGAACGGCAGCAAACGGCAGCAAATGGCAGCAGCTGCCAGCAGACGGCAGCGATTGATGGGGGGTGGTCAGCGAATGATGCGGGGCGGTGGAATGCGGTGTGAAGGGCGCTCAGGAGAGCGTCGGGGGCAGCGATTGGCCGGGGAGGGATGAATCGAGCGCCCTTGTAGCTACTTGCCACCATCATGTCTCCTCTCGCACCAGAAAGACCCAACAGCCATTCCAGTAGACAGAATACTCCGCCTGTGACGAGTACCACTGCGCATGTGTGTCTACGCCCTCTGAGCTATCAGTCATCGCTGACAGATACAATGTTTTACATCCCAGCACGACTAGCACGCCTGGGATGTAAGGCGAGACAAAACAGCCCTCCTGCGCGGACGGTTAGCACGACCAAGGACTTCGTTTGTGAGTTTCAACGTATGTTTTACCTCTGAGACCTTATGAACTGTCCAAGTTCAGAGAGTGTCCTTCGTCGTTCACGGCCCCACTGTTTCTGTCAGAACACAAAGTGAGTCTGGTCTCCCTGGGTAAGAGACATGACACTGCGTCTCGTCTATCACGCCCGGCTGACAAGAGCGAGCATATCGCGTCTTCGAGCCTAGGAGGACCGATGCTGCGTCTTGCAGCCATTGAGTACACTGTCTCAGAGCACGGACGGACATCGCCCGGACTACGAGAGCGAGGATATCGTGTCTTTGAGCCTCTGAGCACCGATGCTCCATCTTGCAGGAAGATTCTCCTCAGAGTGGATATGCTGTCTCACAGCATGGACGTGCGGGCAGGACATCGACCAGACAGCATGAGCAAGGATATCACGTCTTAGAGTCTGCGAGCTCTGATGCTGTGTCTTGCAGCATCATCGGTCTCAGACTGAATATGCTATCTCAGGAGCACGGGCGTGTGGGCTGGACATTGACCACACAGCATGGGCGAGGATATCGCGTCTTTGACACTGGGAGCATTGATGCTGCGTCTTGCAGCAACATCATGCTCAGATTGAGTACACTGTCTCGGAGCATTCACGGCCATCAACGCGATGACGAGAGCGAGGATATCGCATCTTCGAGTCTGTGAGCACCGATGCTGCGTCTTGCAGCCACATCCTCCTTAGAGTGGGTATGCCGTCTCAGCGCACAGGCGACATCGAGCGGACGGCATGAGCAAGGATATTGCGTCTTCGAGCCTGGGAGCACTGATACTGCTTCTTGCAGGAACACCAGTGTCAGAATGAATACGCTGCCTCAGAGCGCGGTCGTGCGGGCAGGACATCGACCGGACGACAAGAGGGAGGATATCGCGTCTTCGAGCCTGTGAGCACTGATGCTGCGTCTTGCAGCAACATCATGCTCAGATTGAGTACACTGTCTCGGAGCGCAGTCGTGCGGCGGGATGTCGACCGGACGTCACGAGCGTCGATATCGCGTCTTGGCCCCTGCGAGCATCGATGCTGCGTCTTGCAGGAACATCGTCCTCAGAGTGGATATGCCGTCTCAGAGCACGGTCGCGTGCGGGCGGGACATCGACCGGACATCATGAGCGAGGATATCGAAGTCTTCGAGCCTGTGAGCACTGATGCTGCATCTTGCAGGAACATCCTCCTCAGAGTGGATATGCTGTCTCAGAGCACGGGTAGCACGGCGTGTGGGCAGGACATCGGCCGGACGCCATGAGCGCCGATATCGCGTCTTTGCCCCTCGCGAGCATCGATGCTACGCCTTGCAGCAACATCCTCCGCAGAGTGGATATGCTGTCTCAGCGTGATGTCGCGTCTTCGAGATTTGGCCGAGTTAGCATCACTTCTTGCTCACCTTCACTTATCATGCACGCTGCCAGCACCGTTTGTGTTTCCCTTACTGACCATTGTGTCTGGCAGATGTACTCATTCTCCCAAATCATACTCAACGCTGCCTGCCGACTGCCCCTCAACATTCGGTCCGAGCCATGGCGCGACCAGTGCTGTGCAAAGTATATAAGTCTGTATGATCCGTGGTCTCTAATTTCAATCTTCCTCCCCTTTTCTTGCAGTGTGTCGCTCCGCTCACCATGGCTCGTACTAAGAAAAAAGGGGGGGACGCCGCACCACTCCCAGTCCATGCTTCACTCGGTCATCTTCAGCTTTGCCCGATCTGCGGCTTTCGTGCTGGTGCGCCCATCATGTCCGAAGGAATCTCGAATGAAGAGAATGCGGACTGCTGGTACGAGACAGTGCGTCGTTGCATTTTAGAATATTCATTCCAGCACTCATGGGAACGACACTTAGTGCTTAAACAACCGGCCTCCGAGGTATTCGACGTGCGATTACTTCGCTTGGCGCACGGACATCCCTGATGGCAAGCCAGGCAACTCCGAGCCTCGGTTCTGCCCTGGTCTTGTCTGCACCTCACGGGAGGACGCAGGGAAGAAGCGGAAGACTGCCAACCTCGAATGTACCTTTGGGGTTTGTAAGAGCTGTTGCCGCGACATCCAGTCAACGGTCTCTCCCCCGAGGTGGTGCAAGATTGCTGACCATTCTGCTGGTGTTGTGCGCCCACCGATGCCCCCCGGTATGTGGTGTATTCCCATGTCTATATTGATGGACTCACAATAGGATGTCAGCTGACGTCCCAGACGCGTCGTCCAACGATGAATCCGAGGACTCTGTGTCTCATCAGGACGATGTTCAGCCCCCAGCCCGTCGTGGCCGTGGAGAGCGTTCGGCTAGAGGTCGGTCATGCATATATATTACTTTGAACTCCACTGATGCTCGTTCAGCTCGGGGCCTGGTCGAGGACGCAGGCAAGACTGCAGCTCAACCGCAAGACGGTTCGTGCAACCGTAACCCGGTCGCTCGTGGTCAAGCTCGCCAGCAGGGCACAGGCGGGGCCATTCGCGCGTGGCACATCTCAACGCCGCACTGCCCAGATCAACCCTCTCAGTGTGATCGATCCGATCTCTACGCTGAGCCCGACACCGCGGCACCTGCACTTGACACATCGCGCCCTCTGTCGCGCTCTCGATTGGTCCTTACTACCAAGCGGCCCTCACAGAATCAGAACAGCAGCAGCGCCTCCAGGCCGAGCTCGCAGATTCGGAGGCCCGACATGAACGCGGCGCGCGCAAACGGCATGAGACCTCCTTCGTGGTGGAATGAGGTCGGTCGCTGCGAGATAGTGTCAAGCCTCTGATGATTCACCTCCGAGACCCCACAGAACGATGAGTTGCCCCAGTCTCTGGTCGTGCCTGTGCCTAAATGGCCCGAGTTTCACCCCCCCGATATCCCGCTGCTCGCCCAGGAGTTTCTTAGCACCAGCGATCGGTATCAGTACTGGGAGTCTAAGGATGGCGTCTGGTTCACTGGTAGCACTGGCACGGCACTCGCGATCTCCGGAAGCTGACCAAAGAGGATTTGTGCTACCGGTCGGGATGTCAAGCGTGGAATGGGAATGCCAGGGGCTCAGGTCAAACGGTCCACCCCGATGATTATTTTCTGAGCGGTCTTCACATCGCATAATCGTATGTCGCTTGACCTTTCTGGGCATTCAGTGGCTAACCCAAAAGCATACAATGCGCAGGTCTTACTTGATGACACCACGCCGCCACACGCCGTAACAGTTCTCCCGCCCGACAACTCCTCCGCGATCTGGGAGCTCGGCACTTTCGTTTGCCGATGAGACGCCTACGCGCCCACCAAGTCCTGCTGACACGAACGATCCCGATACAATCACCCGTTCGTCTCGCACCTCTCCGCAATTCGACGTGCAGCCTCCCCTGCCTGCGCTCTTTCCTTCCCAGACTTCCCAAACCGCATCGGAGGACATGTGTGTCGCTGCGACTACCCCTGGACCATCCAACTCGCCACTTGATCTTTCGAGTGCACCCCGTGGCAAGCGCGGTTGGCCATGGCGTTACGTATGCGACATGGCTGCTGGTTTCGATGCTATGCGCGTCTTACAGGACAAAAACCCTCAGATGCCAAGGGAGGAGGTTTTTGCACAGGTCTTTCGCCACACGTTCAAGGTATCGACTTATAACGAACAGCATCGTGCCTGGCGCGCAGCAGGTAAGATTCCTGGAGAACGGGAGAGGTGGATGGCGGCCGAGCGAACTGAGCGTGGAGAATGGTCCGAGTTCATGCGCGTATGGCGGGGAAAGAAGTAGATGATATGGATTTGTTGGTCGAAGATTGTCCGGTAATGGTTGTCTCACGACAATTACTTTCTTACTTCCCCAGTGCGCAAGATCGTCTTGGTGATCATCAGATATATTTCTGGCGCGCGCTGACTTTAGGATAACCCATTCGTCGGCTGTGTGGAAGTCTGATCGTGAGTGACTCAGGTACGGTTGCAGACACGAGGCAAAAGGGGTCTGTGGAACCTGCCGTGTTGGACTCGCCTTCGTTCTCACTCCTTGACGAAATTTCGTTCCACATTCCACCTCTGTGCTCTTCAGCCATGTCGTCTTCCAGCACTCGTACTGTCCTCTCCTACAAGCATTGGTACGTTCTTTGGAGGTTATTCATCTGGGATGCCACTGACGCGTTCTTCAGGGATGGACTCACCGCCGACACGCTCAAGGTTTGCCTGACTCTTCTAGCCCCCCTTCACCCACACTGCGAAGCTCATCTGGGGTTTCAGGTGCTGGTGCCTGTGTGGATAGGTGGCAGAACCAGCGGTAACAAGGCAGTCCTCTGCAACGCTCTCACCGAGGCGCAAGCATCGATTGACTGGGCGCGATTTGGCGATGGAAGGCCTACTCTATCGAGGACCCTGGGGAGAATCCTGAGGAAGACGTTGAGACGCGCGCCTGGCTGATGGATCGTGCCCTTCACCTCCAGATCTCCGCAGGCAAGGTGATCCTCGCGAAGCATTTCAAGGTGCGCGTTACACTCCTACGTCGTCTATTGAGTTATTGTCACTAAGGCTGATCTATTCTCAACTCCTCTAAGGGTCTCAACCTGGAAACCGGTGTTTTCGCGAACGATCTAGTGGATCGGGAGGTCTCTCAGCCTCTGGCCACTCGCTCTGCAACCCCGGCTGCCATACAGGGTGCTACGCGCATGCAAGCCCCCACGACGATCCAACCGCCCACCACCGCCCAACCGCCCTCCGCTGTCCAACCGCTGTTCTGCCACGCAACACTCTGGGGCTGGGCCTCCGCTCTGCACCCGACCAACACCATTCCCAGTCCACCGCGCCCCAACTGTCTCCGCGCCAGCACTGTCTGGGATGCCACCCGCCGCTGCTGCCACCACTGTCGCAATGGGTGCACCTGCTGTGGTGCAAACTCCTTCCACGCAAAACGCTCAGACGGTCGAGCAGCCACCGTCAACGCCCCAGTCTGTCTGTCTGTTGCAGAGTTGTTAAATGTGAGCGCGATATGACAGTCAATGCATGCACCGAGAAGACTCACATGCCCTCTGGCAGATAACGACGGGCGACGCTGACAATGACCTGATCCTGCTGACAAATAGCATCAAGGAGTAGGCTTCAGACGTTCCTTTGGGTTACATATCCACGCCGCGTAGCATCGGCACTAACACTCGGCTCTTGTAGAAGACGCACCGCCGACGAAGAGCCTTCTTGGGGCCCAACGGGCTACCCAGTCGCAAGAGCGGAAGCTGCGGCACAGGGCGACGTGGCCCTCTATGGCCTTGATGCTCGCTCGATCCTGCCCACCCGCTGGGAAGACCATCATCGCCATCATGAAGAATGCGCCGCTCGCACGCGCCGCAGGTCAAGACCGTCTTCGCCAAGAGTCCCGAGGTTTTCAACGCCCTGGCAAGTGATGTGCGCTTCATGGAAGGTACGCCCATGTTATGATGTGCGTTCTTCATGTGTGGTTTGACCCATCACGACACAGGCAACGCTCTGCTTCTCTGTCCCTGTCGCCATGCGTGGGGCTGTCATGGACTTTGCCGCCGGGACTGTGGATGCGGACAAGGAGGCGCATACGAACACCGCATTCTACCTGCATGCGATACCTCAGGACCCCGAGATGGCGCCACGGCCGCTTTACAACGTCCGTTTGATTGGAGTTTCGCGCAGATCCTGTACGCCCTAAGCTCAAGTGAATAGATTGCGTTGTTCATTAGTCGTACATTTTAGTATCCTGTGGACGACACGGTGTCTGACGCAGAGGTTTCCAACATGGACACTCCTCAGGGCGCCTCAGAGCGCACAGTCTCCAGGCGTGGTATGGCTAGCAAAGCGTCGTCAAAGGGAGATGATAAGGTGGCCAGGACGACATCATCGGTTGCGACGAAGAAGGGTAACCTCGATCTCGACCTTGCACAGGCGAAGTGGTTGAGAACGATGAACGACGGCGCGTACTTGGACAACAAGTTCATCAAGCTCCTCCGTAGCACTCGGGCGAAGTCAAACTATCCGTACAAGACGGTGGTGGGGATCGCTAAGACGATGCACGAGCTGGCAAAGCTGGGATGGTTGCCGGATACTGCCCCTGATCCTGCTAAAGGTACAAAGATTCGTTACAGTGCGATCGGCCGCTTGGTAGGACGATCGGCAGGCTGGGTCGGGTCGGCAGTGAAGCTACACGAGCAGCTGCAGGCTTACAAGGGAGACGACGAGGTTCAGAGGCGGCTTGGTGGTCGTCGTAATCGTCCAGTAGGCGTCAAGACCTTGCTGAAGGACATCAAGCAGGCGGTTGATGGTTATGCATCAGCGGTTGATGGCAAGGGCAAGGGCACGGCTGAGGGGCACGAGGACGAGGAGGATGAGGACGAGGAGGAGGATGACGACGCTGACGACGCTGATGAGGACGAGGAGGCTTTGCTTCCTCCGGGCAAGGGTTATGGGCAGCGGATTATTGACGAGCCTGAGGACGATGCTGGTCGCAATGAGCAAGTGGGAGATAGCGACGGTGCAGTCGGGACTGGCAGTGCAGGGAGCGCGAGTGCTGGCCCCGCCCGCAAGAAGCGTCGCACCGGTGGAGGGAGGAAAGGGAAGACTCCGGACATGGACGATCCAGCATCGCTGAGTTCGGACAGCTAGCGTATGGCCATGTGTTTGTATACACGTAACTTTTGGGGCTTGAAATTGTCGGTATAAAGCTTTCGGGCTGGCATAACAACAATTATCGCGACTCTTCCTCTCTCCCTGTGCTCAACACGCTTCTTCATCCGATGCCTCGCCACCCTGCTCGCCGCCATCAGGGTTCGCCACCTCCTAGACCCTGAAGTGCCATTCCCTGGCGGTCATGAGACCGAGGTGACCATTGAGCTTCCCTGCATGCGCATCGACGACGAGACCACCGGGCTGTCGTGGATGGACATTTGCCTTTCGCTCCGAGGTGGGGGCAGGATGGCTGTCGTGAGTGGTATTTCTCAGTGGCTCTATAGAGTCAGTCCCCATTGATTCCCATCCGATCTAGGTTGAGCTCCCTACCCGCTTCGATGACTTCCGCACTGTCCCAGCGGAAGTTTGGCAGGTATTCTGGGAGGAGACACGGTCGAGCGCGCTCTTTGAGCTCATGAATGCGGACCAGAGGATCAGCGTGCAGCGCCTCCTCGATGTCTTCATCTACTTCGCAGAGAATCATGAGATTGCGGAGCACGCATGGGAGGACTTTATCGAGCAGCTCGACATAGCTGCGACCATGGCCTTGGTACACCGAGGCCCAGAGCATGCTGACTGGTTCGTCTTCGGGCTTGCATATTGGGCGACCACCCAGTTTGCGGTATGTCTCTCTCACAACCCTCTGGCTTCGTTTCACAGTCAGTCGCTCATGGGGAATAGGACATTTTCCCACCACTTCCTCCCACCAAGGATGATCACGACAGGGACAGCGTTGGAGAGGAGGAGCGCACGGAGGATGCCCATGTGGCTGGAGCAGTGACGGACGCTAGTACGGCCCACTGATTTGGTCATGTGTTTGTGTACATTCGTGAATCATCGACGACGTGCTGTATGACACCCATTTCGGGAACATCGGGGCACCTCATGGCACTGGCTGTGAATTATCAATCTCGGATCTGGGGAGAAGGATAAAACGAGGCATCGGTGACAAATGATGCCATCGCTTTCCCCTTCTTCCCGTGCAGGGGCCTTCACTGGACGTGCTTACCATGTGGCAGCTCGGGCCATAAGACCTCTGTGCCTCGGGCGCATGGATCTGCCCTGTCCACTTGTTCAGGTAATCGCCATGGACACCACATTTGTCGTGCGAGGCTATTGGAATGGGGCGATCGCTTTGAGTGTCTACAAGCGAGTGGAACTAGACACTCGTCTTCTGAGACACTGCACCTAATTCAGGTCCAGCACGAGGGTTAGCATGATAGCACATATTGAGGCTCACCTGACTCACCAGACGATCGGTCCAGGTGTCAATGTGGGTGTACTGTGTGCCCATATGGATGCTATCTCGATGAGCTGATGAACCAGTCTGTCGGGCAGCCATTTGCCCTTCCATTTTGGGCATATTCACCAGAGTGATTATCGTGTTCTGCAGCATGTGTGTGTGGATTTGTCTCACCCTGGAGACTTGCTTGTACAATCGCTCACTTGTTCCTGAGTCTTGAACATCATTAGTTACATTTGTGGCCAGGAAGTACCTGGCAGCCTTTGGCCGGATGTTCGGCTCGACTGAGTGCATCACACCTTCTTGCTCAGTGTATCATCTCATCTCTACGGCTTCACGCTTTCTTCATTGCTTCACCTCTTTGGCTGTGTTTCCATGGACGACAATGCGGAGAAAGGAACTGCCAGGGAAGAGCTCCCAAACCTACCCCCAGGACCCAGAGCCGGTGCGGTTAGCATGCAGGACGATCTTCAAGGCGGAAGTGAGTCGGAGGCAGCAAGACAGGAGGGGGAGGACATACAGGGCGCAGGGGTAGACTCGGACTTCCAAGATGAGGTTTGGTTTACTGACAAGGATCGCCGGTAAGCAAATATATCCTCAATGTGGGGCCTGGACATGGTTCTCAGTTCGTCATCGTCATCAGTCGCCTGCAGCGCATTATGTCCTCACCAGACGAGGTTGAAAGCGACCGCTGCATCCACTTGGCTGATGTTTTGCGTGGCGCCGCAAGCTGGAGCCAGAACAATCGTCTGTTGCTCGCGGGGCAGTCTACCACCCTCATGGTCTTTGGTGTCATCGACGACATGTTATGGCATTCAGCCAAAGATTCTCCAGTCGAACTGCGTGTCAGACTGAGGATGTTGCGCAAGTCAGACGATGTGGCTCTCACCCAGATATCTATGCTGGCTGGGGTGGACGGTATGCATTGCTTACTTTATCTGCGCGGGAATGATACTGAGGGTTTCACCATATTACTTAGGGGCAAACACTCGTGGACTTGAAGCGTCTCTGCCTATGCAGACTCCGGAGACCGTTTTTGCAGGGGTGTACGATTCTGTTGATGGTGTTCGTGCACAAGGGTCGAGGACAGTGGCTGCCCTCAACCTGATGAGGGCGGGAGACATTGTGCGGGTTGATGTTGGATGTCGTCGTGTCGCCGTAGATGGTAGGAATCCTTTGGCTCTCCGTTTCAACATTGTGCGGATCCATTGGATTCTGGATGCGCCTCGCCGACATGTGATGAAGTAATGATGTAGTTCCAGCTGCTCGGACGAGCGACGACGAAATTGTGACATTGCCAGATCTTCATCAGAGTGTCAGACGACAGTATTGCCATTCATTGATAAGCAAAAACGCTCTGCACCTCATCTCACAGGAGAAGTAGGTAAGGAAAGCTTCCTGTGCGCAACCTCCTTTTATCCGAAAGACGGCATCTCCTTGTTGGGTGTGTGCACAGAGACTAAGTGCTCGGAGACAATGCTTAATGCTTGTGGGATACTGGGGGATGCGGTGTGATGTACATACTGGGAATGCGCCAAATGCTCTTCACAAGCAACCTCCTAACCACTTCGAGCATGGGATACACTTGCCATGACGTTGGCAACCTGGCCTCACCCATTCCAGCCCCAACGGGTCGCAGCTGAAGAACATACACATCTGCGGGGCAGCGCGACATCGATTTAATGGGGTTGGGAGTTGGTAGGCGTGTCTTCCAAGCTCTGTACCAGCGATGTTAGTCATGGTTTCGGTCGACCGTCCAGTCAGCAAAGAAGGGAGGCGCGGGGCGGGATGCAGCAGATGACGCAGGGACATACCTGTCGTGCTGCCCTGTGGCCCGTTAGGTCTGAAACGTCATCTGGATGGCACCATGGGTCAGAGGCAGCGAATGGTGCGGTGAGTGTGGCCAAGGAGGGCTCCAGAAGGGAGCGAGCGCGGCGCGAGGGGGAGGGGGAGCTGGGCGCTAGGACAAGAAAACATACAGAGCTGCAGCGCGGCGCGACGTCATCGAATCGAGCTGGGATTCCGTAGACCAGTCTTTGGAGGTCTGTCACAGCGAAAGAGGTCAAACTTTGGGTGGACAGGGCTGTGAGCGAACAAGGGGAGTGGGCATGAGTCAGGGGTCTAATACACACCAGGGCGGGACAACCAACTTCTGCTGGCCCTCTTGACATTCATCTCCCACACCCGCAGTTCCCAGCGCATCGTGCCGTCCTGGACGTTTCGCCTGAGCCGTCATCCACACCGAGCGTCATGCCCTCCTCGAGGCGCTCCTCCTCCCCCTCCGCGATCGTGGTCACCCACCCGCGGCGCACTGTGCGCGCGCGCCCGAAGATCTCCAGCTCGCGGAGCCCGAGGCAGAAGTTCTCGACGAGCGTGTACATCTCTGGTGGCTTGAGTGTCGGGTCCGATGCGTTGCCGTCCCAGATGTTGATGTAGGTGTCTGGAGAGAAGGGGAGAATGCGCATATAGCTTATATGTAGTGTGTGGCAAAGGACGGTGGACGCACTGACATTGCAGTGGACGAAGCAGCTGTCAGTCGACCACTGCACAGTGCCCCGTATACCCATAACGCAGTGTTGTTCCGGTTAGAAGCGACGTGGTTGACGGGTCCGTCTGCACGACAAGTGAGCATGGGCGGGGCACGCAGCAGGAAGGAAAGAAAAGACGCACCCCAGGACCCTTGTTCGACGTCTTCTTTGTGGACGGCGCGATCGCGACGCCCGCACCGCCGGGTGGGCGACGACATCTTGTCCCGATGACTGCAGGTGGGACTTTCTAGCTCGCAGGGTGCCGGGCTTGACATTGACGACGGTGCTTGTGGTCCCTTCCCGTGCCCGTGCGTCCTATGCAGAGATCGAGGCGCTGCGCCCGAAGTCGCCTGTCCAGGGCGGGTGAGCGAACACCAACGGGGAATGATGAACGCGACGGGGCTGTCTGGCTCGTCGATGCAGATGACGCTGACCATGGCGCCGTCCGGCGGTGGCGCTGGGGGCCGCAGCCAAGGTGCAGGTGATGAGCGTGGGGCGGCGGGGGTCGGGAACCAAGCCCGCGGAATGAATGATGGGCCTCCCAAGGTGCCGGCGAACAGCATGGACATGGGCGGATGGGCATGATGGGTGGCTGGGCTGGGGAGATGGGAATGGGTAGGCTGGGGGTCAATGTTGGTGTTGGGGGCATGAGACGTCCGACTTTGACAGGGATGGAGGGGCCGGAGTCCGTCGCGTCGTGGTGTCCCCACGACGCCGCGAGCCAGTCAAACGCGCCGCGCGCGTGTGACGCTGGAGGACGCAGGACGCGACAGACCGCTTTGACATGGACGGAGGGGCGGTCGACGTCCCGTGTCAACGCAGTCCGTCTCGTCGTGTGTCAATGTGCCGCGCATACCCTACATCGCATGGCTTCGAATCCGACGGAGAGAACGGTGTCGTCGGCGGCCCATGAGCCGCCTCTCAGCGCGGTGCGACGTCGAGATCCCAGACGCGACCTTGGGACCCACTCAGAAAGCCCAAGCGCGGCTTGCACACAAAGAAGGGGCTTGTCGCGACGAGCCGCGGCGCCCAGACCACAGCTAGGCAGAGTGTGTGCTATGAAAGACACAATATGACAAGGACGCCACCTGATATCTTGACGTAGAGGCTTTCATGGGGTAAAACGCAGCAAGGTCGAAGGGCAAGCACGCCCTAAGTATGCGCGTCGCGCCGCGCTCAAGCGCTCATCAACAACGCGGCCCACGTGACCACAGAGATTAGTCATCCCAACAAGACCGCCTGACTCGGGAGTCCTCCCAAGTCACAACGTATACCGATCCCCCGGACTAGTTCTTGTAACATCAAGCCAACCCGGTCACTAGACTCTCACACTTGCTGTAAAAGTACTTATACTACTGCAGATAAGTCGTTCACCCCTCAAATTACAGCTCCAACTGCAACCCACCGCCCAACCAGGGCCCGAAGGCCTTGAGGGGGCTCATTGTCGCACAGACGTTCAGTGCGACGATGATCATGACAAGGGGTGTTCAGGTGAGTGCAGTTTATCTTTTCCCTATCCCCCGCGCCCACGGTCGCTCTGAAGAGTCGCACTCTGCGCCATTGGTCTACAGGAAGGTCAAGCGCCCATCACGCCCTCGGGTCGCGCCCCCGCTCCCTTCCTCTCTGGTACCTTCCTCGGCCCCAGCCATGCCTCCATTCACCCGTTCAGACCCATGGCGACATCCAGGCCAAGTTCCATACCCATCGGGCCAGAGGGTAGCCCAACAGGTACGTCCCAGCGTCATATGCTGCACCTCGCCGTGGACCGGCTCCCCTTCTTCGCTAACAGCCCTCTCCACCCAACGCATGCCTTGCTTCGCGGCTATAGACCTTGGAATACATGTCTACCAATACCCAGCCCGATCCGACGACGTTGCGCCATGCTGCAGCCCGGTACGTTTTCTGGTACTAGCGCCCAGCTCTCCCTTCCTCTCGCGCCACGCTCCCTTCTTCTCTGGTGCCCTCTTCGACCCCACCCACGCCACCATTCGCGGGTTCAGACCCAAGGCGACATCCAGACAAAGTTACAGAAGCATCGGGCCACAGGGCAGCCCAACAGGTACGCCCCAGCGCCATCTGCTGCACCTCACCCCTCGCTCACCTCCCTTCTTCCCTCGTTCGTTACTCTCACCCAATCCCCCCCCCTGCTCCGCGACCATGGAGACCTTCCTGCCATGTTCCATCCCCATCGGACTAATCCCGAGCTCCTGCAGGTGCGTCTATTTTCCGCACCTGCCGCCCAACGAACCCCCGCCTCGCGCTCGCCTCCCTTCTTCGCTCCTTCATTCGTGTCACCCAATCCCCCTCCCCCCCCCTGGTCCGCGACTTGGGCGACCTGCCCACCAAGTTCCAGCCCCATCGGACGACACTCGACGTCCCTGCAGGTGCGTCGGTTTTCTGCACCTGCAGCGCCCAACGACTCTTGGCCTCGCGCCCGTATCCCTTCCTCGCTTACTTGTTCGTCTTGGCAAATTCCCCTTCACCCCTCTAGTCTGCGACCTGGACGGCCGGTCTGCCAACTTCCAGCCCCATCCGACGACTCCCGAGGTCCCCGCAGGCGCATCATGTATAACCCGCCACCACGCAATCACACTTCTTGTCGTGTCCGTCCCCCTTCTCCGCTCACTTGTTCGTCTTGCCCAGGTCCCCATTTCTTCTACATTCCAGAACCTGGACGACCTGTCTGCAAAGTTACAGCGCAATCCACCAATGCTCGAGCTCTCTGCAGGCTGTGTTTTGTTTCTGCTTCTGGCACCCAACGACCCCAGGCCTTGCGCCCGCCACCCATCCTCCCCCACTTGCCTATGTTTAAACCAACCCTTTTCAGTGTTATGTCTCTAATCCAGCGCGAAGTGCATCCCAACGTTCAGCAGTAACCGACCACTTCCGAGAATCCTGTAACTACAGTAAAGAAATATGGGCTGTCCCTTCTGTCCTGCAATATTATATGCATGAGCTGTGCCAGTCCCTGTGAGCCATTGAAACCATGGGTTTATCGTGACGATTGAGGCCACCACCACCCGCGGTTGAGAATGGGCGCACAGAGGCTGATTCCTTATCAGTAAACTTTAAACTTGTTGTCTCATACTCTCACCATCGTCCTGCACTTGTGCCACATATTTCCATGATGCAGTCTGCCAACGTAGAGGAACATGCCCTCATGGACGAAGAACTCGTTGAACGGGTCCTGAGGACCTCAATTTCGCCTGACACTTCGTTCACAAACGGTATGCCCAGTCAACTGACCTCCGTGCAAATGCAATATCGTCTGCTATTTAATCCCAGGTGATACAACTACTGATGACCTCCCACACCAGAATCCGATGAGGAAGACATGGAACTTGTGGCCAAGATACTCGGTCTGCCCGAAGGTCACACCTTGGATATAGCAGCCACAATTCTCGCGGAGGACGACCTCAAGAGACTTCAACTCGAAAATCACACCTTCAATCGGGAGTTGGACCCGTTCGCGGAGCCGGAGCAGGACGTAGGAATCGGAATTTCAGGACCACAAATTCTGCCATTCCCAGTGTGAGATCGGTTCTGTAGCCATACGTCCAGTGTCCTCACATTCACGAACAGAGTCAGCGTCCATTCCGCACCCCAAACGCAAGTGCTTGTGTCACTTGAACTGGATTTCCATCAAGTCATCTTGCCTTATGTGAAAATGGATCTGTAGTCGCCGCTCAAGTATGGCGATGTCCCTAACCTTTGCACATATGGTCTTCGTGTGTCTGACAACTGTATACCGTTATTTGCCAACAGTCGCTCGAAGACGAGCAGCCAGCACCACCCCCAGACAGTCGGGCCACTCAAGCGACTGTCTTGGCCGTCTCGAAGCCAAACGTATGTTGACTCACAACACTCTTGCATGACACTTACAATATACCGAGTTCAGCGTAAACCCCCTCGCCCAAGGAGGCGAAAACAGCTTGAACAACAGATTCAAGCTGGCCTAAGACATGCAGCGTCAGTCGTCACCAGCTCGGTAGCAAGTCTGAAAGACTTGCCACAGACGGAAGGAGGGTGGAGAGGTCGTGATTTTCGCCACCGCCCGACCACCTTAATCTTCGCGAGCAGTGGAATGGGGGATGATTGGAGAGAGACTCGTGCGGGAGAATTTTCAGAAAGTTCCATACGAAGGGTGAGTATTTCACCGTCCACTGCAGAGTCAACCGGTGGCTCGATTTGATAACTCACAACCATGTAGCCAACCAACGTGGTTGGTCGACAGGCTTGGCATCGGGTATGGGTTGCGCACAGAACAGCTGGGGTGGCTGTCAGATCCATGGCCTGGCCCAGAGGGCGGCACATATCTTCAGAGGCTCAACTGGGAATGTGACGAGTACAGGCGGCTTTGCGGTGATAACCCCCAGGATGCCATAGACAAGAATTATCGGGGCAACCATTGGGCCTCTGTGCCTGGTGTCGACCGGCAGAGCAAAAAGGTGTGTAAAACTCTTGACAACAAATGCAGCCCTATTTCCATGGTTATTTTCAGAAGCCCAATTGGACGAAATTTCACCGTGACCATTTGGAGGCCACTCTGTGGCTGTTGCAGGCACATACTGCTACCCATCGCCTTATGTGAGTGTGTCGTGTTCCCTCTTCGACTCTTCTGCCACTCATGAGTCAGAAACCAAAGTGAAACGGCAAAGGCTATATTCACGATGCGATTCCCTATGCTCGCTGCGCGCGTGCGTATCTGCGAGGAAAAACTAGTCGCTTTAGGTTGTGACCCTGAGGTTGCGAAGCCTCTCTTTGGGCTCTGGTACAACTACTGTATCAACGGTGCTCGCCCGCATGCTTCTGTTGATGGCGTGAGCTGCCAACCACACACGGACGGCCAGAACTTGGCCATCATGATGTGTGTACTGTTCATCTATGGCAAGTCGTTTCCCCTTACAATAGTTGCCTCAATGGACTCACTGTTGTGTACTAGGTGACTTTGACTGGAGGGAGAAAGCATGGCTGGTTTTGTGGGAGGCGAAACTTATCATTCAACTTCCCATTGGGGTTCTCTTCTACTACCCATCAGCGCTCTTCATACATTTCAATATCAACATCACAGGTGACAGTGCCACTGTGACTCGTACCTTCGAGAACGCCTGGCTCATCCATTCACAGACTTCAACCAGCACATCTTTACCACGGCAGATGGCTCCATTCCAACTCCACAGACGGCGCGCCCACTGGCGATACAAGGTGTCAAGGGCCGAGGCTCAATCGTTTTCTTCAACCAAGCCTCGGTATTCCAATATGCAGAACTTGGATGCTCCGTCGCGGAGGCTGCAAAGCAGGGTTTGCAGACAGCAGCCGATAACGAGCCATACATGGCGGAAATGCCAGTCTTCGATATCGACACTAGCATGCCACAGTAGAACCACAACACCTGTCATTGTTTGTACTGAATCCAGAGATTTATCTATTCCACTCGAGCCAACTCGCCAATCTTCCCCACATCAAGGCCGTCTTCAACTCCTGAACGCCAAGGTCAAGCTCGACCCAAACCTTCACCCGCCGGTGTACCCGATCTTGACCAGTGTGCCTCCCGGACAGCCTCTCAGTTGACCACTCGTTTCACATCCTTGAATCTACTTTGTTAGCTAGTCCGTATAGCGCGAATGCTTCCAGCTGCGGCGCCAACCTCTCTTTGACCAACGATAAATATGTGATCTCGACAGTACTGGACAGCGTGGATCAGCCGCCGACGCCATAGGGCGGCCACTGGCAGGAGGCCGTCAACCGCAGCGTGCTCACGCTCAAGCCCCTCATGTTCGAGCCCACCGTGCGGTTGTCGCAAGCCCCATAATCAGCCTGCCCGAGTGCATTGGCGGCACGGGCAACTGGGACTACAACGCATCAGGATCTGTGACTCATCCTTCACGCCTACACGCCGCACCGGGTCGGGATCACCTACGCCCAGCCCTTCCCTTTGCTCAGGTGGCCCCAGCTCACCTGGCCGTCGGTGACTCACTTTGACGTGCGCCGCAGTTTACATGGAGTTCATCTTCAAGCGCGTGTGCACGCGGGACTCGGACGGCTCGCTCAAGATCATGTGTCCGAGTCGATGTAAGTATACTGTTGGTCTGTACATTGTACTCTACTTTCGAGGCAATGCAAGCTCTTCGAGTGGAACCAGTCGAGGGTGACGACCGCGACGTTGTAGGGCAGCGACCTTCTGCTCATTGTAATAATGTATCATCTCATCAAGAAAGAAATTGAAATGAACTTCAGACATCTCCCGAACGACTGGGAGGAATTTCCCCAACCACACGTTCGTCTGCTCGGCGATCGACGAGTTGAATTGCCATCCACCCCCCTCTGCAATGAGTTCAGGAAACAACGCCGGATTGCAATGCGTCTGGCAGAAAGTGTCCGAGTCCTTGTGTTTGTTCTGCGCATGGAAGACGTCGACTGGGTAGCACATCTCGAGGAGACGCTTGTCTTGGCTGCTTCGGATATGCTGGAGAAGCTGACAGTTGTTGTCGAAAAAGTTATAGCAAGGCAGCGAGCGTGGATATCTATCCGGAAACGCAGCATGAAGAAAACACTGTGAATGCGAAGAGTGAGTACAAGTCAAACACCATCAGGCCACGCTTACACGGCAATTCGAAGGCGATTCTGCCTCAAAGAATGTGGCCCGTGATATGACGACCCCACATGGACGGACGAGCAGTTGCTCGTTGTGCGTCCATTTACGGGCGAGGGTGGACTTCATTTTCGTCTCCTTGTCTTTCGACTTAGCACGGACGTTTGAGGGAACGGCGGGATCGTCGATAAGTTCCTGGACATCTGGATCATCAAGAACATCTTCAGTGGGCTGCTGAGATGGCAGTGAACGGATATGCGATGCGACGGAGCGGGCGGCGAGGCGGCGTTTGAGCTCAAACAAGGCTTGTCCTTGTTGGCGGCGGTTATCTTCGTATTGGCGGTGGGACGTGGTGTTGCACGTACGCTTTCCATCCGACACAGGGTCGGGACAACCCTTGATCGCGCATTGCAAGTCAAGGTTGCGTGAGTTGACAGTGTCGATCCCGTGGCGACTCCAGCCGTTCTGTGCAGTGATATGCGTGGCACCGTGGATGCCCGACAGTCACGCCGTCCATGACAGATGCTGAGATGCGTCCTAAATCTCTTGTCAGTACCACACATAGAGGCCTTAAACAAGCATGTGGGACTGACGTGCGGGTGTTCCTTCTGGTGAACCTGGAGGCGGAGGGATGATCTTTTCGCAGTCGTCGCAGGCATGCGCCCACTGGGCCTGGCCTGTCCCAGCGATTGCCTGATTGCGTTTATCGAGAGCTTCTGTGAGGCGGTCACGATTGTCGCCGTGGTGAGGCAACTTCAGATGTCCAGAGGTGCGCGCGTCTTCAGGTGGAAGGATAGACGACATACGTGCCTGGTAGGTGAGTAGCGCATGGAGATAGAAGGCGTTCCAAACCACCTCAGTGGTTAGTGCTGGAAACTCGTAGTCGGTATGCTGGTTGAGATTGTAGACTCGTGCGCAGGCATCCCCAGAGGCACTACCGTGTTCGAAAATGAGACTGAGCATATACAGAAATGGCAGGAGTGAAGCGTACTGGGTAAATGCCATTTGACTCCGAAACAATTCGACGAGTCTGGTCTCGACATACGAGTGCTTGACAGCTTCTATGTACGTGGGCACACCGTCGTAGTACCGCCGAAACGCAGTCGGTGCTTGAGGGTGAGAAACGTAGTAGTTGGGGTAATACGATGTGCTGCAACCTGTAAAATCGCAGTAGAGTGAGTGCGAGCTACATCAATGAATATGTCAGAACTCGCACCTCGACAATACAATGTCAGAATCTGGATTTTGAGGACTCCCCGCTTGTGAGTGTACAGTGTACCCTCAAAGTACGCGCGGTTGCCGCCAAGTGGCTTGTGGAGTTGAGGACATCCGGCGACAACACATTGCCGAACAGGAGGTGCGATGATTTCCGCTCCTAAAGGCCTTGCATAAGTGTGTGGTATTGCTCAGCTTATAACCAGTGAGACGTACCCAAATGAAACCTCGGAGCAGTGATGCTGAGCTCGCGATCGATGTCAAGTTGGTTTGACAATGCATGACTAGTGAACTCGTTGATGAGTTGTTCGCCAAGGGCTGACCACAAGATATTGACGTAGTCGACAGTGAGTTTGAGCTTCATGGCGAGCACGTCTTCCATGTCCGAAAGAAGAGCGGGGAGCCCTCTGGTGGCGCGCGGTGCAGAGGTTAGGATGAGAGGCATAAAGCGTGATATAATGTCAAAGAAATGCGAGAGCTGTCTGTAACTGAGGGTGTTGTACAGATCAGCATGGGTTGAGAGGGCTCGTGCAATTTCAGCGATAGAGATCATGGTGGTACTCGTCAGACGATGAGGGTCGCCCGTTTCGCTCTGAGTCGGTGCCCACTTATCGATGATATCAAGGGCGGACTTGGAGGTTTTTCAGTCACATTCAGGCTATCAAAATGGGTATTTGATCTGCGACTCGGGTACTGGAGACACAGAATGAATGCTCGGAGGCGTGGTACACCTGCTCCGAGTGCCGACAAGCTGCAATATACCGTCTGGAATTAAATTGATCTGCTAGACATGACGTCGTTTCTCACAGGTGCATGCCAATCTCCCAGGTGCAGAACTGATGCTCCCAGACGTGCTAGACACCACATCAACGCTGTGAGTCCCAGGCTGCAATATACCGTCTGGAAGGAAATTGTTCTGCCAGACATGACATCGCTGCTCACAGCTGCATGCCAATCTTCCAGGCGCAGAACCAATGCTCGGAGCCGTGCTAGAACCTACGTCAATGCTTGGAGTCCAGGCTCGACATCGCTGCTCACAGCAATGCAATCTCCGAGACACGGAACCAACGCTCGGAGGCGTGCTAGACCCAACATCAACGCTCCGAGCGGCACTAGCAGGAATATACCGTCTGGAAGGAAATGTCTTCCAGACTCGACATCGCTGCTCACAGCTGCAATGCAATCTCCGAGACACGCGACGAACGCTCGGAGGCGTGCTAGACCCAACATCGACGCTCCGAGCGGCACTCAGCAGGAATATACCGTCTGGAAGGAAAATATCTTCCAGACCCAACATCACTGCTCACAGGTGCATGCAAATCGAGACGCAGAACCAACGCTTGGAGGCGTGTGAGACCCTCCATCAATGCTCCGAGCGATAGCGCATTCTGCAAGACGTAACTTCCTGTCTCACAGTTCATTACCATTCAGTGTGCCAGAAGTAGTGGCACCACTCCCAGTGATCTGCGAGACGCAACTTTCACGCTGCAAGACAAAAGAGCATGGCTAGGAGGAGGTCTGCGAGACATAACATTCAGCGTGTTGGGTGAGACGGAACGGGCAGCCTAATAGATATGATTCTTGAAGACCCAGTATGGATGCTTCAAGACCTGGTAGCGACGCTGTGAGTAGTGAGATAGGATCTTTCGAACGAGCCAGCCTATGAGACGTGTCATTCCACCTGAAAGATGAACTTACCAAGAGACGCAGGTGTACCCTGTCCGACGATCCGAGACGTGGTAGTCTGGCGAGACATAGAATCCCTTCTCGCAGGATGTATATTGAGGCTGACAGGAAGAGCGGATTGTGGACAGTGATGAAATAAGGACATTGTACATGCGTTCGGGGCGCCGATGCAGGGGACGGGACGTAGGCGCCTGGCTGTGAGAAAACGGCAGCTGCTGCCATTTGCTGCCGTTTGCCGGCGGCAGGCTGCCTGATATCTCCAATATTCTGGCGATTACTACCTCTCATCCGATCCAATTACCGGGGCTCCTCGAGCGAAGTATCTGGAGAATTTGACAATCCACGCTCCTACATTTGAGCCAGAACGTTCTGTGCCTGACTCTCAGGATCTGAACCTGGATCATGTTGACGACCTGGATCTCGAGTTCGACGTCTTAGTCGGAACAGACTTCTCCCAGGCCCATCTCATCGGAGAGCTCTTGATCCACGCGCAGAACATCCACGAGCTCTCTCTGGACCGGTTTCACTCTTTGGTGAGAAAAGAGCCCAGGATCGCCCTCGCCTTCTCAGCTATGCATCAACTCGCGCACATCCGACTGGCGATGGTCGGCGACGGCACTCTCGACACGTTGCACTCTCTACGGAATCCAAAACGCCTAACTCTTTCGTACCATACCTACGACGATGACCCGCTTGACGAGCCCAAGACTCTACCCCCACTTCTGACGGCGCTCGCCTCGTTTCCCAACCTCCACACCGTCAAACTCTGGAACTTCACGCCGCCACATCCTGACGACTCTACCACCCTTCCACCCCTCCCATCCGTCCGCTATCTTCGTCTATCCCAATCATCCGTCCCCGCCCTCGAAATGGTTCAACTCTGCCCGAACCTGTCTACTCTAGTGTTCTCCGTAGACAGCGACGCCGGCGACGTGGTCGCCAGCTATGGTCCGCGTTGGCGTCCCCTCCGCCGCCTCATGCTGGCTGCCCCCGAAGTCGGCGTGTGCGTGGTCGATCGCGTGAACATGGTCCGCGTCCTCCACGTATCAGGCGCGCTGGAGCTCAGCGGGTTCACCCCTCGCGTGGACGGAGACGACGTTTCACAATTTCTCGAGCTCCTGCGCGTCGCGTCGCCGGTCGGCCTCTATGCCGCCCTACGTGTAGAGATGGATGGGTTCTCGTCGACGTTCTGGAAGGACATCCCGACTTCGGCCCCACGACTACGTTCCCTGGAGATCAAACTACTTTATAACACATTGCAATCAGGAGAGGACGACAACTGGCTGGTGCGCCGTCTAATCTCCTCGCGCCGCGATACCCGCTAACTGTAACTATGACTTCAAACAGGCGTCTCACCTCGTTAACGCGCTCGGGAATATCCCCCGGTTATTAGTGCTGAAGATCCTCGTCCCCCCGACGCCTGAGCCACTCCGCGTGTTCTACTCCTGGGAACATGACTCCGACGTCGATCATATACAAGCACAGGCTGAGGCCAAGGCGCGGGAGATGGCGCGCGTATGCGCTCTAGCTGCGTTGCCGCGCCCCCTCGTCGACGCGATCCCTTCGCTTCGCTATCTCTCCGTCGCGGACATGGCGCTGAACCCCGCCCTCGAAAAGGACGCTCCGGAATGGGTGAGCGATGCCGCCTCGAGCCGCGCGGAGGACGGCGTCGTGTACGAGTGGGACGAGCTGCGCGAGGTGGACGCTATCCGGAAGCAGATGTGGTGGAAGATCGCCGAAGAAGACGGGCGGAGGACAATGGTGGAGATATCGGAGGATGAGGGAGAGCGCGCACAGCGCGTGGTGGAAGATGGCGATTTCGAAGACGTTTCCCAGATTGAAGGTAATCACGTTCTGGTCTCTCTCCCCCCCTCAAGTATAGCATGCTGATACATCCAGCAGAGGCGCTTGCGTCCTTGTACCTGTAGTCTCTGGTCTACGACTGGTGCAATATTGGGTTAGATGCCCTGGATCCTGACACGCAATCGGACATCATCTCGGTCGCCTGCTGCCCGCCTTTCTTGGACTCGGACGTGACCTTGACTACCTCTTTTCTTCATTTTCCTTCCTGTCCGTGTCTCGCTTCGCATCTTCGCCGACTCTCCGACATTCATAACGTCTGCTTGAGGACGTTCTTAATGACCCTTCTCGGGAGCAGTGAATGTCGACACCGCAGCGCGGTCCGGGACTAGACATTTACCCATTTGGTGTGGATCCATTGACGAGTTGCGCAGGTGTGGTACAGGCTCGTTCCCTCGCCTCGCCTCGCCTAGTACGTATTCTCCCGCGTCCTCTCGAGTCCCTGTCGGCTTTGACAAGCGACTCCAGTGAGAGGCATTTAGATTCATCAGTAAAACCGACAATCTCTGAAGTGCTGGCTGTGCTGGACAGCCACTCGTCCAGACCATCCAGACATCCAGACCCAGAACTTTGGTCTCGTGGTGAGAGAGCGGAAAACCACGACCGTGCTTGTTTTAAATGGACGCTATACATCATACATAGCTACGTAATACTCGAACAAAGATGTCTCGGAGGCAGGAAGAAGGGTGGGAGACCGAGGGGGTGCAGATCGGGGCTGCGCCCGCTATTCAGATTCACTTACTCGCGAGGCGGCTGCCGGCATTGAGACAGCGCACAAGCATACCCTCGCGACGCCAATGGTGAGTCTCACTGCTGCCACCATGGATACAACTCGAAGGAATTGGCTCGAGAGAATGCGGGACGAGGGGGAAAGGTGCTACTCGGGTACATGGAGCACGTACTTACCTGGTGGTCTTGGGCTCGCCCTCCTCTTTGCATCACCTCCCCACCTACCCGTGCCTTTCCCTGATCCTCCTCACTATCCGGGCTGCCGCTATTGGCCCTCGGCATGCCTCATTATCCTCGTCGCGCCTTGTTGCCATCATCCCTGTCCGGGCCACAATCTGCGTCCTTCCCTGCATACAAGTGGCAATGGCTTGCGAGTGGCGAGAGGTCGTCGTTGAGACACGTCGTCATAGTCGAGTCCATGGGCGCAATAGCACAAAGAGGGACTAATAAGTAGCTCATGGATGAGAAACTCGAAGGGGGAGCCGGCAGAGATAGGGGAGAAAGCAAGAGACGTGATTAGACGCACGTCGGAAGGTCTGAATTGGTGCAGCGCCCAAGGTGCTGAACGAGGGTCTGAATGGTCTGGATCTGGAAAGTCTGAAAATGATCTGAAAGGTCTGGGGTGGCGCTTATCCAGACCGTTCAGAGCTGTGCACGTTTTACTGATGTTGGCCGAAGAGAATCGCTCCTATTCGGAAGCTAACAACTGGCGACACACCACAAGGCCATTTTCACTCCGGGCAAGATGTCAGCCGTGGCGTCGTGTGAGAAACCCCGATCATCCGCAGGCGTGCATGCAGGGAAATTCCATCGCAGGGCTACCTGCCCTTCTCCTTTAAAGCTCTTCCGACTTGAACCTTGGACACCTCCGCAAAGCGCGACCCCCAACCTCAGGTAACCTAGCTGAAGTGAATCTATAAGCCATGATGCTGACTTCCGGATATTTCAAGGACGTTATGAGGCTACTGGACACTCGAACGGGAAACTTCGTCTGGGTGGATCACCCTGAAAAGACGAGATACGCGATTCTCTCTCACGTTTGGTCCCGGGAGCCCGGCGTCGAGGAGCAAACGTACCACGATATCGTCAGGATCCAGGAGGACGTACGACGCGCTCGGATCACCGATCCCACCATTCCTGCCGACGAAGTGCTGCGGAGAGCGTCGTCGAAAATCAGATGCCGGTACGCCCTCTCAGATGGCTTGCCCTTCATCTGGATAGACGCACCCTGTATCGACAAGACCAGTCGTGCGGAGCTATCGGAGGCTATCAACTCGATGTACGAGTGGTACCGCCTCTCGACGGTCTGCTACGCCTTCCTCCACGACGTTGACGCCGACGAGGATCCTTACGAGGCTGACGAATTCGGGAAGGCTTCCTCATTCCGTCTCAGCGTCTGGCACGCTCGAGGATGGACGCTTCAGGAGCTTATTGCCCCCGCCACCGTTGTATTCCTCTCCCGCGATTGGCGCATGATCGGTGGAAAGCACCGTCTCGCGGACGTGGTCCAGGACGTCACGGGGATCGACGCCAGCATTCTCACTCACTCTCGCCCCCTCGACACTATCCCCGTCGCACGACGAATGTTCTGGGCATCTAAACGCCAAACGACGAGGAAGGAAGACGAGGCGTATTCCATGATGGGGATCTTTGGCGTCCACATCCCTACTATATACGGTGAAGGACCGCAGGCTTTCCTTCGCTTGCAAGAGGAGATCCTCAAGCAGATCCCTGACCAGACCATCTTCGTTTGGTACCGAAACGCCCCTGCGTCCATCGGCGTCGAACCCCGGGATGATACTCACGACTCCCTCCTCGCATCGAGTTCTGCTCATTTTGCCTTATCGAAACGATCCCGAAGGACGTTCTTGCGCGTAGACTGGGAATCCCCGAACCTCCTCCCACGACCTATATCGTCACCTCCGAGGGCATACGAGTCACATTCCCGCTTCGTCCCTTCGCGCATTCTGTCAATATTGGCGTTTTAGCCTGTGAGGATGCGGACGGGAACCTACTTGGCCTCGTACTCAGACAAACCCAAGCTAGCGTATGTGCGCTGTGTCGGCGCCCCCCTCGATAACGCCGCCTTCCTCGGCCAAAGCTCCCGGGTCATTACGGTTCATCCCTCTGTCCATGTGTACACCATCCCCGCCCTTTCAGCCGACCAAACTACAGAGCATAAAGTATCGGAGGTCTATGTCGTTTACCGTCGCTCATTGTCCGCGCTGCTGCCACGCCCTTCGACTACCTTCAATCAGCCTTCAAGTTCGCGGCCATTCAAACTGGTTTTCTCTCGCCTTCGGAAGAATAAGGAGACAGAGTGGACGTACACCTTCATAGAACCCGCTCTCGTCGAACCTATCGCGGTCAATGCCGCTGCACAGCCAGTGGTCGATCCCTCCCACCCCGGACCGACACGGGATGCACTGTCTTACGCTTTGCGTATTTCGGGACCAGAGTCCGAATGGAGGTTCGAAGCCGAATTCACACCATCGCAGTGCACAGTGAATGAAGCTGACCACTGGTCGTTACTTGCCGCGAAGACCACCTTTGTGTATCGCGGAGAGGAAGTCGTGTCCCAGGTGGCCGGCCCAGAGTTAGAGAAGGGTGATGATGATTGCAGGGGCCAGGTGCACCGTTGGCAGGCGCCTTCGGAGTTCCACCGCGAAATGCACTTCTCGTACCTCGTACACCCCCCCTCCGCTCACGAATCTTCGTTCCGAGTCGCCGCCCTGGGCCCGTTGGGATTACCGGTGAGAATCACTCTACATCTTGATCTCGAACATCCAGGGAGCCATGCATACTCTTCGGCATTCTCCCTATCGGCCGACGTCATGACCCTACGCTTGCCAGACAGAGATCGACAAATGCCCCGCCATAGGAGTGATATGGGCCGCCTCGACTATAAACTCGAACCTATATTCATGTCTGCTCAAGATCGCCCCGTCCGAATGTCCATCAACTATGGCCAATGCAACATGCGCGACGCTTTAGACCAGAGCTTCCCACATTCGATGCAGGCCGATGACCTTGTGCCCGTGGGTCGAAGGCATCTCTGGAGTTTGGACCCAGCAGCGCCGATGATCTTACGGCTATCGGTACGGTTTTTTTTACACACACGTGCCCCCTTCGTAAACCGGCACTGATGGAAATTGGCAGGTCATGAACCGGGCAGAGCATATAGGACGAATAAACCCGGGCGGCGCTGGAGGTCGGATTGGCAAGCCTCCAACGAGAGGGATGTTGGCTGCCGCCATCGCTCAGGAAGTCCGAAAATTCTTGGTGAGTGTCTCGGGGGCTGAACTGTTCCGGATGTGGCTTGAAGCTGACGCGAGCCGTCTGCGCGTCGCTTCCAGGAGCGCGAACGGGCCCGAGGCGATCCGCTTCGGTACGGAGACCGGGAGGTACAGCTCGGGGATCTCGTGCTGGTCAACGTCGAGCAGCCGTCGTGGGGAGAGCTTGTGCCCATGCTGGCACTCTCGATCGATGACGAGGAGGAGGCGTGAGCTCGAGCGGCGATCTCATGGTTTCAGCTGGCGTCGTGCAATCGCCGATGGGGTTCCTGAACGTTTGTCCGTCAAACCAAGTGTACTTCGACAGCCTCCACTGTCGACGCGCGCGGGAGCCTAATGTTGACTACGCACCACTGTCGTCGAATCCTCAGATCCCTCTCCTCCACTGTCGTGCAGAATTACTAGAGTTACAGTCCAATCTGCCCCCGCAATATCTATGCTCCATCCCTCGCTTTTGGGATCATCTTGTACTCGCTCTCTTGCATTGTACTCGCTCTCCTGGATTGTTTTCGACGTTCGTACTACCCAACCATTGATGGGTATGTTACACGGCTGAGCGGGAAACCGTGCATTTAGCCACCGGACTCGTCCCGAACCGCACGACCTCCGTCTGACGACCTCGCGCGCATGCCAATCCTCCCTGCCCCGTGTCATCTCCTTTCCTTTCCCTTTCCTTTCATCATCCCCTCCAGCGTACTAGAATCAGTAGTTATAGCAGAGTATATGTAGGTAGAAGCAGTAGATACCTAGCGTTGAGTACCCACGCGCCCCCGTGGTCGTGTCTCGGATATCTCCCGGGCACCGGTACGGATGGTTTTCGTCGTGTTGGAGCGTACAAGCCATATCATATATCTCATACTCTGACTACCTTCATCCTCGCTCCTGTACTTATGACTACGGCCACGCTGGCACCCTAATCATACTCAAAATTTCCCTCCTTTGCGACCACGAACCATCCGGATCCGACTGCGCGACTCCAACTCCGACTCTCTCGATCAGCGCGATTTCCTGGTGACTTGCGACCTCGTTCCACGGCTCTCGACTTTCGTATCTTCGTCACAGCGTTTCTCCTCGACTTCTACTTTCGACTAAGTGCTAGCATTTCCTCCTCGGACATCAACCTGAGTACTCTCGGACATCGTAAGTATATCGGCCGTACCCGGTCCGTTACCCACCACAGTCCTTAAGCTTAAGCTTCCACCTTCCACCCCCTCTTCCCTCACTCCCCTTGTACACCTCACCGAACCATCGCACCTTCACTCGGAGAGTGTTCAGGTCTATCACCATACTATTCGTAGAAACAGCGTCCGTCCACAAGAGACGACGACACGCGCCGATGTTCAAAATATTCACAAATTATATGCCGCATTGTGCATCTATATATCGAACGGTACTCTACTTTGAACACAACACGATATCCGACCTCTGCTATCCCGCAGATCTCGCCAGGAATGAGTACTGAGTACTGAGTAGCCAGCCAGGCCTGATACACTGCAGACCTCAGCAGCCCCGCCACACGCCGTCGGCGAGGCCTGTGGCCCGAGGATGCATATGCAGCTCGTGGCAGGAAAAGAACAATCGAAGGTCCGAGCGAACGGGGGGTATTACACACACACACAACACATACATCGGCCGCGCCGGGCACGCCAGTACCTAGGCACAAGGAGCGGAGGGGATATCGAAGCCACAGAGGACAGACGCGTGCGAGGGACGAAATTTCCGCCGAGCGCTGCGCAGGTACATGTTTCACGAGGCCCCAAGCGATCCGTAAGTAAGTAGGCGTGGAGCGAAGGTGGGGTTCCAAATAAACGTCTATGGGAGAGAAAGGAGTGTCCGATCGAGATGCGAGACGAGAGAGGCCTCTCTTCTTCGGGCGGATGAACGATGGACGTCCGCAGCTCAGAGGGTGACTGCCGCCGCGAATGAAAAACAGCAGCAAAGGAGTTCCGTTTAGCGTGGGGCGTGAAAGAGAGAAGGTGGGGAGAGAGGGGAGGGACGTACTGGGGATGCAGCCGATGGAGATGAGGCCCCCATGGCTGTTGTTTTCGCAACACACCGTCTGTGCCGAGCTGTGGCACAGGCACGTCGGACGCGTCAGAATCAGATCCGTCGATTCGATCAAGCCGGACGAAAGAAAATCGGATGCGATGCGAGAAACGAAGACGAACGGATGTGACGGAATATCAACATCCATCCATGTCCACCCGTTTCGAAGTTGGAACCGCGACGCAGAACACAGACGCATCCACGCGCAAGAGTCAAAGAACATCACTCACCATGCGTTGCCTCCACCCACGCCGATGACCGAGATGGGTGAGCAGGTGAGGCCGACAGAAACGTTGGGACCGAGGACGATCCCAAGAAGGCCGAGGATGAGCTTGGCAATGGGGTCGTTCGAAGTCGTGACCTTATTGCAGCACTGGACAGGGCCGGTCGAACACGAGGACGGCGAGCCCGAGGGCTGGTGCCTCCGCGCCGCTAGAAGGATGCGCACGCGTTAGCATACATCCCACATGCACCAGATCCAGATTCCACACAAACGAGGACCAGGCGAGGCGCACTAGCCCGCGTACGGGGGAAAGTGAACGAGAGGTGGACGTACGTGAGACGGGTGTCGCTCTTTCGCGGTAGAGCTTGCGGGGGGCCTTGGGCGGGAGGCCGCGCGCCATGCGCTCTGCGTTGGTGCCTGGCGCCGCGGCGGCTGCGACAGTCGCGACGAGGAAGGCGATGACAGTCAAAAAGAGCGTGATGCACCTCATGTTTGCTAGGTGGGTATAGGCGGCCGCAAGGGTTGGGGGAAGGGCGTGTCTCGTCCGACGGGGAGGGCGAAGGGAGGGCGGATGGAGTGCGGGGGAGACGGGGCGGGAGATAGCTGAGCTGGAGGGAGGGCGGTTATATGCGTGCGGCGCAAAGAATTTTTGATGACAGGCGCGAGATGTCGATGAAGGCGGACAAGGCGAGGCGAAGGGAGCTGTTCGCAAATTCGAACTGGATTCCACTGGGCGCTTCCAGTCAGACATGCCGCGCAGCCGATTAAGTGGCAGCCATCCGACCGTCCCGGGGAGGACTCCGCTGGGCCCACCTCTCCGCGTTCGTGGCTTCCCGCCTCGCTATTTCCCCGTTCAGTACTGTTCCCTTCAATGAGCGCGCGGAGTTCTGACGGACCAGTGACGGTAGACAGACCGCCGCCGTCGTGTCAGACACTACGACATCCAGCGGGCGATAACGAGGAACCAGTCAGAGCGTCTCTTCGAACTGGAGATCAAATACTAGTACTTGTTGCGTGTCGCAGCGTGGTGGCTAGCGCTTATTGCGACTCCGATGGGGTAAGTGGCGATAACGCCGCACCGCGCGTCCGTCGCACGTGAAACCTTCGAGCTTGCCTTCACGTTCGCGCGCCACGCGTTCACTTTGGCCTTCGGCGAGTGCGAGGAGCCATGGACGATTGGACGAGTGCCCGGTCGGCGGTCGCAGACATCGTGTTCTTGGAGCGAGGCGCCAGCGCCTTCTTGGATCTGTCAATGTGTAACGTTTGCTCATCATCAGCCCCAGTCCGCTCGTGCGCTGACGTGCTCTGAGAAGGCGTCGCGTACTGAATATTGAACGTTCCTGAATGTTTTCACATCCAAAAGCGCCACAGACGTCCGCACGCGGGCCCCCGGACGGCCCAGGCTGAGGTTCGGATCCGGATCGTCTGAGCTGTCCCAGTCCTTTCACGATTGGATCGCCGGGGACGCCTTTCCAGGCTTAGCGGGGGACGTGTCCGGTATGTTGGGCTCGGAAGCTGATCAGTTTCATGAAGAATGAAATCACGGAGGTCGAGGACGGCGATAAGAACAAGGGCAATGTGGGGGACCGGCGACCGCCAGCGGCCAGCGTGGCGGGGCAGCAATCGATATCGTGGAGGTCGTGCATCAAGGCCGTGCGAATTTCTTTAGCGACAGCGCGGCTGAGATTCGAGAAGTTTTGCACAGCTTCGGGCGTTCTGGACCGTGTATCGATCTCGTCGACCTCCCGCTCACAAGCACTTTTATACCATGGCCAGTCATAATTACTCCATTCCTGAAAGTCTTCTCTGCCCCATACATGTGAGGACAAAGTCAAGCATTAAGGTCTCTGGGTATCTTCCATAAGCATATTCCTCTTTGTACTTCTCACTTAGTACTTACCAGCATCCTGGACGAGTCCGCACGGGGGTGGATCTTCTCGCCGTCGTGGCGTTTTGGACGGACACACACACACTCATTGGCCGATCAACCGCCTCTGGCTTCTATACGTGACTTATATGTATAGAGCGTTCTGATGCTCCGCTCTCCTTCCGGTCCAGGTTCACGTTCATTGGCTGGCGCGCGCCATGAAGTTCATCAGGTAAGTATTGCGATATCTTTGGACATACTTCTTCGACACCGTGACTGACAAACGCTCGAGCAGGTGCATCGTGTGGCCGAGGACAATTTGCGTGCTTTCGGGGAGAAATCGGCCGTCCGCGCCGCTCAGAGGGGACACTCATTCCTCAGAACTGCGTTACCGAAGCGTTCAACGTCGCCTCGAATCCGTTCCTCGTCTGCTGTCTGACTTAAGTATGCGCGCTCGGGGCAGGCGACAGGTTGATAAGCACTCTTCCTGCGCGATACGCTCGGAATTTTCCTTGGGCCGTTCTCAGCAATACTCTCGGTCCCGTTCAACCCGCCCAAATTCCCTCCACACTACCACGGGCTTCCCTCGCGCCGAAGGTATGTAATTCCGCTCAAGGCACCCCCTCTATCCGCCCATCCATGGACACCTGGACGCTGGTGGTAACGCACGGGACACAAAGGCACTCGCCAAATACATCCAATCGCGCAAACCACCTTGATTCGGTTGCTTGGGTCGATGGCAACCAACAACATCCCTTCGTTCGTACGCAGCGTCGTCTCGCGTTCCCGGCTGGCCGAAGAAGCGCGTGTACGTTATATACCGCATCTTCCTGTTCTCGTTCTCGGTCGCCCCCGCTTCTGGACGCCGAAGGGCGCGCATATATGCACCTTCTCTCTCCGCGGACGGCCGACGCTTCTATCGATTCTCTTGGGCCTAAATTATGTATGTCCCTCCGCGCCTCTCCCTCTTCGGCCGTTCTCCAGGTTCCCATCATCCTCAGCCGGACGGCCTGGCCGTTACGGTCCACGGAGAGCGCACCAGTATTCGGCTGCCTCGATGTATGCGGCAGTGTCCGCCCGGAAGTGTGCGGTTTGCCTGGACGCCCCTGACACTGTCCGCGCTAGGCTTTCACTGGGTCCCCGGAATGCCCGGAGTGAAATCCGTCCCCCGACGTCCAACCAGTGTCCCCCCCCCCTCTGCCAACGGTATCTAGGCTCCTCCTTTTGTGTCTCAGCAGATCTTTTGTGGTTGGGTCTGAAGGGAGGTGGTCCTCGGAGCGTCACCCGCGTCGCTTGTGGCGTCCCGCTGCCCTCGCACCTAGGATTGACGAAGATGGCGGGTGGGTTCTCACTTTGAAATGCTTGGTCTGGACGTTGACGTTGACCTGCGAACTCGGTAGGAATCGTGCCTGAACGCGACCCGCATGGCCGGTGCGGGCGAAGAGTGGCGTCTGCAGTGTCCACGAGCTGTGTGGTGGTCTTATCGTTCGTCAAGATTGAGTGGATTTGCTGGGGTTTTTCATCTGTCGCGGCGTTTGACTGCAGTTGCTGATTACCTGTGGCACGTGGTCAGAGTCTGACACAACCATGTTTCCCTTCCCTAACAGGGACAGTATACGTGACGCTTTAAATGCGGAGCGTTTCTTTCAAGGAGGATGGGGTGTTTTGAAGACTTCGGCGACATACTCGAGGCAGCCGTAGTGGCTGGTAAGGTTTCATATGCGAGGCTTCTGGGTCGGAGAAACCACCATCCACTGTCCAACGCCTACCGCAGCGCCGCGGCACGACTTGGCCCCATGTCTCCTGTGCGTATGCACCTATAATACCTGAAGTCGGGGTACACGAAAGGGTTTCGCCATCGTGTTACCGCCATGTCGTTCCTCCCAAGCTCTGCCGCGTCGTCTGCCACCATGCCCTCCATCTCGGGGTCCTCATCCCTCTTCCCGCTCCTCCTACAGGCGTCTTCCGTCGCGCTCGAGTTCGCGCAGACCCCAGAGGGCGCGGCTTTCCTCGCCAAGCTAATAGAAGGCTCCCTCGACCCGGCCCACCCCTCGCACATCTCCCCCTCATCAGGATCAGGATCATCCGAGAAGGGGCCCATCGCCGTCCAGGGGTCCCAGCGCGCAGATAAGCTCCCCTTCGCCGACTTCGTCCGCCTCATCCGCAACGCCTCCCCCACGATCCGCGCGCTCCCCGTCACCGCCATCGAGTCCTACCAGCACGGCGGCGACAAGGCCGGCCTCATCCCGCACCGCTACTCCCTCCTCACCGTCTGCCACCCCTCCGGCGGCCCCCCGACGCACGTCAAGCTCCACATGCGCGCCGTCCAAGGCTCCCTCGCGTCCGTCCTCACCGCCGAGCTCGCAGACGACCGCGCCGCGCTCGTCCGCCCCGCCGACCGCCGCCTCGCCGCGCTCGAAAGCGCCCCCAGTCCCAGTCCCAGTCCCAGTCCCAGTCCCAGTCCCAGTCCCTCGCCCAGGGCCCCTCGCTCGACGCGCTCGCCGCGCTGCTCGACATCGTCGACAAGCGCGTGGGCCGGTACGACGTGCACGGGCGCAACTGCCTGTGGCTCGCGGACCTCGTCCTCTTCGGCTGCGCGCTCAAGTTCCGCGCGCACTGGCTTGCGCTGGGCACTGGCGCGCGGCTGGTCCCCGACGCACCGCTGCGGCAGTACCTGCGCGGGGAGGTGGACGCGCTCGCGGCGTCGACGCAGTGCTTCCTGCCCGAGGGGCTGCCGTGGTGGCTCGGGAGCGCGTACGCGGCGCTGGGGCGCGCGTTTGGCGCGTTCGACATGCAGCACGAGGTCGAGGACGTGGTGGGCAAGTGGCGGGACTTTGTTGGGGCCGCTGTGCCAGTGCCTGTTGGGGTTGGGGCGGCGGAGGACGCGCGGGCGTAAGGGTTTTCAAGGGCTTTTGGACAGGGATCTGTGCTCTGAGGAAGTTGATTTTGAAGTCGTAAATACAACTTAGGGTACATGTGCACCTGCCCGCACACCGTCCCGCGTTCCGTCTGACCTTGAACCAGGACCTGGAACTGCTATGTCCGCGTACACACGACCGGGCACATCTGATGCATCTGTAATGTCATCTCGTGTAATGTCAGTCATAGCGTTGTGCTCTGTGCGCGTAAACGACGTCGACGATCTTCCGGGCCACTTCTCTCCCTCACATTCGTACGAAGCCGGAACGATTCAAGACCTGGGCTCTTGAGTCCTCTTCGGCTGCGCGCTCAGATTCCGCGCCCACTGGCTCGCGCCCGGAACTGGGGCGTGGCTGCCATTCCCCGACACAGCGCGCCGCCAGTCCCTTGCGGAGAGGGCGACGCGCTCGCGGCATCGATGCAGTGCTTCCCTCCGGAGGGGAAGTTGGCGTCCTGGAGGATTCGCCAGCGTAGGGCTTGGGGCTCTTGAACGGGAATGGGACATTACCGGTACGCGGTAGCGTTTGTCGTATGCGGTGCTTTTCGAGGGACCGCGAGAATCCGGGAAATACTCGACTAGATATAGTAGCCTACTGGAGGGGGATGGTGGGCGATCGTGGCCGTCCGGTCATGGACGCACGAAGTTTGAACAATGAACTGGGCCTTGTCGCGCACAGGCCGTGGGATGTGTTCTGTCTATGGTTTACGGTCATCGTACGCCTGACG
Organism: Ganoderma leucocontextum; assembly: GCA_020736865.1. Classification (NCBI taxonomy): domain Eukaryota; kingdom Fungi; phylum Basidiomycota; class Agaricomycetes; order Polyporales; family Polyporaceae; genus Ganoderma; species Ganoderma leucocontextum. The sequence continues at coordinate 221,664 of JAHKGY010000015.1, read as the reverse complement.
ATTTTGATATTTTCACAACGCTAGTGAAATGCCAACGTGAGCGTCCGCTCTGGCGTAATCGACAGCCGGGGGGAGGTCCTTTCGGGGTGATTCGGCATGTACAAGTCATAAAGCTGAAGCACATAAGACGGTACACGTACACCGGCCAGGCTTCCCTAAAGTACAAAATGCTTCCGAGAACGCTGCGGCGCACGCCGTTCACCAGCGACGCTGGTTCACCACGCTGAAGTCGACTTCCCTAAACTCGACCTGAACGTGCCAGCCCGCATGCTTCTCGTGCCACGTCTTGATGAGGAACGCGTTCTTGAGTAGCAGCTCGACCTTCTGGGGATCCCACCGGAGGTTGAACTGTTCCCAATGCAAACATGGTGAATCGGATGCGTCGCTGGGGGTGCTGAGAATGACCATGGACTTACGGTGAAGTAGTGGAAGTACTCGCTCCCAATAGCCTTCCCGAGCCTCCCCTTGGTGTCTGTGGGGTAACGTGTCTCGTTATGGGGTCGGTCGAGCTTGAGCATGCGGCCGTCCTACGGGTTAGGGCACCCAAACCGATAGTCATGGTCAATACACCCTCCGTAGCACGCTGTTGAATATGCGACACTCATCATGCCATAGAGTGTCAGCCGCTCGAGCTGATGCGGCGAGGGGGGAGTGGGCGAAACCGGCGCACGGTAGTCCGGCAGGTGGTGGTCCTTGAGCTGGTGAAGCTCCCACAGCGAAAACGGGTGCAAGACTTCCTTCGTCCGCGTGTCGCGATACTCGTAGCTGACTTCTCCGGGATACACGGGCATAGTGGGCTCCAGGTACCTATTGTTGGACATTTCGCAAGACGACGGAAGCTAGTTCGAACCACAGGAGGGTGTGAAGGTGGGAGGCTGGGTTGCACGGCGAGGGCTTCATCGTTCATATACTGCACCTTATATACTCCAGAGAGAAAGGGCCACTGCGTTGGCCAAAGCAGCGGTGGTAGCATTGACCGATGCAGGAAGGACGGGGAAGGACTGGGGGAGAGGGATCCGGAACATACCCAAGCGCCATTTTCCTAACAACCTAGGCGTCGTCGTCTCGGCGGCCATGCCTAGACCAAGAGGTCAATGGCACGCACGAACCGGTATCAGCTTCATTAGACCGGTGCGCTTTGTCCAGTCCGCTGGGGGTTGATTGAATACATCCTAGAAAAGAAACGTGGCAAGACGTGTTTTTGAGCTTGCATAGTACGCTGTCGGCCCAGAGAGCAAACCTGTCGAAGAATGCATGAGCCTGACGACGTCAAAGGAATAAAAACACATAATTGATACCACGTCTCCTATAAGTTCAGCGTGGTTTCTTGCGGTACAAAGCGGACAATTATGTTTGAACCCCACCTAAATAATAGTCACGGTCAGTGCCACGTCTTGAAACTGTTACTGACCACCACAACTTCCCTGCGGCTTGCCGAATACTACCTCTCTCTCTCTCTCTCCCTCGTCCATTGCAATGCGTTTTCGCGGTGCTCCATACTTTTACTCCACGAGGTTCTCGCCTTCATCTACTCGGTTTCAATTGTTTTCTGTGCAGATGTGGATAGCCTCATTGTCAGCGGAGAAGTGGACTCGCGTCCGTAGCAAGCCGAGACCGCGCCGATGGCGTGAAGAAAAGATACTTATGCTGGGAGACATGGTCACCGACTGCCGCCTCTCGCAGAAAATGCATGGTCCCCTCAGTCGGCGAGCTGGGTTCACAGTTTCAGACGGAGGTCCATGAAGGTGTACGGACTGGAAGGACTCGGTCTCAGCGCGCGCTTGTCACAGCCCGATGGGCGCTTTCCCCCCGAACACTGTCCGTCCCTCCCACTCTCAGCTCTTCTCCGTTGCGCTGCCTGACCACCACCACCACCACCTCCCCCTACTGGATATAGCGGTGTTGACCGCGGCATCTGACATACCTCCCTGCTCCTCTGCTCTTTGCCCCCGGTGGTGTTGACCATTGTGGGTGCTGTACTCCTTCCCTCCTTGTCTGGCCTTTTTGGAGTCGCGCCGACCAAGGAAGAGCCTCCCGCAGTGCCAGAAGGAAACCAAAATAAAGGTAAGCCTCGAAATAGCCAGCCTGACGATCTGTTGTCTTATGTCAGTCTCCAGCACGTTCTTTCCTCCTTCCTCTTATCCGACAACAAGGCCGCCCTCGCCCACGCCGACCACCCTCGCCCTCGCCAGCCACCTTCGCTCTCGCCGACCACCGTCGCCCTTACCGCCACCTTCGCCCTTACCACCACCCCTTGTGACGCCACTGTCACGGCAAGAATCTCAATCATGGACGTTACGACGTTTAGGGCGATGCTCAACGCGGAGCCGCACCATTTCGTGGCCGAGTTCAACAAACCATATGAACAGCTCAAGGCCAGTGACATCCTGGAGAAGGCTGCGAAGTTCCTCGAGGACTATGTCACCCACCATGGAGACTGGGGGGATCTTCCCGAGGACGTGAGGAGCCGACTTTTGCTTCGTTACTTAACAAAGGTGCGCAAAGTGGTTCTGATCCCCCCTGTCCTGGACTCATGATTCGCAGGAGGACGCGTTTGCCATCAGTTCAGAGCATCAGCCCGGTTCGCCCATTTCAGAGCTATTCCCTAATCCCTACACTCGCTTGGCCACCGACTGGTATCGAACAACCGGCTACAACCTCTCCTCGGTCGCCGTAAAAGACGACGCTCTACTTGCGTCCGTTGCCCCATTGCAGGACACCACTAGAATCCGGTGGTACATCTTACTGTCTGGTACGTCAAATTAGTCGGACACTACTACTGGCCCGTGATCCAAACACTTTACCCAGCATCGCTCAACCCACACCACTTTTTTTTGCCCGACGGGGTCAATGATGCTGCCGTCCTCGTTCAAGGTTTGTGATTTCGCATGACTTGTTCTTTGTCAATCACTCATATGTCTTGAGCAGCTCGCAAAGATTACATGAAGCAAGTGGTGGAGAACCTGGCCACTAGTGCCTCGACCGGGCTGGCACTGGGTCTCAAATCCTACTACGGACCTGACCCCATCCTGCTTGATCCTATCTTCGCCGAAGCCTACAACTTGCTCTTGAACCCTGACCTCGTCGAGCTTGAGGAGAGCTCACATGAACACGATTTCGATATATACAACGTGGTCAGCCAATTCAGGACCGTTGGCAACACCACATATACCGGTGAACCCGAATTCAACGCGGCCGTCGTCTCTGTTCTACGACCTCTTCTCAACTTCACAAATCTGGAGTTGCGCTACTCCGTCAAGGACAACAAAAATACGCAAGTGACGGAGATCGACTGGTTATCGTTCTGCCGCACTGTTCATGGCCTTCGGTGTGTTCTGTTCAGTGGGGAGGGCAAGAAGGGATGTAGCACCGGGGGGGACCCCGTCCTCCAGAACTTCCTCGCGCTGCAACGCCTCTTCGCGGTCTCCGATGTAAGAGGATCAACGCAGTGATTCCTCTTCACACTTATCTAACATATATTTCACAGGAACTCAAGCACTACCAGATGTTGACTGGCTGTTCTTTCGTGGTCCTGACAGTGGAGGGTTCTGTCTTGAACGTCTGGTTTGGGTATTTTGGCGACAAGCTTTATGGCACGCGGTTCTTCGCAGTCGACCTCTCGCGCTCCGTATGTGGATCATCCGTGAAGGAGGACCATGATCTCGCAGTCAAGCTTCAGATCGTTCGGAACACCGTGAGGAAGTTACACTGTCGCTACGTCAATCTTCACGCCTGCATGAGGCTTCCTACACTCCCTTACCTCTTTCCCCAACCATTGTCCCTCCTGCAATGTCTCATCCCTTCACCCACCCCTGAGGTCATCGACAGTCTTGCGTCCTTGAAACTCAATATCCACAAATATGTCGCCTCTCCCAGCCAACCAGAGCGCTGCCTTTATAAAGGTGTCATAACCAAGTCTGGCAAGGAACTCCATGTCTACGTCAAGTTCGTCCCGAAGTATGGCGAAGCCGCACACCGCCTGCTCGCAGAACAGGACCCTCCTCTTGCGCCAAAGCTGTACTGGTGTGGCGAAATCATCGTTGGCAAGACAATGATCATCATGGAAGAATTAGGGCATGGCGAGAGCCTTATCCACCCCGCCCAAAACAACACTGACATCGACATCATCAAGCGGGATATTCGCCAAGCCCTCGATCTCTTGCATGCAAATCATCTCGTCCACGGCGATGTCCGCCAGCCGAACATGGTGACAGCACACGGGCGTGAATACCTCATCGACTTCGACTCTGCTGGAGAGGAGGGTGTTGCGAGGTATCCGTGGTCACTCAACCCGAAGGTTACTTGGTTTGAGTCAATTGCAGCAAAGGACCTTGCATTGAGGCGCATCCGAAAGGAACATGACAACTTCAGATTCAAGAGGACGGTTGAGGAGCTGCTCGGGTTGCATGACACACCCAAGCCGCAAGCGGGCTCGGTCGGAGAGTAAGGAGGGGCAAGGGGACAAGGAGACCAAGAGGGCTGCCGGACTTGGGCCAGATGGTGAATGCCTAGTATTGTTGTTGCACTCATCATTCTCATTGTTGTCATCATCGCTGTCATTTCTGTCGTCTTACTATATTACCACAGATTAAAGCACTGAATGCTATGTTTTTGTGCACTGAATGCTATGTTTTTGTGCCCTATAAATTGGCTGCAGTCAGTCAGCTGAGATACCATGCGTAAATTAGGTTGACACCGCAGCACATGAGAGAGTGCGGAGAATGCGAAATAAGAATTCTGAATCAGGAAGTGTGTCGAGTCAACACCACAACACACTGGGCTGAGGTAGGTGGCGCCGAGGCAGATGATATGGATATTATATGTTCTGTGATAGAAGAATCTTTACTTAAGCGAGTTCGTATGCATGACTACAAAGCGCGTGTAGGAAAACTAAGTACATGGTCATCGCAACCAGATTCTTGCGAGATGGCGGCACGGGTCGGGACTGTGCAATGGACACTCCGCTGTCCTCGACACTTCAGGATGTATTCTTGCCCATCCTTCAACACGAAGCTCTCACCCTGCCCGCGACGCACGACCATTGAGAATGTGCGCTCTAACGAGCTAAGCCTCCTGGAGCCCAGTCCGCTTGACAAACTCCATAGCTCGAAGCCGGGAGGATAGTCGACAGCCCGACCAGTGCTCGTACGCACAAAATCCGCACAATACTCTTGCAAGGCGATGTTTCCAGGGAACAGGCGAGGGGAGTAATCGCTGTCCGGTATGGCACACATATAGACGTTCCGCGTGCCTGGACGCGGTTTGACCTACACACCCAATGCGGCTGAGACGCGAACGGTTCACAGAAGGCTGATCGACACGTACCCCTGATATACCTGGCACCCGATAGGTCGAGGAAAATCCTAGCATCCTCGAACGTAGTGTCACTGTGAGGAGGGAATGCACTGTCGGCGTCGCGCATCGCGATCGGCCATCGAGCCGTAGGTATGGCAGCAAACGCGCGGACGAGTTCAGCGGGGCTTGTGGATGGCGTGAAGTGGCGATGGAGACCGGAGCATGCGCGGAGGTTCCACGCGTCGGAGGGGATGATAGCGGGGAGGACATAGTGGATTGTCGTGAGATCGGGCATAGTGATAGTGGGGGCAGGAGAACGGGATGGTGCAGGAGGAGCGGGAGTCGGCGCGGTGGTGACTGGGACAGTTGCGGATGGAGCGGCCGGATGGGCGTCGTCGGCGATCATCTCCGTGTCCGCATTGGAGGGGGTGTTCTGCCCGCCACGACCAGCCTTGCCGTAGTATGCGTCGGCGGGGAAGTGACGGCGGTCGTGGGTATGGCCGTACATGAGGATGCGTCCGCCCTCAGTACGGAACACGAGGGGATTCTGGTGGTCTCGGTTGTACTCCCGGTATGCGCGCGCCGCGAACTTGTCCTGCTTGTTGACTGCGAGGTGGCGGAGATTGTGTGCCTGGTTTGCAGTCGTGATCACCACGTCCGTCCATGGCCCGAGATCGGGTAGGGTCCTGTCATGCTGAGGGGTTTGCAGTCCCTCGCCCTTGTCCGTTGCCTGCTCCGCCTTGCCGATGCGTTTCTTCTCCATCGCCTCGGCCTTTGCGCCAATGTACTTCGCAGCCCACAATGGGAGTGAAGCGCCAGGTTTGGTCGTCGGGCTGTCACTGAACTCAGGCGCGGTCTCGATTGATGCGCCTGGAGTGCGGTACCAGAGATACCAGTCCGACTGAGGGTGCGTTTCCACGGACGGGTCCGGGAGCCCAACGTGTGCGCATTCGGATGACTGGAGCATGGCGTCGTGGGTGGATAACGAATCACCAGTGATGACGATGTCGCTTTCACTGGTGTCGTCTGTGTCCATATTGTCAGTGTTGTCTCGAGCGCGCATCGCGGGGGGCGGCGCACGCATGCTAGCTGACGTACCGGAACCATTTCCACGTCTTACACGATCGGTCTCAGCGGATCGTGCTGCGACTGACTCGGAGCGCGAGGAAGTGGAGGGAGGTGAGCTCATATGGGTGGCTAGGTCGTGGTTCCGACGATAGTCCATCAGCAAAACCCGACCCCCTCCTGGGCATCCTACCTAGGATCTATAGGATGCCCAGGACTAGCAAGACGTAAGACGGTGCCTTCCTATGTAGGTTATGTCCCCTTTCCTACGCAAGACAGTTCATCCTACGTAGGATCTGTAAGACGCCCGCAAGGACGACGTCCAGGATGCTCTAGATCTGGAACTCAAATGCACGCGCACACTGAATGTCATATGGGGAACCAAGTATATTTTACGACCTAATACATCCAAGTACTACTACACACTGCTGCAGGCGTTGCAGGGCCGCTCAGCCGTGGGGGCGGGAGGAACTCGGTCTTGACGGGCGTGACCTGCAGGGAATACCGCTCGTCATACTCATTCCACGTTGTCATCTCCCAACCTCGCCCGCTGGTCCGGGTCCACCTCCCAGCCATTCGCGTCCTCTGCGATCGCGTCCAGCTCGACCGCCTCAGCCTTCCCCGCTCCTACTCCTGCTCTCATTGTCGAGCGGGTGGACGAGGGCCCGGGGGTCTGCATGTCGTCCGTGACGAAGTCCTCGAGCTCGGGGAGGTGCGAGAGCGCATCGGTGCCGCTCAGATCAGCCGAGATCTTGCGGAACTCACGCTCGTACTCGACGAGCTCGCAGTGCTATGCTTTACATCAGCCGTAGTCGCTCTGGTCCGGTCGTCCTACCCCTCAATGGATCCCAGGAGTAGTCAGCCCATTTCACTGGCGAACATCAAGACTAAGAAGGCACTGTTAAATAAACTCGAACGGGAGGGGTAGAAACTTACCTCTGGGGGACAGCACGCGCGGTGCCTTCATGAGCACTAACAGTATGTGCGACACTTCTTGTAGGGATTGGTGCGTGGAGGTGATGCGCTTGATGGGGGCAAGCTGGGGAAGCAAAGAATACTGACCTCGCTCGAAATGGACACGACAGCGCCAGAGCGGGGTGACAGACAAAACACTCACCAGCGGGTGCCCGAGGGTAAGCGGTGTCCATGCGGGGGCTCCCAATGCAGACCCTCAAGCCAAAGATGATAACTTACCTATTGAAGTGTTTGAGATCGATTAAGTACGTACCTGGAGTCGGCAACTTGTGTATCAACACCATCCCGTGCTTTGGCACCTTGAGGACACGTCGGATGATGCTGCAGGGGTATCAAGAGGAAGGCAGGGTGTCGAACGAGTCCAGGCCAGCATGTGAGAGTGAGTGATGCCCTGGGAAGCCAAATGACGGAATAGTGTGGGTGGATGGAGGACGTCGAACGAATGAACATCGTCGGAACGAGCAAAGTTCGACTTCCATTGACGCCCGTGTTTAGGGCAGGCATTTCACGGCCATCTGCCAACGGCGAGCTGGTCGCCGACTCGGACTCTCCACCTCCTCTGAACCAACTGCTTAGTCTGTAATCCCTCACAATCTAGCTATGTTTCATGGGTGCTAACACTTCATTTAAAGACAGGAATACAGAATTTCCTCCATCAGTTTTGGTAAGATTTTCAGAAGGACTGACAAGATCAGAAAGACTGCCGTAGGATGGGATAAGACGGGCACCCGTAAGACGAAGGACCAGTCTCAGGACGAAAGATGTCCTAGGATGCCCAGGAGGGGGTCGGGTTTTGCTGATGTCGTTCCCCGAGCTGCTGCTACTGGCGGACGGCGAACACGTGTCACGGTACGGGTGGAACGTGCCACGACGCATGCCATCCATCTTAGTCTGACGGTGTAGGAGCGTGACTTCACGGCGAGTAAGCTCGAGGTCGCGCTGCACGAACTTCTGTTCCGTCTCTTGGATGCGGCGCTGAAGCTCGGTTTTCTCTTGGCGCAAGCGGTCAACTTCCGCTTGCACAGCGGAATTACGGTGAGTTAATTCAGCGACACGCTCATGCAGTTGCTGCTGCATGCTGAGTGTCGTGGTGTATGCAGCCTGCCATGTCTCCGCTTGCATCGGCGGAGGCATCGCGGGCGCCACAATCGTTGGTGTGTGACCAGCAAACGCGAACGGTGAGAATGGGCCCGTGTTGTATGCCGTAGCTTGATTGGCTGGCGAAGCAAACGGGAGGTATTGCAGCAGCATGAAAGCCGTGGTGCTCCATACCTTGGGGTCCGTGCATCATCCCTCCCCCTCTCGACGTGCCCTGCGGATCGAGGTCCATTGGCGCAGGGCCTCCCAGCGGTGCGACCGGCGGGGCCCATCCAGTAGCTGTGTATCCAGCCGACGGGGCGGCTGGCTGCGTGTTTTGTTGGGTGATACTAGGGCCAGGCTGTGGTAGTAGCTGGCCGTGGAGTCCCCCAGAGTTTGTCATAGCGCGATGAGAACAACGGAACGGTGGTCGGCGAGGTGAATTGGAAGTGGTGGGAGTGAATAAAAGAAGAGGCAGCCAGATTCATGCAATTTGAACAGCCAGAGCTAGCCCGATAGTTTTGGTTCCGCGATGAGCACGCGGTGAGAGGTACGTATCGATGCGCTTGGCGCTCGCGTGGGTCCCGATCCCGATAAGCTCAGGCACTCGTGACGTCACGGTCGCGCTGTGGCAGCTGCGCGATTGGCGATACCGAGGAGCTGCAAGTACTCGTCCAACGCTTGCAGCTCTTCACACTTACTGGCCGGCTCCCATGTGTGCTCCCCAGCTGTCCAATGGACTAGGAACTGAGGTCGCCCGCCTTCCCATTTGTGGCCAACAATCTCATCTACTTGCCATTCCTGGTCTGTCGGCATTCCGAAGTCGTAGAACTGCTTCACTTCACGCGCCGGGAACAGCAAGTCATGATGCGGCTCATGAGGCTTCAACAAGCTCACGTTGAACGTCCAGTGGATACGTCAGCGCCGAAGTTCCTCGGGGATATCGAGGACGTACGTCGATGTCTCCGGGTGCGCCTCGAGTACCGGGAATGGCCCCACGTACTTAGGTGCCAGTTTCCTTGCGCGACCTTTCGGGAGGGAAAGGTTTGCGGTGGAAAGGTACACAAGGTCTCCTACTGCAAATACTGGCGCATCAGCTGAGCGTCGTTTATTCGCCTGGTGAGTGCTAACAACTCAGGCTTCGATTAATGAATCGTGTGCTTGCTCGAGATTGTGGCGCGCACGATCAGCGAACACTTTTGCGCCGGGGAACGTGTGCGGCACATTTGGGAACATGCTCATCTTGGGCATGTACCCAAGATTGAGTTCGAACGGCGCAAATCCAGTGGAGGCGTTCACACTCGAGTTGATTGCGAACTCAACGAGTGGTAGTTTCTCCAGCCAGTTGAGTTGGTCCGGCTCGACGATGGAGCGTAGGATCTGCCCAACGTTCCGAATCGCACGCTCGGACACACCGTCCGTCTGCGGGTGAAATGCCGTAGACATAAGCAGGTTCGTGCTGAGCAGTCGATGCACTTCGCGCCAAAAGCGTGAAGTGAACTTGGAGTCACGGTCCGAGACGATCGTCTCGGGTACCCCATGCAGGCGGACCACCTCCCGCACGTATATGGCGGCGAGGTCGGTCGTAGTATTCGTTACCTTGCAGGCTATGAGGTGAATCATGCAAGTCAGTCGACATATAACTACCCAAACGTAGTTATATCCGTCGACATCAGGGAAAGGCCCCAGGAAATCCATCCCAGATGATTGCCAGGGGAACAGCGGGATTGGCAGTGGGTGTAGCCAAGCGGCGGTCAGCCGGTTGCTCGTCTTCGACATCTGACAGGTTCCGCACGTAGCACAGAACCTATGTACCTCGCGCGTCATGTGCGGCCACCATACCCAGCGTCGCAAGTACTCGTTCGTCTTGCGAGGCCCGAGGTGGCCCAGCGTGCGATGTCCCATGTCGAGGACAAGCTCGGTGAGATTTCTTTTATTTTTGTACTTCACACGCGGCACGCACAGGCATTCGAAACCAAGCCTAGTGCGGACGTACAGGAGCGAGTCATCACGCAGCGTGAAGTTTGGGTACGCGGAGGGTGTCGCTATTACCTTCTGGAATAGCGAATCCTCCGCATATCCCGCTTTGAACGCAGGTATTAAGTCCGGGTCGGACTCAATAACTGTGTCGAGCTTGGGGCCATCCTGGAGTGCATCACGGAGCATGATGACTTCAGGCTCGACCGGGGCTGATTGGGCCGCGGTTGACTCAGGCCGCTCAGTCAATTGACCCGGAGGCTCGCGCGACGGTTCAGCGTGTTCAGCAGAGTGCTGGGCGGCGTCGCGCATCTCCGCCGCCTCGCGCGTACGATCCTCAACTCTGTCACGAGGTTCGACGTTACGAGGCTTGCGCTGGAAGTACGTATTGGCGACATTGTTGGGATCCTTCGCCTTCGGTTTAGGGTTCCGTCGTAATTCCATAACGCGAATTGCGATTTCCCCTTCTAGTTCCTCCCGATGAACGTCGGGGAGCTCGTCGAGTTCGGGGTTCAATCGTATATCTGCGTTGACGTACACGGCATGGGGGTGTACATCCGCAGTAGTGTCATTCTCGTAGTATCGAGAAAGGCAATCTGCGACTTTATTTTCCTCACCGTCGACGTGCATGATTTGCGCGTCGAACCGGTCGATGTACTCAGCCCAACGGATGAGCCAGCTATTGCGTGAGTCGCGAATGGCCGTACGCATCTGAGTCAGCGCTTGGTGGTCAGTCGCGATGCGGAATTTTCGGCCAATTAGTCGATCTTCCCACTTCATGAGAGCCTCAATTACGCCGAGGGCCTCTTGTTCGTACATGTGGTATGAACGCTGAGCCGAGGAGAATTTCTTGGACATGAACCCGGCTGGACGGCAAGTGCGCCAGTCCGGGCCGCATCAGAACATCGGAAAAACACTTAACAGCCCTTAAAGCCTCTTAAGATCTCTTATGAGCCCTTATTCCCGACTGTAAGAGAGTAAGACAATCAGATTTAAGACACAAAGTGTAAGCCGAAAGGTTTTCTGACTCCGGTTGAGTAAGTTGAGTAAGGTTCGGTAAGACCAATAAGCAAGGCATACAGATGCGAGAGAGGGGGTTGGATTGCGAAAAGGTTCAAAATTACAGCACTGTCAACATTACTTAAGGACTCTTATGAGTCATCTCCCCGTACTGGCGAGCTGCTGGCAAAGATATTGAACTGGCGACGACGAGGCGGGCTGCGCTGCTGCGCCGACTGCAAGCCCCGTCCGGCATGCTGACGCGCACGGTCCAAAAACTCCTCCCACACCTGCTGGTCCTCCCTCATGAGCGCGATCGTGGTATCCCGGAAGCCGTCACTTCCCTCTCCGGCATTTTTGGCGTTGAACTCCTCTTTAGGTGCGGTGTACTTCCCCGTGTTGTAGCATTTGAATGCCAACTGGACCTGTATGCCGAAAATCAGCTACTAACTCAAGGCAGCGCGCAAATGTGAACGTACTGCTGCACACGCAAGGCTAAGGGCGCCGATCGGCTCCTCACCTTCTGCCAGAATTGAGCCGACGATGAGCTTGAAGTGCGGTCCGAAGGTCTTGAGGACATACAGCGACATGAGTGGACCTTGCGGTTCTGGATTCTGAAGAGATCGTCGGTATATGCGTGCGTCAGTATGCCACATACAATGAGCACTTACCTGGTCCGACTTGGGTTCTTCCCACCAGGCACATCAATGAGCACGCCTGGTCAGATGCAGGCACATCCACGCCTCAGATGCAAGGCGGTCTTCGCCCACTTCGCGACTTCGTCCACGGTGATTTTGGGGTCCGCCTTCTTCCAGTCGTCGTAAGCAGCCTTGACGACGGTGTGCGCTCTTGTCATGAATCCGCGCCGCCAGTTGAGCACACGCTGCCGAGCCTAGAAAGAGGGATAAGTTGCTTAAGCACTGGGGGGCGTATATGATTTGAGTACATACGATCTGGACGATGCGGTCATTCGCCTTGAGCTGGTATTCCCGCCGGGGGAAAATATGGTCAATTAAGTCTTGCAAGACTTGAACAATGCCCGAATGGGAGTCTTCAGTCGTATCTGCCGCCCCCGCAGCACGGCGTCGCTCCTCCTTCGGGTCGCCAAGTGCCCACGGATCGCGTTGCGAGCCATAATGATAGAGGAGGGAGGGGAGAATGGTGCTGTCGAAGTCCTCGCGGATCCACGCGTCGAGGGTGGCAGCAGAGCGAGACTTGGTTGGGTTCATATCAGCCTTCGCGGTGCGTTTGGTCTTCGGCTTGACACGGGGCTCGGGTTCGATATGCGTTACAGCGACCAGCTGTCATTTATGACGTCAGCGAAATCCTCAATAGACAGAGCTCACAGGGTGCGTACCTCAGGCTGCCGACCCCTCGGCCGTCCAACCACGGACTCCCGGTTGATACGCACATCCGTGTCGTCAAAGCCTCCCAAGACGGGGTCCTCGTCGGATGCTTGTTCGTGTGATGGCGTAGCGCGTGAAGGCGTGGCGCGGGGCGGAGGCGTGGAGGGTCGTCGAGAGCCTCCCGAGTGCGTGGAGCTTGAGTTTTGAAAGCGGAGGATGGGAAGACGGGGCGTGCTGTTGGCGCTGGGGCTGGAGATGGGGCGGCGCTGAGGCGCTGGTGTTCCGGAAGGCGTTGGACCGGATTTTGGGCGGTGAGCGGTGGCGGACGCCGCAAGCTTGGTGCGGTAGGTAGAGGTATAGATGGTGGGGTCGTACTCTCCGAGGTCAGAGAACGGTCTGTGATGAGGGCATGAGCAAGCGAGAAAGACAAGGAGGAAATGAAGGTAGCGCGCTCACGGTTGTGAGAACGCTCGGGAAGACGCGCGGGAACTTGCGGCAGGCTTCTTTTGCTGCTTCCGTCCGCCATTGTCAGCAGGCTTGGCCTCACGTTTTGCGTCCTCGAGTTGCTCGGTGACCTTGATTCGCTTCTCGCGCACTCGCTCAGCGTTCGTCTTTTTCTTTCCTTTCGGCTGTGTATGTCACGGAGTAAGCGAAACAAAGTCAGTAACTTGCGTATTGGTCACGTACACGCTTCTGACTGATTTGCACTGGCTCTTCCCCAGACTCCGGCTCCTGGTCTGAAGGCGTAGTTTCAGACCTCTGGGATGCATTTTCGTTCGATATCTGGATATACTGCCTACCTGAAGAGTCGGAGTCGGAGTGCGTGGATTCGCGATCCCGGGCCTCGGTTGCCAACTTAGAGGTACGCGCGTAGCCGCCCGCTGTGCTCGCTTCGAGATAGACATCCTCATCGTGATCGTCCTTCTCCTTTTCAGCCTCCATGGCAGCTAGTTTGCAAATACCTGCGGCCTCAGTGTCGGCGACATAAGCCTTTTGCCGTTTGCGGTCCTCCTCTGCCGCCTTTTGCTTAGCCCTTTTTGCCGCGGCGGCTTCGCGTTCCCGCATTGACTCCTTCCACTCGAGTCCCACATCGCGCCCAGGGTGACGATTTGCGTTGCTGGCTCGAGTACTGTAGCGGTGTGCAGGAGGGGGCGGGTCGTCCGTGTCGACGGCGGGTACATCATGGGGTTGTTCCTCGGAGAGCGAGGCGCGCCGGGACTGGCTTGCGGAGCGTCGACGACTGGCAGGTGGTAAGTCACTGTCCGGCGCCTTGTCTTTGCGTGCAGGCGAGGCTAATTGTGTCCCACAGAATAGAAGTTGTGACAGGTCAGCTGTACGACGTCGATACGAAATTTTGCCGCGAAATAGCGGACATCGGTATTCAGGAAATCATAACGTACCTATGACCATGTCGACATCTTGCGATCCTGGCGACTGGTCTTGGGATGGTTGAGCGTGTGCCGTAGGCTTTTTTTTCTTCCTGTGAGAAGTCATACGTGGGTGAGAGGGAGAGCAGAGGACGGTTGCAATTTGCCGCCCGCACTGGAGACTGTTCCCGGCTAAGTCCGGAGACTATCCTCTCGCTCTCATCTGGTCGTCGACTTCACCAGCACCCTCAGGCCCACTGCTATCATGACTCGCTCTTGTAACCTGTGTCACCACACCTTCGCCACCGAACGCCGGTACAACGCCCACAATATCCACATCCACAACTTCCCGAAACCCCCTGTTCCGCCGTCGACATTTATTTACCACCCTACACTCAACGGTGAGTTAAAATACTTTGATGCATCCAACTTCTGCTCCGAGGTGATTAACGGCCCATAGCTCTACCCTGTGATGAAGACGGCGCGTTTCTTCCCCCCGGTTCGCCACCTCCGCCTCAAGACGACGATCACGATTGGTTCCCATTCGAAAATCGACCGCACTTCGAGTTCACGCACTGGCACTTCGAGGAAGTACAGACTTCGAGAAAGAAGATCAACCAATTGCTTCGCATCCTCGCTGCACAGAAAGCACTCGAAACTGGTGACCCAAATGCGACATCGTTTTTCGACAACGCAGAGGACCTCGAGGAACACATCGACGCCATTCCGTACGGCGATGTCTCCTGGCGGACGTTCGAGATGAAGTATACGGGCCCCATTATGCCTAACACACCAGCGTGGAAGCTGGAAACGTACATCGTCTACACTCGCAATCCGCTTGATGTCGCGGAAAGCATCGCGCGCAGCTCCGATTTCGACAATGCGTGAGACTACAGCCCTTTCGAGGAGTACACGGGTGAGAACTGCCGTCGGTTCTCCCACCTGATGTCCGCGAGATGGGCATTCAAGAAGGCTGTGAGTAGTCTCATGCAGGACTGTCGCATCCCTTCCAGCAACTTGGACTTTCACGCCCGGTGGTGATGTCCAGTGCTTCTTATCTTACTGTCCGATGCGCGAGTCGAAGCTCACGGTGCCACCCCCTAGGATGTGCTCTCGGAAGACGAAGCAATGCACGGCGCGATGCTAGTGCCCGCCATCTTTGGAGCAGACAAAACCACTGTCTCCGTGGTAGGCGGGCATCAATCCTTTCACCCGCTCTACATGTCCCTGGGCAACATCCACAACGCCATGCGTCGTGCCCATCGCGACGCAGTCATCCCATTAGCGTTCTTAGCCATCCCCAAATGTGAGTGCTCTCCAGATATTGCCGTGTCTGTAAACATGCTAAGTCGCAGTCTCGGAATCACAGGCGGGCGCGACAAGGACTCCGATGAGTTCCGCCTCTTCTCCAAAGAGCTATACCATCGCGCACTGGCCCAGATCTTGAGTCCCCTTCGCCCAGCGATGCTTACGCCTCATATTATGAAGTGCCCAGATGGGCATTTCCAGCGTGCAATCTTCGAGATCGGGCCGTTCATCGCCGACTATCCGGAACAAGTGTGCCTCGCTGGAATCGTACAAGGCTGGTGTCCGAAGTATGTGGTTGTCCCATTTAACTCTTTCGTTCATTCTCATTCTGTTGCACAGGTGCCTCGCCTTTCCTGACAACCTCGAGAACATCGGGAAACCAAGATTTCGGAAGCATACAGAATGTCTCGTTGAGACGTTTTCTCCCAGATTACTCTGGGATGTATTTGGCCTTGTCGGAGATGTTCAGGTACGGCGTGTACCTTTCACTCTTCACCGTTTACCTTGAACTCATTCTTGTACCGCAGCCGTTCACCAACCATTTCCCTCGGGCGACATATACGAGCTTCTCACGCCGGACCTGCTCCACCAGCTTATCAAAGGCACCTTCAAGGACCATCTTGTCGAATGGGTGATGGAGTACATTCACCTCACTGCCGAGTCTGAGAACGCTGCGAACCGGATCATCGAGGAGATCGATCGCCGGTGCGTCCGAGAATCTGAGTTCAATGATAATATTATAGCTCACCAACTTATCCCTGAAGTATTGCTGCCGCACTCCGTTTCGGGGCTCGCCACTTCCATCACGGGCGCAACTTCAGCCAGTGGACGAGGCCACGATTCAAAGTGTCTCATGAAGGTACACCCAGCCTCCGCATGCCTATTTCCATCCTGTCTTTGCTAATCCGAGTCGCTCGGTGCCATCTTTAGGTCTACATTCCTGCTATCACTGGCCTTGTACCCCAAAAGATGGTGCAATGCCTCACCGTCTTTCTCGACTTCTGCTACGATGCGCGCCGGTCTTCCCACAACACCTTCAGCCTTGACGCGATGCAAGAAGCCCTCGATTACTTTCACGAGCTCCGGTCTATCTTCGTTGAAACCGGCGTCCGGCCAGATGGCTGTGGCCTCCCACGCCAACACTCGCTTGTCCACTACATTCGATCCATCCGCCTCTTCGGGTCGCCCAACGGGCTCTGCTCATCCATCACTGAGTCAAAGCACATTGTCGCCGTGAAGGAAACATGGCGCCGTTCAAACCGCAAAGAGGCAATCGGCCAAATGCTGCGCACGCTCACACGGCAGAGCAAGATGTCCTCGGCTCTGATCGAATTTGGCCGCCGCGGAATGCTTCATAACGATGTTCTCACGGCCGCGCGCATCGAGCTTGGTGATGGGGAGACTGAAGATCCACAGAAGAGCAAGGAGGACAGCTTTCTCAGAGCTTTGGCTGATGCCCAAGCCGATGACGGAGACCGCAACAGCGCTCGTATTTGGCTCGGGAAGCTCCAAGGTAAGTATTGTGATATCCGCGTCCACAATATAGCCCCTGTGACTGATGGGTTCCACAGAAACCTGTCTGTTGAACACGCTTTCGGTGGAGTTCGGAGAGCCTCGCATTCGTGAGTTGCTCTGTCGCTTCTTGCACAGTCAGCAGTATCCGGGTGTCGAGCTTCCGCAAGATGCCACACTCGATGATATGCCGCATATCTCCGCGCGCGAACGCATTGGGTTGCATCAAAGTGTTTCGGTTGTCTACTGCGCACCGAGCGATGTTTCCGGTCCTGCGGGGATGCACCGTGAAATTATACGATGCAACCATAAATGGTATGGAAAATCTCCTCGTTATGACACTGTTCTCGTTATCACGGACCCCGCAGCGGACGGAATGGCCCGGTACCGCATTGCTCGCATTCGAAAATTCCTTTCATTCACACATGACTTTGTTCTCTATTCTTGCGCTCTTGTACATTGGTTCATTACTGATCCTGATGGGCCACATTCTGCTAACAATATGTGGGTTGTTAGGCCCGAGATGGCACCAGACGGCCGCAGGGCTACAAGTGTCATTCCTCTTAGCCTGATAGAATGTGCCTGTCACCTCATGCCGGTGTTCAGTAGTGGATTTTTACCTGTAGATTTTGATGTTGCTGATTCCCTTGACGCATTTAATGGGTACTTTGTGAATTGCTATGCCGATTACCATTCACACGAGACTATATTGTAGCCCTCCATACTCATGTCATACTTATAATGTATAGCGCAGTGCTAATCTTAGTGGGCCTTATGGCCCTTATGTAACTTAGCGATCTTACGGTTTTTCGCTAAGAGCTGCAAGTAAATAAGTAAATTCCCGAGGTTCTGATGCGCCCTGTCCGTACATCGCACCAACTCCATAGACTGACGCATCTGTTATTACCCAGATTGGCTCGTCAGAGTTGGGGTCAGCGATGGGCTTGAGGATTGGTGTCTTACTCGCAAGCGCTTTGATACGGTCGAGACACGCTTGGTGTATCAGCCGCCAATGAAACGGCTGCCCATTTTTGCAAATGGATTCGAGCGGTGACGTATACGCAGACACGTCTGGCAGGAAGTGAGCCAAGTATTGGACCAGTCCGAGAAATCGCTGCACTTCGTTCAGCGATCGCATCGGCCGCCAATCACGGATACGCGACAGCTTGTCCGCATCGGCATGAAGCCCTCGGTCGTCGATTCGATGGCCGAGGCATTCCATCATCGTAGAATACAAGTCGAGCTTCGACTTGCTAAGATAAAGCTTGTGCTCATGAAGTCGTGCGAACACGAGGCGTAGATGCTGTTCGTGTTCTTCAACTGAACTGGAGAACACGAATATGTCATCTAAGTACACGTGCACGAACACTCCGATGTATTCTCGGAATATCCATGTCATGAGTCGTTGGAATGTGCTCGGTGCATTGCAGTCTCCCTATTGCGTGACTCGGGATACCGCAGTGCCGTATATCGTGGAGAATGCCGTTTTCCAGATGTCAGATGCTTCGATGCGAATCTGTTCGTATGCGTCCGACATGTCAATCTTCGACCGATACTTTGCATGCGCGACGTCATTCCGTATGTTCTCTTGGTCAGGGAACGGAGTGACATCCTTTAATGTGTTGTCGTTGCGCTGTCGCACATCGACTACGGTGCGTAGTTTACCATTTTTCTTTGGGATGCATAGTAACGGCGCGGCTTGTGATGCAGGTTGCATCTCCCACCATCCGGCTTTCAAATACTTGTCCATCTTCTCACGAAGTTGGCCTTTCAGTGCATCAGGGCAGCGTGGATGGTGGTACGAGTACCGCTTTGCTTCGTCTATGATCAGTATCCGGTGATTTACCTCTCGCCACGGGGGCAGCTCGGGAGGTATATCCCCAGTTAGATCTGCAACTTCCTCCAGCCACTTCTCTCTCAAGCCAGGGATGTCGGTGTCGGTGAAAGTGCTAGCAGCCGGCGGCTCAGGCGTATATTCAGGTAAGTCCCGAACGTACTGCTTGATTTCCTGTTCCATTTCTTGATTTGCACCTAGCGGATCCTCGCGGCCATACTTGTCTCGCATCACTCCTTTTGAAGAGTGATGCTCGATAAAGTCATGCAGTGCGAATGCAGGCAGCGGGCTTTTCTTTTCATGCGGTTTCTTTTTCACTCGAGAGTATGCAAAGTATTCGCGGTCCGGGTAATTGATATACACGGTCCGCGGCTTCCTCGTGGGCTCTTGAGTTTGCTCCTCAGCCATGCTATCAGCTCGCTGTCGATTGTCTCGACGGTTTGCTGGTTCACTCTCGTCGTCGCTGTCCTCATCGTCTGAGGACAGTAGTACTGAAGGGTGATCGTACGATAGCTGTGGCTTAATTCTGGCTGCCCGTATTTCCGGGTCGTCTATCTCCTCCACGGTGGTCTTTCCAGGCCGCTTAGATGCACCGTGGTTCGCCGGTAGTCAACTCGGGTTCTTCTTTCATTCTGTACTGCGCTCGCGGCGGCGGTTTGCACGGAATGAGGAATCTTCCTCATGGCTGAATGCAGGGATGCGTTCGCCACGGATCACGACCTCGTGGGTTCTGAAGTCCAGGATCACGCCGTGTTCATTCATGAACGGTGTCCCCAGTACACAATCATATCTGTCTAGATTGATGATATCAAAGTATGTGGGGGCGTCCTGGATTGGTCCCAATGTTACTGGGGCTCTCGTGCCAAAATTAATTTTAGAACGAGAGCCAGAACAACCAAGCTGCAGCACGACTTGTTCGTCCAATACGATCTTCGGAGTTCTCATAATGTGACTGTACTCCGGTGTCGTCCCGTTGGTTGTGCTTCCTGAGTCAAACATCGTGTATGCCATGTTACCGGTGACCTCGATCATTCCACTCAGTACGGCCTGCTTGTTTGGGTCTCGGTCCGGCTGGGTTGTGTTCGTAGTTTCCTTGCGGCGAACTGTCGAACAAAACTCAGTCGGTTGATGTGCCTTCGAAGTGCGCATTGCACTTAGACAAACATCGTAGTCTTCATTGTCACTCTTACAAGAGTGCCAACCGTCTTCAATGTCACTATCTGAGTCTGCCGACTCAGCCATGGTGCGCATTGCGCGAATGGTGACTGGACCCGGTTCGTTTGCAATCCGACACTCGTCTTCCTGCTCAATGATTCGCATCGCATGGGCACGCAATATTTCAGATCCTTCGTCCTCCTCCCCTGGTTCACTCCGTGAACCCAGGGATGGTCCGTCAGAATCATACTGAGACCCGCCCCAGCCATGGCGCACATCCGCTTCCTCTCCAGCTGACGCGACACGCTGCGCATGGAACCGCGCTTTGTGTCTTCCAATCGTTGCGGATGCGGATGCCGCCTGCATCGTTTCCTTATATTTAGGGCACTGTGGGTCGCTCTTGAAGTGACCGACTTTACCACATGCGTAGCACGCATTTGGATCCTTAATTGTGTTCATGCCCGGTGTAGGGGGGCGAGGGGGGAATTGAGGTCTGCCAGAAGACCGTTGGTCCCGTTCACCCCGGCCGCGGTTACCGCCTTCACGTCGGTGTCCATGGGTGACTGGCCATTCGCTCGACCGCCTGCGCGATCTCGACCGTGAATGATCGCGATCCGCGCGTGGCAGTTGGGGGTTACGGTTTTGGTTTAAGCTTGACAGCCGAACGTACACCGAGGTACGCGGTGCTGTGTGATCGTCCGTACGGCGGTAGGCTTCCTCTAGTTGTCGTGCATGGTCGAGTATCACTTCCCATGCACAGTACTCCGGGGATATCCCACGGTGTACTTGGAGGTCGCGAGTCATCTGTGTTGGCAGTCCAGAAAACAGCCGGATGTGCATCTCATATGCATTCGGGTGCTCAATCATTTTGGCTGCCCGTTGCTTGAGGTCCTCCGCGAATTTCTCTACACCACCGCGTGTGGTGTATGAGCACTTCGCGAACTCCTCAGTTGCTTTGGCCGCCGTGTTCGAGTGAATGAAGCGAACGTGCATTGCACAGATAGCATCTTCAAACATTGGAATTACAGTTATCGACGGGTGATCAACTTCACGCGTGTACCATTCTTCCGCATCCTTTGTCAGGTGTTGCTGAAGATACCGAAGACGGTGAAGATCAGCATTGGGCCCACATAAATTGTAGGCCCGCATCCAGTTAAGTACGCCGTCAAGCCACCGGTAGAACACTTGGTGGTCGCTCGAGCCAGCATATTTCTCCGGCATTTCGATTTTTGGTTGTTTTGCTCCCTCCGGGAGCGGAGGTAGTGCCTGCCCGACCTTGTAACGAATGTTACGTATCACTTGCTGCAACAGCCCGTCAAGGTGAGGATTATGTGGTCTCGCACTCGACGCGCTTGTCGCATGAGCATCGGGCTGGCCTGCCGCTGATTGGAGTACACTTACAGGTTGTCCTGCTGCATATATCGGCAGAGGCTGGTGTCTGTTGGCGTACGCAGCTCTCGCATCAGATATTGAGCGAGCAGGTACATGACTCTCAAATCGGACAGACGTCGGGGGTGCGCCCCCATGTACAGTGGTTTGTGCGGGCTGCGCATCCTGCGCTCGTCGAGCGCGCTCATGTTGCTCATTGAGGATGGCGTCGTACGTGGGTCTATAGTCCATGTATCGATCAGGTTCCTCATTGAGGGGGTGTTGTGGGTGCACAGCAGGCGGGACAGTCACGTTACTCGATAACCGAGTACTAGAGTCGTTCATCGTAATACTACGTACACTGTGAGCTAAGTTATCCATGCTGGGCTGGATTGCTTGTGCGATCCGGCCTTGTTGCCGTGCCATGCGCCCGATACGCCGGTCGTATTCATCCAGCGATTCGGCTGGCAATCGCGGCATGGCATAGTTGCTCTCATGCGTCAAGGACGCGGTGCGGGGTTCACCCACCGTCGTGGGAGGCGACGTATAGACTCGGCCCTCACCAGCCAGTGAATGTTCATTAGAGAGGGTGGCTTGCGGAGGTGCTGACCTCGACAGTGGAGGTGGCACTGGGATGGGGGCTGGCGATACAATAGTCGCGAGCGGGCGGAGTCCCAGCGATCGCCGGGACTCTGCAATTGTCCGCTCGATATCTTGCAGCATCTGGTGGTTGTCAGTGAGCGCACGGTTAGTGCGGGCTTGAGCAGCCCGTACTTCACCGGCATACTCGCGGAGCACCGCGTCCGATCGGCTGTGTATCGATGAAAGATCGCTGGCGTGCTCGGACAGCTGTTGTGAGCGCAATGTGATCTGTCGCCTGAGCGAATCTTGATACGATGTCAGCGCAGCCTCATACGTACCAATTAGCCGCGCCGAGCTCGATGGTCTCGGCGGCAGGCTCAATATTGGTTGGACGGATGCTGGTGCGGGGCGCAGTGACCCCCAACGTTGGGCATAGTCAACATTCGGAGTTGAGTGTGTGGGGTTTTGGGCCGACATAAGATGTCCGCCCACGACGCTCGTCTGGTCCATAGTGGCCATAGAGGCAGACATGTTGCGTCGTGGTGACGGCGACGGTGGGGACTGATACAGGGGCTCGGGATACCGGACTCGGGTGGGAGGACGTACCGTGTCTATACCGTCAGATGTGACGATATCTGGGTAACTGCTCATTGCCCGGCTATACTCCTGTGACCAGGCCGTAGCATACGTCGCTGCCTCGGGCAACGTTGAATCGTCCACGGCGATGGTGAAGTTTTGTTGGGATGAGGCCCGATGGGGCATGGGGTGAGAGAGGTGCGGCGGGGTTTCCCTCCGCGGAGAGCCTTCTCGGGAGATGGACATGTCGACTGTTGAGCGGTAGTGTCGAATGTCGTTACCGGGCTCGAAGGTTGAGGCGAGTCCACTGGAGTGTCGCCTAGTTGTCGTCCAGTCCGGTATCGAGTGTCGCGGCGAGTCCGTTGGAGTGTCGCCGAGAAGTCGTCCGGGGTCTTGGGAATCGAAGCGAATCCTACGGAGTGTCGCCAAGTAAACAAGACAAAAGCGAGTTAAAAAAAAATGTAAAGCACAAGTGGGTTCTCTCGAACCCCGGGCGTAACTCGTCAACGTCCTATATTGCAGGGCGACGGGTACGCTAGTTGGGGTGGTGAGAGTAGTTACCCTCACCGACCGTACATGCGGGTGTTTATCTACTATGTTATGTAATATGAGCGGCTATCTATCGAGATAGCTCAGCGTCCGTTACAAAGACTCCCTCGGGTGTGCCTTTCCATGCGAGCTGATGAGCGAATTTTTCGTCCAGCCACGTCCTAAGTTCGCCCTCGGGGACGGTGTCGTTGGAGATGCCGAGCATAAAGATCTCGAAGTCGTTGAGCGGCTGGTAGCAGGGATGTCTTTGACGAATCCGGTCCAACAGGATCGCCCTCCTCGTATTTTTGGGAATCTAGGCAGGGTGACGGGGTGGAAGACGGGGTGAAGAGCGAGCGCGGAGCACGAAACTCCGAAGATGACTGAGGGAGGGATAGCATTGAGCTCGAGGCCGAAGAGGAGGCGCGTTGTTGCGACAGAAGTGGTTGAGCAGCCTGATGAGAGCGAGGTTGATCATGGTTGTATGGCTGTTTCCGTTTCGCCGCCTACAAGGGGGCCCGATCAGCGACGAGCGTGACACGAATCTTGCATATTATAGATTCGCGTGCCGCCTCACCTTCTGAGAAGATGCTTTTCTCGTAATAGAAACCATGGCGGGCGAGGTCAGGAAGCTGACAGCGACGGGAGTCACGCCGAGCGAGGGTGGCAGTAAGGGCAAGATCGACAAATGCCAAGACGGGCATGGCGCTATTCGCAATGGGCGAAAAGTCTAGAAAAAGTCGACATAGGTGTTTAACTTTTCCTGGGATGGTGAAAAGTTGAGCAAAAAGGGGAAGAAAGGTTTTCTTTTGCGAGACTTTCGAAAGACTTTTGTCAAATTGGTCATGTGACCAGAAAAGTCTCCTACTTTTTATCGGCTTTTGTCCAGTCGAAAATAGCGCCATGCCTGTCGTGTGCAGGACAACTCAGGCTGGTGGTTGAACCTTACATAAGCGAACACGCAAACGAGTGCACAGCTTTCTGAGTTGGCAGAGTCGCCGCCGTGACTTGGCCGTGACCCACTTGGACCAGTGCCACACCCGTGGACCACACTCGCCTCTATCATCAGATGTGCTCGACTGCCGTATTGTGCACGACAAACTCGACCCCTTTGTGTTCGACCTGATTGCGACGAGAGATCCGACGATACGCGGGTCGTCGCCGTACTACGTGCATGGCCCCCTCGCATGGAGGCATTCACATTTGGATTGGGACTGAGTTCGTCGCTAGCGCACGCAGAATGGGTCGATGAATGTGGTAAGCAGATGTTTTCTTCGGTGATAGACGTGTCGCTAGCAGGGAGCTGCGTACACAGCGTTCTGTGGTTTGCCCTGGTGCGACCGCAGCGCACATCCACCTCTCACAATCGTCGGTTTGGCGCCATGGTTTCGTATAAAGCAGTGTGAGCACCATCAGTGTTGGACGGTCAGTGACCTCGAGGCTCATCCTTCCTGAGCTACATCATGGCGTCGTTCAAGTTCTTTTAAATCCAGTCCGGCAGCGGCTTCTTTTACATCGTCTTCTCTCAACGGCGCATCGTCGCTGGTTCCTCAGGCTGTTCTCATGCAATCCCCAGCTCTCTCCCCCAAACCGGTAGAAGCTCGACTGGGTGCGACTATCATCGCCAAGATCTCAGAATCTTCCGTCGCTCGGAACTTCCACCCTGCGATCACGTCGACAAGTGCTCCTCACTCAAATCCCATGGACGACCTGACAAATTCCCGTTCGCAGACTTTGTGCGCCTGGCGTGCAACGCCCTCCCCTGACTTCGCGCCTTTCCCATTCCCGCGATCACGTCCTACTAGAAAGGCGGCAAGAACGTCGGCCTCGTCCCTCATTGGTATCCAATCCTCACCATCCAATGCCCCGGTCTCCCACGGCGGGTCAACCTACCTGAAGCTTCAGCTCCGAGATGTTGAAGACACCCTCGCGTCCGTCCTCACCGCCGAGCTCGCAGACAATTGCACCGGCCTCGTCCACCCACATGACCGCCGCCTTGCCGCGCTTGAGCTTCCGCCCGCGCCCGGGCCCTCGCTAGATGCCCTCACCGAGCTGCTCGACATCTTCGACAAGCGCGCCGGAAAGTACGATCCCTGCAGCCGGAACTGCCTCTGGCTCGCGGATCTCGTCCTCTTCGGCAGCACGATGAAGCTCAGGGAGGTCTGGCTCACTAAGGGCCGGATCTCCCCCGCCTGGGCCATCCGCAACTGCTTGCAGGGGGAGATCGACGTGCTCGCTGCGTCGACCCAGCGCTTTCTGCCTGATGGAGTGCCGGGGTGGATCGGTATCGCCTATGGGGCGCTGGGGCGCGTGTTCGGTGCCTTCGACATGCAGCGTGAGGACGAGGATGTGGTGGGGAGGTGGCGAGATCTCATGGACGTTGTTTTCCCTTCTCGGCGATCTCGCTGGGTCGTGCTTGGTCGACAAGTTAGAAATTCCTGTTTAGCTGCCCGCCGTCTGCCTGCGCTGTATCTCCCGTTCTCGACGGCTCGTACTTTTCGATGAATATCATGCTGAACTCTTCAATGTGTTTGTGGGTGTGCGTTAGCATTGATTGCAAGAATATATTACTACAAGCGTGCTTGTTTCATCGTTGAACTAGCAGCGCCGAGACTGTACCAGATGCGAGGCCTGCAGTGGTCACTCGAGACGTCGTAAGAGCACTCCCGCGAAAGAACTGCCCTAAATCAAAATAGTGAGAATGGATCTGGACAAGAGAGCGAGATCGAATGGGCCCGATTCAAGGCATGATTTGCGGGAGTCCAGTGTAACCTATCCCAGAGCCCTCGGTTGCCGGGGGGTATGTGCGCGGATCATCGGGGTCCTACGTATGGTCCAAAGAGAGTGTGTCAGCCATTTCTCACATCATGACGCAGGGCTACGCACATATTACCCTCCAATGATATTGCCCGCCTCGCCCTTCCATGGATAGTAACCAGTCTCCGAGACGGAGACTTCACGGACCGGGACAGTCTGTGAATTGCCTGGTGGAATAGTACTCGGGTCTCCGCGGATTTGTCTGAGTCTCCGGTGGCGGAGGACGATATAGAGTATGATCCCTAGTAGGATCAGAAGCAAACCGAGAATCATCCCTCCGATGGCGCCGCCGACAATGGCGCCGACGTTGGACTGCTGCGTATTAGATACCGGTGCGCTCGTTTCCGTCACGGTAACTATGATCGTAGAAGTTGGCGAGGGGAGTGCAATTGAGGTGTTTCCCGTAGTAACGTCCGGAAGATCTGCATATACACCCCAATTGAGTGTGTGTCGCAACCGAGGGCGAGATATCAGGAAGACGGACCTTGCGAAGCGAGAGCTTTGGCGGCATCTAGGTTGAAAGTGCCGTTGTTACTCTGCATGATAGATGTCAGAAGACAGGTCCCTGGATGGTGCAACTGCGAGGACACAACTGACGAGGACTTCCAAGTATGCCCATCGCGGCACAGCGGTCCCGCCTGGGATCAGTTCGGGGTAACTACAATATGGTGATGACACGGACTTGGGTCAGCACGCCGCCCCCCTAGGAGTCGTCTGCTGTCACCGATGCACTTACATCTTATCGTAGGTACTCAAGCAGTTGGCAGTATATGACGGCCATCTGTTCTCGAAGTCGTCAAACGCTCAGCGGCCAGATTCTCAAGGGGTAACCAACTGTAAAGCCCCGCCACCCTGGCAGGCGCCACATGCAGCCCGGAGAGAATATATGACTGTATTGCAGCCGCAAGGCGTGGACTCCGATGGGTCCCTCGAAGGCGGACCGCCATAATTCACGCCGGGGTTGATCTTCGAGACCACGCTCGCTTGACAAGGAACATATAACATCAGACGTGGTTGCGGACTCGGATGAACACTGGGAGAGACTCACGGGCACCAGTGCCGTAGCATGGAATGTACAGCCACGAAGCAACTAAGCATGGACTCTGGTCCCGCGAGTTCATCATCTGGGAGAATGGCGTCAGCTCACCTGGACATGCTTAGCCTGAGTTAGCATACCCAGTCATAATCGGGAGAGCATGTTGCCGCAGTACCCTGGGCGTATACGGTCGAAATCCAGAAAGCAAAAAATTCTATGGCAAAAATCAGCGGTGCCAGCATCGTCAAGAATCCTGAAAGAACTTCGGGGTAACACGAAGGTACCTCAACGCATGCAATATAAGAGGGAATCGAGTGATGATCAAGGCGGGCTGTGTGCTTAGGGTTCAGTCTTCAAGTCAAGGTTATGTTGCAATGGTCCGAGTCTTGAATCGGCGATACACCATCGCGCTTACTTCGAATCCACCGTGTGAGCCGGAGGCATCAGAACGAGCGCACAAGCGACGAATGCCTGTAACAAGATGGCCGTGCATCAGCTGGATGTGAAGGACTTCTGTCAAGAATGGCGATGCATGCTAGAAGTGTCTGAGCGCTGTCGCCCCGCCACTTGACACGACAAGTCGATAGAAGCTTCGAAGTTCGGATGCGACTCGGAGGCGGGGACACCGCGTTCATGATGGGAAATCGGACAGCATGGCATATGGAGGAAACCGAGCCGGGCTCCTATGTTGGTCATCGCCAAGTTGTAGCTATTACCGGCTAGATGTGCTAGCTGAGCTCTGGAGCCTGAAACGGGAATAACAGTACTCACGCTGGGGCACGGGAGGGGGCACAGAGCCTGTGGTCTTGATGATCCTCATGAAAGGCGTTCGGCCTGAAGCGTCTGGATATGTCTGCGAGCATCGAATGAAGGGTAGCAAAATAAAAATAGATGACTATATGCTCACCAACATGATAACCGAACCCAAGTCTTCAAGGTCACATCTGGATTCAAGACGTGATTTGCGGGTGTACACTGTACCCCATAGACCCTGTATCGCCTTGCGCCGCTGGGTACGCGCGCGGTAGATCGTCTGGATACGTGCGTGGATCGTCAGTGTCCTATGCACGATCAAGTGATGGAGGTAATGTCAGCCTTTGGGAGTTCAAAGTCCTTGTGTTACGCACGTAGAATGCTCTAGTACTTCCCAAAAAGTCCTTCAAGGTGGCGACACGGTAGCGGGGCGGTTCCGATTCGGGCGGAGCTCATGCACCGACCGGGTGTTCCCCAGACCACTATCTCGCCGGGAGCGCTTTCCGCCGATCCGAGAACCCCTCCAACAGCGCGGACTGCCATGCCAATGCACTCACTTCCGTCGCGGTTGAGGTGCTGGAGGAAGTCGATGACGAGGGTAGCATTGAAGGGTTTCCCGATGTAACGTCCGGCAGATCTGCACGTACGCTACAATCAGTGTGTTGCAACTGAGCACGACAAGATGGCACGAAGACAAACTTCGTGAAGCAAGAGCTTTGGCCGCATCTAGGTTGAAGGTACTGTTACTCTGCATGGTAAATGTTGGAAGACGAGCCTCAACACGGCGCAACCGCGAGCAGACAGCTGACAATCACGTACAAATATGCCCATTGCGGAATAGCAGTCCCTCCGGGGATTGATTCGGGATAACTGCAGCACCGACTGGTCAGTACGTGCTCCCACATAGGGTTCACTTACCTCCGATTGTAGGCCGCCATACAGTTGCTGGTATACTACATGGGCTATCTAGTATCGAGGGCGACAAAGGATCAGCTGCCAGATGTTCAAAACAACGATAGCATTAACGCACGGCCCCGCCGTCCGAGTCCTGGCAGATACCGCACGCAGCACGGAGCGAATAGAGGACCGTCACGTTGCAGTCGCAAGGCGTGGACTCGGACGGGTTCTTCGAAGGCGGACCACCATAGTTCACGCTGGGGGAGATCTTCGAGAAGACGCTCGCTTGACAAGGAACGCCCAATATCAGACACGCGTAAGTACAGATGAACGCTGGTGAGAAACTCACGGGCTCCAGCACCGTAGCATGGAACATACAGCCACGAGGCGACCAAACATGGATTCTGGTCCTGCGAGTTCGTAATCTGAAGGTAGTGTAATGTCAGATAAACACATGCGTGACGCAGAGTGGACGTACCCGGTCACATTGAGGAAGGCATGTTGCCGCAGTACCTTGAGCAGCGACGGTGTAAGTCCAGGACACAAATAAATCGAGAGCGAGGATCAGTGGTGCGCATCGTCCGCCGAGAAAGCTGGGGTAACGAGAAAGCCTTGCGCCATTTCATTCCATTATTTGCGGGTATGAATTCGGATGGATATCAAGGGATATGTGTACTCGCCCATGCGTACTTATTACACTTTGGAACCAAGAGTATTAAAGCTGAGACTATACCAGATTTGGAGCGCCTAGATATCATAGAAAGAAGCGCGTCAGACACAAAAACGAGATGACATTAATATTGTATGCCGACCAGCGGAAGACCCGAAACTAGAATGGCATCGAGAACGAAGTCGGATCCCGATTCAGGACATGACTTGCGGGAGTCCAGTGTACCCCACCCCCGCGTTCTGGGTCGTCTGGGCCACGGGGTACGTGCGCGGGTCATCCGGGTCCTATGCATGGTCAAAAGATGGTGTGTCAGCAGTTCGACATTCGATGACACGGAAGGTACGCACATATAATGCGCCGAGGCTCCCTGCCTCGCCCTTCAGTGTCGGGACATGGTAACTGGGTGGTTCCGAACCAGCGACTTCACGGGCTTCGGTAGTCTGTAAGCCGTACAGAATCTGGTCTCTGCGTGTTTGCCTCCGGTGGCGGAGGATGATATAGAGGACGAGTGCTCCAACCAGCAGCAAACCAACGACCCCCCCGATGGAGCCGCCCACAATCACGCCAAAGTTGCTGCCGGACTGCTCCACAGACGGGCTCGTCTGGGTAGTGGTCGGGGAGATATCTTGTGAACGCGTGCCAGTTTCGCCTGAGGTTGGCGTTGAGGACGCAGGAGCGCCACTGGTAGAAGATAGCGTCGACGACGTGGGCGTCGCGGAGCTTCCAGATGTAATATCCGGCAGATCTGGTTGAACGACACGTTCAGTACCTCGCAACCGAGGGAAAGCATATAGGAAGACGAACTTTGGAGAGCGAGAGCTTTGGCAGCGTCTAGGTTGAAGGTGCCGTTACTCTGCATGGTCAAGGTCAGAAACCATCCGGGGCCAAACAACAGGAGGCAACCGACAATCACGTCCAAGAATGCCCATTCCGGCACAGCGGTCCCGCCAAGAATCCCCCAGGGGTAGCTGCAGCAAGGTCACGGAAACCAATGGTCAGCGAGTCGTTCCACCACCAGCAGTCCGCCGTACGGTCCACTTACGTCTCGTTGTAGGTGGTCGAGCAGTTGGTAGAATACATCGGCCATCTGGTATTGAGGGTGTCAGATGCCAGGCAGTATACTTTCCGATACAGAAGCTCAACGAACGAACGAACTTTTCAATAGCCTGCACACCAGTGACATCGCCAATCTGGCAAATTCCGCATGCAGCCAGGGTGGAATAAATGACCGTGTTGCATTCACACTGAGGCCCTTGGGCCTTCCACGGGCCGGTGTACGGAGAACCGACTGTGAGTTTGTTCACGTGACTCGCTAAACGGACGTCAGACATCGGTATGTCGATGCAACGCTGGGAGAGACTCACATTCACCGCTGCCCCAGCAAGGAACGTACAGCCACGCAGTAACCCAGCACGGGCTCTGGCCCAATGAGTTCGTCATCTGAGGGTATGTCAGGCAATCCGGACCTGCTCGACAAGGAACACAGATTGGACGTACCCAAGCGTATTCAGAAAGGCATGTCGCGTCAGTGGCCTGGGCAGATGCGGGGGAGACCCACAGGACAGGAAATAGGAGGACAGAAATTAGCGCGGGGCCAAGCATCTTCAAGAAAGACGGGGTCTCGCGAAAGCCCTGCCACTCCGCTGCAGGGGGATTTAAGGAAAAAATAGGATGGTCATCGGGGCAGGCTGTGCTGAAGCTTACTATTTACTACCAATCAGCAGCGCTTCAGCAACTTCGCCAAAAACGTGGCAATGGCGTGGCGACCAACTACAATGGCATTCATCGGATTGTAATGTCAATCCGAGGTTTGCAATGGAATGCATCACACAAAATGCATGACAATTCATTACTTGCGTCGTCGTTGCAGCCAATCGCCACTCCATTGCCACGGTTTGGGGTCCCCGCACATCAGTGAATTGATGATGGTGAGTAGCGCTTACAATCTTAGCGACGTCACGCCCACAGCTTCGCGATGAACTGGAACCACATATCCGAATCGGGTCGGTGCCTGGCGAGTCGAGGATTCTTCGGAAGTATGCTGCGACCGTGTTCAAGTTGTACGCTCGAATGCAAGCAGCCGCGTAAGACTCAGAGAACGCTTCTTCGGGTCAGAGACATCGGAACAAGGGCCCCAGCAGGGACTTGAAACCTGCAACCCAAAATCTGTAACGATGAGTCGAGATGAGAACCACTTCTGAAAAACATAGACATGTGCATTGAACTGCCCCACCTACTTCCTTTCGTAAGGATCCTTGGGGCCATCGATTCCTACGGCACGACCTGTCTACGTAACTGGCCGTAGACGACACGTGGCAGAACTAAATGAATTCGCTAGGCCCAGTAAATCGGAGCCGTGGACGTCAACTGAGCCGACAAAGGTGGATGGACGAAGTAGTCTCCAAGCAGTCACGGTAGATGCAAACAGCGTCGACTCGGAAGTTGCAGTACTGTACGAGTCGATCGGGAGACGTCTGCGGAGAGTGAAAAGAGAGGAACTCGCCCTCGGCGGAGTCTGAACCCCAACGGCTGGACTTGAGCTTGAGGCAGTGTCGCCAATGGGCGCCTTGCAGTGAGCACCGGTCACCTCTTCGAGGAGGAGGATGAGAATCATGAGATTTCGAACTTCGAAGGTTGAACGTGTGCTAAAACTCAGGGGACAGTCCATCACACATTCTGTTACAACATAATTGGAAACAAAACGCTAAAAACATACATATGCCACGACTCGGAACAGCGCGAGAGCAATGTACGACGTGCATCGACAAGCGAATCATCATGGGAGGGGCGATATGGCGGAACAGGAACAGACAACAAATTAACATCACAAGCAACGAAGATAATCAAGAGAGCAAAGGGAAGGGAAGGAGAGGGATAGCGGTGCACAGCAGGTGAGTGTTCGACGCTGCTACGCATACCCGAGCTCCGCCCAGTAGGCGTTGCCCACCATGCGGTTCAGCGCGACCAGCCTATACTTCAGGAACTCCTGGAAACCAAACGAGAAAGATTCCGAGGGGATCAGTACCCCATCGGGTGGCACGGTACGGTCGGACACTCGACACTCACGGGGCACAGCTGCGTGAACTCGACGACGACCGCGAGCGCAAGCCCGTCCTTGCGGTCCGTCTTGTACGCCTTGTTGATCGGGATCGGGCGGTAGTAGTGCTTCCAGCCCCCCGTCTTATCCGGCGCCTGCACCACCACCAGTTAGCCTTCCGTAAGCGCAAGCACAGAAGGAGGAGGACACACCCAGATCGCAACGATGATCTCGGGGACTTTCTGGTCGACGAACGGGGCGAGGGGCCGCTCGTCTCCGGAGACGTCGACCCACCGCCGCACCATCGTCCCGTGCTGGTGGATCTCGCGCATCCGGACGCCCAACGGGCGCGGCGCAGGGGGTTGGACAGAGTCGTAGGTGGGTGGGTATGGCGGGACGGGCTCGCTGAACGTGATGCGGCGGGGGCCGAAGGTGACGTTGGCGAAGCCCGCCTTCCGCGTGACAATGTTGTTGGCTGGGGGTGGGCTGAGTTTCGCAAGCGTTATCGGTGTCGGTGGGGCAGTTGTCATGTTGGGAACCTGGATGTAGTGAGAGTGTTGCATTGCCTGGGTAGAGGAGGGGAGATGATTAGAGGCTGGGCAGTCGGGGGCGGGGGGCGGGACGATTATAGGAAAGGAGGCGTACCAGGTGCGTATTAAATAGGTTTGGAGCGGGGGGGCCGCATAGGACGAGTAGTGTCATACAGACCGCGAAACGCTGAAGGCGTGCCCAAAGCGAGAAAGCGCACAAAGCAGGGAGGACACCCTAGGAGGGACAATGCGGCGGCAATCTATGAACAAGCCGGGGGGGGGTTGTGCTCCCCTGACACATTAATGCAAGCGACTTTGAGGGCCGCGGAGAGCGACGATTGCAGGGTGCATGGATAGCGCCCGTTGTCTTCTCTGCCTCGTTGTAGCACAGATTTGACGGGGAGTGGCATATGAGTGGCGTGGCGCTCACTGGCATGAGCTATGAGGACGGTTCAGCTTATGGCTACGGACGTACGAGAACAGCGGGTGCGCACCTTTTGGCGATGTAGTCCCAAGCGATGACCATCGATGTCCATACTAAACGCTTAGACCGGGGCTCAAAGCCAAGACAAGGCGTTCCTGTCAAAGTTAAGGTTCTCAATTGTCGCATCGCAAAGTGTTCCTTCCTGAAATTGGCCGGCTCGGTTTGTCGTAGACCTGGCTCAAAATGAAGAAGAAACACGTTATGCATGCTTCAGGAAAGACGGTCAATAGCGGGCGGGCAGAGGGCAACTTCGTGGGTAAGAGAAGATTGATGAGTGGCACAGGGACCTTGGGCGGCGCGGAATGGTTGCAACCTTCGGGCGGCCGGCACGCTCCCCGTGGTCAGTGGCGTGCAGTGTGTTGCGGGTCGGCGACAGTCATGTACCCTTGCCTTCTTCGCCCCCGATGGTCAAGGCGAGGCGCACTGAGAAGGTGTCGAGCGAGGAACATAACCACAATCGATATATCCACCATAACAGCCACCGGGTATATGCGTCGAGTATTCTAGACTGTCGGAGCCCAACGCAATTGAGAAAGCTAAGCTCAAACAGCTATGGTTCTAGAAGGACGGCACATACCTTCCGAACGAACTATAGCGGCTCTCCGACGGAGTCTCACAGTCTAGATATATAATGTTATGTACTCGACACACTCAGTCCCCTTTAGCTGCAATCACGGTGCTAGCTAGGCCGTTGACTGCACCGAAACGTCGTCGCCGTTAGTCGACCTGAAGCAAGAACTGCATTGAAACGAATGCGGGGAGATTGAAGGTGAGAGGAAATGACGTCATGAACGGGTGGCAGCGGGATGGGTGTCTGAGTTGGCCACCGACGTCATGGCCAGCTGCCTGCAAACAGGCAACAACTTGAACAAGACTCCACTCCCGTCCTTATATGCCGCTGTCCCCCGTCGGCTTCCCCACGCACAATCACCTCTTTCCTCGTCGTCAGCTTACGCCAAATCACCCACTCGCTCCTCCCACATCCAAGCACACGATACACTATGGCCAGTATCCCGGCTGCCTCGCGGAGCGGGTTCAAGCGCACCATCGCGCGCATGTCCACGCCCGCTTCCCGTTCGCCGCTCCGGTTCTATACGAGCACGATGAGCGACAACGACCCAGAGGTTCGTCTTCCACCTCCTACGCGGGCGCATGCGAGATTGCCAACGCTCGCGCAGCTTCTCGAGAAGGAGAAACAACGCAACTTGAACAAGCAGCAGCACAAAACCTCGACCCCTATCCCCGACAGAGCGCCCGGGTGGAATGAGGCCCTCGCGACCTCGTCCGAGGCCGCCGTCAAGGCACGTCTTTCCTCAACACCCGCCTTCCTCCTCCTCACGATGTTGCTTGTCACCCGCTAATTCGCGAAATCCGCGGGCATGCAGGCAGATCACAACTCGGGCAACCCGCTTGAGCTACAGGAGCGGACGGTCGCATACATCAAGCGTCGGCACCACGAATCAGACAGCCCGCTCCCGCATGAGCCAGGGGTGTCGACGGAGGCGATGCAGAATGGCGAGGCTCCAACAGAGGCATCGTATTCGCGCGACGAGATCGACGGTCCGCTCAAGACCGCGCCCGGGACTATCGTCGAGGAACTGGAGTACAAGGAAGATGTGATAACCAGGAAGGCGGCAGCGTAATGGTTGTGCGTGCGCACCGTCTGTACGGCTGTCCCCGCCTGCGTCGGACCCGTCGAAGTATGTCCTTGTATTTTTATCGCCCCGTTACGTTCCCCGTCTCTTGGGGCCAAATTGGGGAGAGGTTGGACTAACGCACCTGTATATCGCGCCCTCCAACTCTTTCGCATGAGGCTTAACACGTATGTTCGAAACGTATCCTTGCCGTGGGCTCCACGAAGTGCTGTCTTTCCGACTTCAATTTCGGCTGCCGTTTCTGCCATTGTTTTACCGCAAGGTGTTGGCGCAACATGGAAAGATGTGCGGGTGAACTAATGCCTCTATCCCCAAGAAAGGGCTGGTTGCTGGGATAATCTGTGAAAATCCCGCCGTAAGAACAAACACGAAGACGGTTACATCACTCACGTCTTTCACGGCTGCTCTAGACACAGTCTCAAAGACAACGAAGGCCAACCCCACATTTAATATTGATCGGCCAAGGTGCTCGTATCCTGCTCGTATCCAGAAAAAGAGTATTAATTAGTGAGGGAGGAATTGGAAAGAAACAGGAGGTTATTCAAGCGCCCATATAACTTCCACGGCCCGAAGGTCGACCACGTTGTTGGCGCAAGGCTGCAGTGGCCGCCACGCCGACCGCTCTTGCTGTTGTCCTTCCCCACAACCCCACCCAGTGGGTCCATTAACCGCCTCAACCGATAAGCAAGACAAAATTCTGATCAAGTCCTTCGATAGCCTGCTTTTACACTGACGACACTAACAGCTTGCCTTCGAAGTTTGTTCCCCAGTTCTCGCGCCACCTCTCGCATCCATATGCGTTTCTCCGTCCATCCTACCGCAGCGATTCCCACCTCATAGTCAGAACGATAGCGCATGCATCGGGCCTCCCTTCCGTCGCAGCCAGGACTGCATCTCCAAACCTACCTGCACTCGCACACCCTTTCCAGCACACGCCCGACGCAAAGTTACGGATCCTCAAGTTCTCTTCGTCGCAGCACGATGAACTACTTTTGGGACGTCGTCGACTGGCTCCTCCCGCCGGTGCGCATCGTCGACGACCTCACCGACCATCCCTCCGAACCCTCCTACCGGAAGACGACTCACCACCATTCCTCCCACTCCTCGCGTCGGGTATCCGGGAAAGAACACGACAGGGATCGCGATCGGGATCGCGACCGCGAAAGGCGGAGGGAGAAGGAGAGGGGAAGCGGACGGGACCGGGAGAGGACACGAGAGAGGACGAGAGACAGGGAAAGACAAGGACGCGTGTCCTCGGAGGCGGAGAAGGAGCGCGAGCAGCTCCGCCAGCGCGTCCAGCAGCTCGAGCGCGAGAACGACAGTCTCCTCGAGCAGCTGCGCTCGACCCGCGATGAGCTCTCCAGGCTGTCCACCGCCGTATTCCCCACACCCGACTCCCGCACGCCCCAATCACTACCCGCATCCTACCCCGCATCGCCCTCCGACGCCCTTGGACTCGTCCACCCCATTTCCCAAACGCCTACGCCTGCTCCCCTCCCCCCGACGTCACCCACGTCATCAACTTCCCCCGCTGCTGTACAGTATTCGGCCGAGGCAGCACTCACGGACCCGAAGAGGCTCCGTGTCCTCTACACCTCCCTGCGCGCGACCTACACGGACGCGCGCCAGACGATCCGCTCGCAGGCGGAGGAGCTCGCCTCGCTCAAGGGCTTCCTCTCCAAGACGGACGACTGGTCCGGGGCGCAGCTCCTCCAGGCGCTCGCCGACCTCAACTCGGAGATCATCCAGCTCTCCGCGTCCGTCGCGGAGGAGTTCGCCGCCGACCTCCGCGCGGCCGCCCATGCGCCCGCCGTGGCGAAGGAGCGCGACAGGGAGATCGTGCGCCCGGCGCTCGGTAGGGAGATGGTGAAGCTGCTGGAGGGGAGGGAGCACGCGCAGGACCCGACGCTCGTGCAGTTCGCGCTGCAGGCGTGGGAGGTGTGGTGCGTGACGAGGATTATGGACGCGTTTTGCTACGGGCTCCCGGCGGACGTCGACGAGTCGCTGAGGAGGATCTTTGACCGCATGCAGCGCGAAGGTGAGTATCTTCGATTGTGACTATATATTGCGTTTTGCTTGCTCATGGTTGATCGATCGTGTGGCATGTCTTCAGAGCCCCAGCCGACAACTTCGCGCTGGCGCGCACTCACCTACCGACACGCGCGCTCGCTCCTCACGCCCCGCCACCCGTCGTCCGAAACCTCATCCCCCGACACGGTGACGCCCTCGCCCTTCAACTCCGCCCCCGCGTCCATCGCATCCTCATCATTGCTCCCGGCGCCCCTCCTCTCGCTCACTGAGGCGAATCTCCGCGGCGTCCTCGCGATCCTCGCGCTCTCCGGGTGCACCGACGCGCGGGGGCTGCACCGCGACCCTCTCCGTGCGCGCTACGGCAGCGCGCTGGCGCGCATCAGTGCGCGTGCGGAACGCATATCCGGTGTCGTGAAGGAGGGCGTGCTCAGCGGCCTCTTCGAGGTCATCTGGTGCCAGCCGTGCCGCGCTTCCCCAAAACCAAAGCCCCCCGCAGGGCTCAGCACCAGTGCCAATGGTAGCGTGCCCGCGACGGTCCCCGCCGCAGCAGAAGTCCTGGTTCAGGCCTCCAAGCTGGACATCGATATCAACGAGATCGGGGCGAATCGAGGCAAGGGGAAGGAGCGGGAGTGGGTCGAGGAGGTCGAGCGGGCGCGGAATGGAGCGGACGAGGAGGAGAAGGAGCGGGAGCGGGGGCAGGGGCAGGGCCAGGCGGCGGACGAGATGTTCGACTGGGCGACGA
The DNA here is from genome assembly GCA_020736865.1 of Ganoderma leucocontextum. NCBI lineage: Eukaryota > Fungi > Basidiomycota > Agaricomycetes > Polyporales > Polyporaceae > Ganoderma > Ganoderma leucocontextum. Next base: position 184,048 of record JAHKGY010000015.1, on the reverse strand, counting down.
TGGAGAACGTGTACGCCGGCCACTGCAATGAGCGCTGTCGCGTGCTGTGCACGGTCGAGCTTGGGCTAGCGTTCACGCGGAGGCTGCCGGCGGAGGAGCGCGAGGAGAGCGTGGACGGGGACGGGATGGTCGTGTCCAACGCTAGTGCAGGCACGGGCACAGGCTCGCGGCCGACGTCCAGGATCTCGGCGATGTCGAGCTTGTCGCGGCCGGTGTCGATGGGGGGTGTCGGGATAGACGGGGTGGTAGCGGGTAACGTGAGCACGAACAGGAGTAGGAGCGGCACGAACGGGACGGTGACGATGGCGGATGGGAACAGGATGGTGAGGAACCTGCTGCTCAAGCCCAAGGTCCTGCTTGAGAGCGTGGTGGACATCCTGTGATCACCCACTCCATGTGGCGACGTCGACCAAGTGTGCTGTTGCTCTGCGGCGGAGAATGACTAGTCAGGGGATGTGGTGAGTCCGTTTGAGTTTGCCACGATTCGGTTGAGTGCTGGAGCTAAATGGTACTTCTTCCATCTCCGTAGGGCTGCGCGGATGTGCTGGATGGTGTACACGCCTTCCATGCATGTTCACCTCGCTATGATGATTCGGCAAGACCATCTTGCCCTCCATCCAGCACCCGTCATCTTCCTATTCCTTTCCGTGCCCACACCAGCAATCAACCTCCCAAGAATCAACGTTCTCTGGCCGTACCACGACCGGTGTCTCGCTCTCCCCGTCAATCCCGCGCTTCCCCGCTACCCCTCGGAACCAACAAACGCCAGCTCATGCGACGTCTCTCTTCAACGCCCAACTCCCGAAAATTACATTCAATTATCTGCGACGATCTCTTCCCCTCCCCATATCGGTACCTACCCCCACTTCCATATATCTTTAGCACATCTCCGTCCCCTGCAGTCTTGCTTTCATCTCATCTCGCATACAATATTTAATATCCTTCGCCGTCCTCGTGCATCCCGCGCCCCCCAATCACCCGTGTATCACCACCCGCCTATAGCCTATTGCTTACCCAGACCAACGTCCGCACCCCACAATCCGCACGTCATACAGCACCATCACCATACCAGCACGAGCATGAATGAACACCAGACATCTTCATTTCGACGACCTCTCATGACCGCATATATATATATGATATATCTACCGTAGACGACGATACCTCGTAATTCCTTCATATCATGGAAACCGGACTTCGAATTCCACCTACTACTCCGTGGTGCTTCCACTAGTCGTGCACCTTGCATATGAAGGAACGTGTTGAATCGTCGAAGGCACGGCGCGCCGGTCGCCATCCATCGCGTCAGGCATGCGGGGTATGCGACTGTAAGGCGCGATCGTCTGCATGCAGGCAAGCAGCCGAGGATACTTACGGAGTGTTGTACAGAGGCGGCCCTATGTATACCGGTACCGATGGATAGCACTGTTCGACACGGAGAAAACTAGGAGAACACGAATGACCACCGCCTCTGCAGGATCAGTAAATCATTATTGCCCTAGACCATCAATATTCAGTGTCGTTTTCTCAGATGCCAGGCCTGCAGGCGCTATCGAATATTGAATGCCGAATGCGAACACTTCTCTTCATGCCGCCGTATCATCAGCTGCAGGTTCAAGTGCAAATCGACCTCTAATGATTCCAGATCCATGTGCCAATAATCGATACATAAGTAAGTAGCAGATATGTACATCCAAACCCGATGACGAGCGAAGCAAATAAGTAGTGGCAGTACGACACCCGGAGCAGGCCTCATGACATCACAATCAATGCGAGCACCAAGCATTCTAAAACCAACCTGGTTGAGAAGCGCGGCACTCCGTGTTCTCAACGACTCCCAGGCGATAGCGCAGAGCTCAAGCTGACTCGGACTGCGTCGGCGCGGCCGCGGCGGGGCTGAGCACGGACATGAACGCGGAGCGCTGCGTCGGGATCGCGGCCGCGAAGGACGTGCACGCGCCGTCGTCGGTCCAGTCGCCCGAGACGCCCCCGGGGACGTCGGCGTAGCTCCACCAGTTGGCCGTCCAGAGGTGGCCGTTGTACACGACCTGCTGGCCGCCGATGTACTGTGCAGTCCGTCCGTCAGCTCAGTCAGTTCGGATGGGAAGAGGGGGGACGGAGAGAGGAGGGGAGGGTGCTTACGGCGACGTTGGAGACCCAGGTGGGGACGTTCGCGCACGAGCCGGAGGTGGCGGTCGACGTGGCGGTGGCGGAGGTGCTGGTGGACGTGGTCGAGGACGCAGACGTCGTGGTCGGGGTCGTGGTGGTAGAGCTCGCGGTCGTGGACGCGGGAGTTGAGCTCGTGGTCGTGGATGCGGGGGTTGAGCTCGTGGTCGTGGACGCGGGGGTCGAGGTGGTGGAGGGAACGGAAACGGTAGCGGGGGTCGAGGTCGTGCCACCGTTTCCGCTCTGGCTGATCGCGTTCTTGATCGCCAGGTCAAAGCGGCCATTCGCTATAGCGAGCGAAGCCAACATGTCAGTCTGAAGTGCCAATGCCAACGGAATGTAAACAGGAGGCTGCGCACCGTACGCCTGCGACGCGTCCCAGAGCATCACGCCGCCGAACGAAGAGTACTGATTGCGCGTCGCGACCGCGATGCTGCCGAGGGTCGACACATCGACGTAGCCGGAGCCGGCCGCGGTGCTCGAGGCGGGCGCGCCGATGTAGATCTTGACGTTCTTGTTGATCGAGACCGTCTTGGCCCAGTTGTCCCAGTCGGCGAAGTTCCAGTCGTTCGTGTTGTTGAAGTTGGGCAGGCTGCAGTAGTTGTTGTAGAACTGGACGTAGACCGCGTCGAACGATGCGGCGTTCAGGACCCTGTGAGACAGGCATTTAGGATGCCGATCGGACGTTGCGATGGGGTATTGAGACGACGTACGTGGACATGTAGGCATCGGGGAAAGGGCACTGGGGCGCAGCAGAGAAGTAGTAGGTCTTGGATGAGCCTGCTGCGAGGGTACGGATGCGGCTGATGAACGAGTCGAAGAACTCGGTGGAGCCGCCCTCGATGTCCAAATCAATACTGCGGACACGCTGTTAGTCAATGTCCAGAGCTGGATGCTAAGGGGAACCCACGTACCCATCGAGGACAGCGCCGCCAAATGGACGAGTGCTGCTCGATCCACCAAGGAAGAGGTTCCAGATAGTGTCACCGAATGAGGACGCCTGGGTTGCGGAAGTGAAGCTAGCAGCACCGGTCGCGCCGCCTAGAGACAGCGTCACGATCTTGCCCTTAGACTGGCAGGTCTCGATGTCCGAGGCAAGGAAAGAGCAATCAGGCAGGTCTGTGCCGGAGAACAGTGGGTCACCGGAGGTACTGCAAATCTATGTGAAGACATGAGCACACCATCCGCAGAGCGCCTTGGGATGGCATGTGTTAAAATGAAAACCTTACGTTTGAGAGATCGAGGGAGGGCAGGCCTCCAGCATCAAAGAACACGTTCAAGAACGCGAGTGGGAACGCATCGATCGAATCGTCCTAGATTGGAGCTCGTGAGCTGACAGGAGATGGCTTCCAGTAAACAAGGTCTAACCTGGCAGTAGAAGCTAAGGGTCTGCTGGAAGTTCGCGGTGTCCGAGTGGGTGGCACCATACGAGTTCTGGCCCCAGTAGCTATAACGAAAGACCTAAGACCAAGCCTCAGCAGCGCTGCAGGGATACAACTTACACCGCGACCTAAGATCGAGAACGGTGAGTTATGAAGATACGGACGATCCAGTATGGAAGGACCCACGTTATCGGCCCTCGAGATATCGAAGGCAGCGACGCTGCCGCCGCTGAACACACCGCAGGACAGAGCCGAAAGCACAGATGCGAGCCAGAGAGAAATCATCATGGACCACGGATTGCCTGGGGTTGCGAGCGAAGCTCAGTAGTAGTGAGACCGGACGAGTGGCTTGAGGACATGGCAAGACCACACTCGGCGTATTTATCGTTTCGGCCACACTAGAAGGCCAGCGGGGTAGTGCGCCTTGTGCACGAATGCGGCACGATGCCAGAACGCCACCGAAAGCGCATCTCGCCGCTCGAGCGGATCGAACAGAGGCACCGGTGACCGCTGCACCCGCATGGATCGCTTCGCGCTCTGTCGGGTAAGGCTTGGACGTCATTGGGCCAGAGCGATGGCGGACCCCTGAGTGAAGGCCGAATAAGGTGAGCTTGCATGATATCGAGAGAAGAGAAAGCGTAGAAGGGGGAATAGGGAAAGGTGAGCCATGCGGAGCGGGTGCTCTGATGACGCTCCCCCAGCTTCGAGATAGCACACGACTACCTCGGTTGTGATAGAAGACAACCTCAGGCCCAAGTCCTCCCTCGACCGGGGCCGGAAACATATGCACTGGTCACGCACCTGGTGCCGGCATGGCAGATAAGAGATATGCGCCCATCCGCGTTGACCACCGGTTGTTCGAGGGTGAGAACACGGGGCACATGGCTCCAGTGTTGATTCTCCGTACCATAGCGACATGACAATGTCAACAGCGGAACGCAGTCGTCCAAATGCAGCTCGCCGCGATGGTGCTCTCGTTGGCTGGCGGATGCATGTTCTGAGATCGTCACCGAGATTGTGTCACAGCTGGCAATTACGAGCAGGCGTCGTCATTGTGAACAGTGTTGGACAGACGGATACGCGTCGTATCGTTGAAAGAGGTGCGGGTGAACTGCCGAGGGGACAGCGGCGGAGGCCAACGGGCGTAAGTATGTGGCCATGGGAAGACGTCGACGGTGAGCTGCATGGCGGCAGGACGGGAAAGCGGCGGGAAGCGCCTGATGCGCAGCAGCACCGCAGTGATCTACCGACGACCGTTGGTCCGAATGGTCGCTGCTTTCTCATGCTGCGCCCGGGTACCCCGCAAAGTCAGATTGAACTGTCAAACAAGCTTGTTGCTTTTTGCGAAACTACAACTCGCAAACATGTACCTTGACTCCCGCAGCCGGAGGGCTTCCAGGCACGATGGATGCCTACTATATTTATCCCCGGGCATCCTCTCAGATTGTGGCCAGGTTCAACTAGCTCCTCTTGCACATGCGTCACAGTGGGAGACACTGGTACTGATGCTTGATACTCTATAAATGGGTAAGAGCCGGAGTTAGTACAACATACCGCAGCGGCGGAGAGGCCAGGTACGAGGTCAGGTTTATGTTTGTGATTCGGAATGTTCTGCCAACTTTGCTGTAAGTATACCGCGACTGCGGCCCAGTCTACCATCTTGCACATATGTATGTACTCCGGGAGTCGGTGATACTCCGCAAAACCGGAATCCATCGCTGCGATCGTGTGTCGGTGGCAAAATTAAATCCGGACACCATACGGATGCCCCGCTTTGCTTCCTGGCTAAGTTTATCTACCCCCCTGAAAGAAGCTGCGGGGCGCTGACCGGGACCGTGGACTTCGAAACGCCATGTGCCTCCGTAGGTTTCTAAATTTCGACTTCAAACTATGTCTACACATTTCATCCAATGGCCGAAGTCGCCGACGCGAAGAGAGTCGGCCAACATCACGACCAGCGCGATCTGGAACCCACGACGGTCAAGGTCAACGTGCGTCGGCCGGGAGGAGCACTACATGCACCCCAAAGCAAAGGACATCAACTTGAAGCGGCTCCGTGATCCTCCTCGGACTTCCCGGACTTGGCAGGCGTGCGGCAGGTATTGCCTACTGTGGCGGTGGCGGATCCGCGAGACGTTTCAAAGCCGGAGCTGGTTTTGTGCCTGCGGCGGCTAGTGATTTCGCCGCCATCCGTGGTAACATTGGAACCGGTCGAGCTCGTAGGCCGCCCCTCGTCCGTGTCCGTGGCTGGACGAGTTGAGGAGGCCGAAGTCGAGGCCGGGACGTCCGTCCTGAAGGTTGACTCTGTGGAAGACGGCGGAGCGCCCCCGCCGCTCTTCATGAGAAAGTTCTTCATCTGTTTGTCGAAATTGCCGTTGTCTGGGACGAGATGGAAGTCAGCATGCTATGATAGCCTTCACGCCGCAGCGTGGGCTGATGGCACGTACCCCGAGCATCACCCGCATCCCACAACATCACTCCCCCAAAAGACGAGTAGTTCTGTCGTGTGGCTCCGATGATCGTCCCCATCTGGTCAGCTTTAACGTAATAGTTGCCCGCGCTTTGAGATGCAGGGGCCCCGACATAGAGTTTGACGTCTTTGTTGGGCGACGTTTTCGAGGCCCAGTCATTCCTACGCCATCTAAGTTCAGTTCGCGGAATAAAAGTACAGAGGAATTCAACATACCATGTGGCAAAGTTGAAGTTATCCCAGCCGTGCTCTTCAACTTGAAGGCCACACGTAGGCTCGTTGTTGTCTGCCAAAGTCGACGTGAGTGATGGACACTGTATAGAAGCCCCTCAAGTACTTACAGAATTGGATGTAAATCGCGTCAAATGGGACATGGTTCAGCACGCTACAATTTGGTCAGTAGCCGAATACGCAGAATAGTGAGATAGTGAAGCGCTGCTCACTACGACATATAACCATCAGGGAATGGGCATTGTGGCGCCCCAGTCAAGTAGTACTTGCGGGTATCTCCCTGCTCCTTCGCATATTCCCACATACGATCGACGAACGAGGGAAAGTATGTGGTTTGCCCGCCCTCGATGTCGAGGTCGACACTGTATGGAAGATCAGCGGTCTTGAACAGTCGAGAGAAGCTAGCACCGAACGCACCCGTCTAAGACTATATCTCCGAAAGGCCGCTTTTGTCCCTTGCCCCCGAGGAACGTATCGTATATCATCTCTCCGAACGTCTTGGCTTCGTCGTCAGACGACAGGACGACAAAGGCGTCTCCGCCACCGATAGAGACCGTGACGATCTTGCCTGCGGCTTGGCAGGCTTTCACCGCATCCCCGAGCTTCGCGCAGCCATCGAGCTCATCCTGGCCGCAATCGCTCTACATGCGTTCGCGATTGTGAGTATGGGACAGGCTTCGACGGTATCGGTCTGGGAAGGGAAACCTACGCCAAAATTATAAGTCATCGATCCCGTGCTCGTAGGATATGCCGAGACGAAGGCAAGTATGACGGTATCAGAGGAATCGCTCTGCGGAAAAGTGAACTTGGTTAGTAACAACACTCTATTGTCCCTAGCTTATACGTACTTGGCAGACTTCCATCAAGTCCGGCTGGTTGTCGTTCTGCCCCCAGTAGCTGTGGCGCGAGTCAACACTGCGAATGGGTGTCTGTAAACGGAAACTCACATCGCCAACTACGATATATTAGTTAGGAAGGCAAGGTGGATGATACGAAATAGAAAGACGTACGTTGCTGGATTGCGTCATGTCAAACTTGGCCGCCTGGGCCGCAACGACGAGAAGCAGGGCGCATAGCGCAGCGTAGAAAGGGAGATTTTTACTGAATCCGGGCATCGTAAGCTGTTGGCCACATTCCTCGACGGCAAGGACTTTATAACGCACCTTACTATGCGGTGGCCGTGGAGGCAGCCGCCGCGTCCAGCAGCCCGCGCCGGGCACCCATGAGTATTGTCTCGCGATATCGGTCGTTAGAGAGAGGATGTTGGTGAAATGGAATGTATCTCTCCAGAGACATGGGCGTCGCATCGTTGTTGTTGACAACACAACGATGGACGCATGTCCCGACTTGGAGTTGAACGGTAGTAACGCAAACCCTGTCAGCATGCACCTGGCGTCGTTGCTCAGTCGAGTCATCCGGAGCTATGACTATGTCAGCGAGTGTGTGTATCATAATACATAGATATATGCTGACTTGCTATCTTCGCCACCAAGCTGAGAGCGGTTTAGATCCCGGCCACAACTTCCAGTACCAAACAAATACAACGGATGCTGGTGACGTACCTTTCAAATTCTACCAGAAATCGCTCTGACCATCACAGTAGCCATCCCTATTTCCGGTTTTCCCGAAGTCCACTGTACATATGGGTGATGAAATTGAGGTCGTGGTTGCGGAAAGAACTTGGAGTCGCCACACAGCGTCACCTGTCGTCGTGGCAGCGACTCGGAAAGCTGTGCACTCGTTCGCTTATGTAAGGTCAACCACATCGGCCAGCCTCCTTGAACGTTCTTGAACGTTTGAACCCAGGATCTTGCCCCTCACCTTGACTGCCACCCTCGCTCGGCGTGACTCCCGCCGCTGTCAGCTTCCTGACCTCGCCCGCCATGGTTTATATTGCGAGAAAAGCATCTTCTCAGAAGGTGAGGCGGCACGCGAATCTATAGTACGCAAGATTCGTGTCACGCTTGCCGCTGATCGCACCCCCTTGTAGGCGGCGAAACGAAATCAGCCATACAGTCGTGATCAACCTCGCTCTCATCAGGCCGCTCAACCACTTCTGTCACAACAACGCGCCTCCTCTTCAGCCTCGAGCTCAATGCTATCCCTCCCTCAGTCGTCTTCGGAGTCTCGTGCTCCGCGCTCGCTCTCCACCCCGTCTTCCTCCCCGTCACACTGCCTAGATTCCCAAATACAAGGAGGGCGACCCTGCTGGACCGGATTCATCAAAGATATCCCCGCTACCAGCCGCTCAACGACTTCGAGATCTTTATGCTCGGCATCTCCAACGACACCATACCCAAGGGCGAACTCAGGACGTGGTTGGACGAAAAATTCGCTCATCAGCTTGCATGGAAAGGCACACCCGAGGGAGTCTTCGAGGATGCTAGGATTTTCCTCGACCTATCGGGTGGTATATCAGGGGTACGTGTCGATCAGCCTTCCATGAAACCGTTCGCGTCTCAGCTGCATTGGGTGTGTACTAGGTCAAACCGCGTCCAGGCACGCGGAACGTCTATATGCGTGCCATACCGGACAGCGATTATTCCCTTCGCCTGTTCCCTGGAAACATCGCTGCGCAAGAGTATTGTGCGGATTTCGTGCGTACGAGCACTGGTAAGGCTGTCGACTGTCCTCCCGGCTTCGAGCTCTGGAGTTTGTCAAGCGGACTGGGCTCCAGGAGGCTTAGTTCGCTAGAGCGCACGTTCTCAATGTTTGTGCGTCGCGGGCAGGGCGCACCCGAGGGTGAGAGCTTCGTGTTGAAGGATGGGCAAGAATACATCCTGAAGCGTCGAGGACAGCGGAGTGTCCGTTTCACAGTCCCGACCCGTGCCGCCATCTCGCAAGACTCTGGTTGTGATGACCATGTACTCAGTTTTCCTACACGCGCTTTGTAGTCATGCATCTGTACGAACTCGCTCAAGTAAAGATTCTTTTATCACAGAGCATATGATATCCATGTCTTCAAGCTCCATCCCGTCGCCACCTACCCCATCCCAATGTGTCGTGGTGTTGACCCGACGCACTTCCTGATTCAGAATTCTCATTTCGCGTTCTCCGCACTCTTTCATGTGTTTTGGTGTCGACCCAACACATGGTATGTATCTCAGCGGCCGACCCCTTGGAGCGGGTATCCATCTACCTGTCGATGCGGGTGAAAAACGATAGGGCACGAAAATGTACTAGCATTCAGTGCTAACTTAGTGCTGTACTCTGTTGTGATACAATAAGACGACAAGAATGACAACGACGACGACGAGAATGATGAGCGCGACGACGACGAGAATGATGAGCGCGACGACAACACTAGGCGTTCAAACGTTCACCGGCACCATCCGCCCCAAATCCAGTGAAATGTCCGGCCCGACTGCAGAGCCACCGCCACTTCTCGACACCTTAGTCTCCTTGTTCCCTTGCCCCTCCTCGCCCTCCGACCTAGCCCGCTTGGGTGTGTCATGCAACCCGAGCAGCTCCTCGAGTGTCCTCTCAAATCTGAAGTTGTCGTGTTCCTTTTGGATGCACCTCAATGTAAGGGCCTCCGCTGCAATTGACTCAAACCAAGCAACCTCCGAGTTGAGAGACTCCGGATACCTCGCAACACCCTCCTCTCCAGCCGAGTCGAAGTCGATGAGGTATCCACGCCCGTGTGCTATCACCATGTTCGGGTCGCGGACGTCGCCGTGGACAAGCCCATTCTCGTGTAAGACATCAAGAGCTCGACGAATATCCCGCCGGATGATTTCAATGTCGTCAGTGTTGTATTTGCGGGGGTAGATATGTCTCTTGCCACGCCCTAATTCTTCCATGACGACCATTGTCTTGCCAATGACGACTTCGCCACACCAGTACAGCTTTGGTGCAAGAGGAGGGTCCTGTTCTGCGAGCAGGCGGTGCGCGGCTTCGCCATACTTCGGGATGAACTTGACGTAGACATGGAGTTTCTTACCAGACTTGGTTATGACACCTTTGTAGAGGCAGCGCGAAGGGTCCTTGGGGACGGCAAGGTATTTGAGGATATTGAGTTTCAAGGATGCAAGACTGTCAACGACCTCAGGGGCGGGTGAAGGGATGAGACATTGCAGGAGGGACAATGGTTGGGGAAAGAGATAAGGGGGTATAGGAAGCCTCGTGCAGGCATGAAGATTGATGTAGCGACGGTGTAACTTCCTCACGGTGTTCCGAACGATCTGAAGCTTGACTGCGAGATCATGGTCCTCCTTCACGGATGATCCACATACGGAGCGCGAGAGGTCGACTGCGAAGAACCGCGTGCCATAAAGCTTGTCGCCAAAATACCCAAACCAGACGTTCAAGACAGAACCCTCCACTGTCAGGACCACGAAAGAACAGCCAGTCAACATCTGGTAGTGCTCGAGTTCCTGTGAAATATACGTCAGATAAGTGTGAAGAGGAATCACTGCGTTGATCCTCTTACGTCAGAGACCGCGAAGAGGCGTTGCAGCGCGAGGAAGTTCTGGAGGATGGGGTCCCCCCCAGTGCTATGTCCCTTCTTGCCCTCCCCACTGAACAGAACGCACCGAAGGCCATGAACAGTGCGGCAGAACGACAACCAGTCAATCTCCGTCACTTTGTTATCATTGTGATGGTAGACGACAAAGTGCAACTCCAGAGATATGAAGTCGAGAAGAGGTTGTAGAGCAGAGACGACAGCCGAGTTGAAGTTGTGTTCGTCGATATGTGGATTGTTGCAAATGGTCTTGAGGTGGCTGACCACGCTGTATATATCGAAATTGTGTTCATGTGAGCTCTCCTCAAGCTCGACGAGGTCAGGGTTCAAGAGCAAGTTGTAGGCTTCGGCGAAGATAGGATCAAGCAGGATGGGGTCAGGTCCGTAGTAGGATTTGAGACCCAGTGCCAGCCCGGTCGAGGCACTAGTGGCCAGGTTCTCCACCACTTGCTTCATGTAATCTTTGCGAGCTGCTCAAGACATATGAGTGATTGACAAAGAACAAGTCATGCGAAATCACAAACCTTGAACGAGGACGGCAGCATCTATGACCCCGTCGGGCAAAAAAAAGTGGTGTGGGTTGAGCGATGCTGGGTAAAGTGTTTGGATCACGGGCCAGTAGCAGTGTCCAACTAATTTGACATACCAGACAGTAAGATGTACCACCGGACTCTAGTGGCGTCCTGCGATGGGGCAACGGACGCAAGTAGAGTGTCGTCTTTTACGGCGACCGAGGAGAGGTTGTAGCCGGTTGTCCGATACCAATCAGTGGCCAAGAGAGTGTAGGGGCTAGGGTAGTATTCTGAAATGGGCGAACCAGGCGGTGGCGCTGAACTAATGGCAAACGCGTCCTTCTCCTGCGAATCATGAGTCGAGGACAGGGGTGTCTGAACCACTTTGCGCACCTCTGCTATGTATCGGAGTGAAAGTATGCTCCTCACGTCCGAGGGGAGCCGATCACGGCCTCCATGGTGGGTGAAATAGTCCTCGAGGAACTTCACAGCCTTCTCCAGGATGTCACTGGCCGTGAGCTGTTCATATGATTTGTTGAGCTCAGCCTCGAAGTGGTGCGGCTCCGCGTTGAGCATCGCCCTAAACGTCGTAACGTCCATGATTGAGATTCTTGCCGTGACAGTGGCGTCACAAGGGGTGGTGGTAAGGGCGAAGGTGGCGGTAAGGGCGACGGTGGTCGGCGAGAGCGAAGGTGGCTGGCGAGGGCGAGGGTGGTCGGCGAGGGCGAGGGCGGCCGTGTGGTCGGATAAGAGGAAGGAGGAAAGAACGTGCTAGAGACTGACATAAGACAACAGATCGTCAGGCTGGCTATTTCGAGGCTTACCTTTATTTTGGTTTCCTTCTGGCACTGCGGGAGGCTCTTCCTTGGTCGGCGCGACTCCAAAAAGGCCAGACAAGGAGGGAAGGAGTACAGCACCCACAATGGTCAACACCACCGGGGGCAAAGAGCAGAGGAGCAGGGAGGTATGTCAGATGCCGCGGTCAACACCGCTACATCCAGTAGGGGGAGGTGGTGGTGGTGGTGGTCAGGCAGCGCAACGGAGAAGAGCTTAGAGTGGGAGGGGGAGGCCCGGGAGAGAGACGGACAGTGTTCGGGGGGAAAGCGCCCATCGGGCTATGACAAGCGCGCGCTGAGACCGAGTCCTCCAGTCCGTACAGCTTCACGAACCTCCGTCTGAAACTGTGAACCCAGCTCGCCGACTGAGGGGACCATGCATTTTCTGCGAGAGGCGGCAGTCGGTGACCATGTCTCCCAGCATAAGTATCTTTTCTTCACGCCATCGGCGCGGTCTCGGCTTGCCACGGACGCGTCCACTTCTCCGCTGACAACGAGGCTATCCACATCTGCACAGAAAACAAGTGAAAACTAAGTAGATGAAGGCGAGAACCTCGTGGAGTATAAGTATGAAGGACAGCGAAAACGCATTGCAATGGACGATGTAAGTTGTGGCGATCAGTAACAGTTTCTTTCATGCCACCGTTCTTGTTGCACTGACCGTGACTATTAGTTAGGTGGGGTTCAAACATAATTGTCCGCTTTGTACCGCAAGAGATCACGCTGAGCTTAAAGGAGATGTGGTATCAATTATATGTTTTTATTCGACATCGCCGGGCTCATGCGTTCTCCGACAGGTTTTCTTTCTGGGCTGACAGCGTACTATGCAAGCTCAAAAACCCGTCTTGCCACGTTTTTTTTCTAGGATGTATTCAATCGACCCCCAACGGACTGCACAAAGCGCACCGTTCTACTAAAGCTGACACCGGTTCGTGCGTGCCATTGACCTCTTGGTCTAGGCATGGCCGCCGAGACGACGACGGCGGCGAGGTCGTTAGGAAAATGGCGCTTGGGTATGTTCCGGATCCCTCACCCCCAGTCCTTCCCAGTCCTTCCTGCGTCGGTCAATGCCACCACCGCTGCTTTGGCCAACGCAGTGGCTCCTTTCTCTCTGGAGTATATAAAGTGCAGTAGATGAACGATGAGGCCCTCGCCGTGCAACCCAGCCTCCCACCTTCAGACCCTCCTGTGCTTCGAACTATCTTCCGTCGTCTTGCGAAATGTCCAACAACAGGTACCTGGAGCCCACCATGCCCGTGTATCCCGGAGAAGTCAGCTACGAGTATCGCGACACGCGGACGAAGGAAGTCTCGCACCCGTTTTCGCTATGGGAGCTTCACCAGCTCAAGGACCACCACCTGCCGGACTACCGTGCGCCGGTTTCGCCCACTCCCCCCTCGCCGTGTGTGCTCGAGCGCCTGACACTCTATGACATGGTGAGTGTCGCATATTCAACAGCGTGCTATGGAGGATGTATTCACCATGACTATCGGTTTGGGTGCCCTAACCTGTAGGACGGCCGCATGCTCAAGCTCGACCGACCCCATAACGAGACACGTTACCGCACAGACACCAAGGGGAGGCTCGGGAAGGCTATTGGGAGCGAGTACTTCCACTACTTCACCGTAAGTCCATGGTCATTCTCAGCACCCCCGGCGACGCATCCGATTCACCATGTTTGCATTGGGAACAGTTCAACCTCCGATGGGACCCCCGGAAGGTCGAGCTGCTACTCAAGAACGCGTTCCTCATCAAGTCGTGGCACGAGAAGCATGCGGGCTGGCACGTTCAGGTCGAGTTTAGGGAAGTCGACTTCAGCGTGGTGAACCAGCGTCGCTGGTGAACAGCATGCGCCGCAGCGCTCTCGGAAGCATTTTGTACTTTAGGGAAGCCTGGCCGGTGTATGCGTACCATCTTATGTGCTCCAACTATATGACTTGTATATGCCGAATCATCCCGAAAGGACCTCGCCCGGCTGTCGATTACGCCAGAGCGGACGCTCACGTTGGCACTTCGCTAGTGTTGGGAGAATATCATAATCGTCAGGCGTACGATGACCGTAAACCATAGACAGAACGCATCCCACGGCCTACGCGCGACAAGGCCCAGTTCATTGTTCAAACTTCGTGCATCCATGAGCGGACGGCCACGATCGCCCACCATCCCCCTCCAGTACTATACTAGTCGAGTATTTCCCAAATTCTCGCGGTCCACCGCACGCGACAAACGCCACCGCATAAGTACTGGTGATGGCCCATTCTCGTTCAAAAGCCCCAAACCCTCCCCCGGCGAGTCCTCCAAGACACCAACTTCCCTCCGGAGAGAAGCACTGCATCGATGCCGCGAGCGCGTCGCCCTCTCAGGGAAGGGACTGGCGGAGCGCTGCGTCGGGGGATGGCAGCCACGCCCCAGTTCCGGGTGCGAGCCAGTGGCCGCGGAATCTGAGCGCGCAGCCGAAGAGGACTCAAGAGCCCCAGGTCTTGAATCGTTCCGGCTTCGTACGAATGTGAGGGAGGGAAGTGGCACGGAAGATAGTCGTTGACGAGCACAATGCTATCACTGACATTGCACAAGAGTCCACTGGCATCGCGAGATATCCGCGAACGAAGGGTGCTTCTGTACGCCCGGCCGGCAGCGAGGAAGGCAAGGTGTTCAGGATAAGTCCTTCATAGCGGCGAAATGTTTCGGTGCGCACAGTGTATAGTATCCATTTGTCAGCATTATCGGATGGCGCAATACGAACCACAAAGTGGGCTTACTTGTGCACGTAGCCGCCTCTACAGGGGGGATTCAACCGCGAACCTATCACTCCGCATAGGCAGGGAGCGGTTCAGGATCTCGATCCCCGCGACGCTCGTCCGTCAACTGTGCGCTCAAGGCGGCGAACCTGCCGTGTAGTACCGCGATCTCCGCCTCCAGCCTCCGAACCACCGTCTCCGGTGCACTCCCACCGCTGACTTCCGATCGAGAGCGGCCAGCGGGGGGGCTCGAATGAGAGGGCGGACCTCGTATTCTGGAGGGCCTCGAGCCTCCGGATCAGCTCCACACGATCTTTCGTCCACACAGCTGTCGAACGTGATACGGCGTCTGCAATGGGGGGAGATGGGCGTGTATGTGGTCCGGATGCATCATCGGACGCCACGCCAGGTAGGTCGTCCGTCAATGCGCCGTCAAGCGACCGGATGATGGGCTCGGGCGGGGAGATCGGGGTTGCCGAAACCATTATGGATGCGCCATTCTCTCTGTATTCGCCATGGTGATTGTTTTCGGACCCTCGATGCACCCGCGCGGGTCTTGCTGAGCGTGCGCGCCTTCTACGGAGAAGGAATACCCCGGTTGTGAGCCCAAGAAGAGCGGTGCCTCCGACTACTGCTCCACGGCATCGACCGATGTGCTAGAAGATGGGGACAGAGGAGCCGGTAGGAGTGCCTGTCGACAGTGGTGTGCTGGATGATGACTGAGAGGAGCCGTTAGGAATGCTTGTTGACGGAGGTGCGCTGAACGATGAGGGCAGACGGGCGTTGTTTGGAGTGCTTGTCGACGCAGTGGGTGGGCTGAATGACGAGGACTGAAGGAGCCGTCAGGAGCGCTTGTCGACGTCGGTGTGTTCAATGATGAGGACCGAGGGGTGTTGTGTGGAGCAATAGTCGACGTCGTGTCATTGCTTTGAGCGGTATAGAGCAGGTAGTCGAGCAGGATGAGCGAACTGGTACCGGCTGCAGTCATGATAAGGGTATGAGGACCATTCTGCAGCGCCGTGTTTTGGGTGAGGACGTTAGCACTTACTCCTGCGAGGTTGAGAACCAGGGAGTTTCGAATCGTCGCGTTCTAGTTGGTCACGAAGCCTATGATGATCATGTTGTCATTGTCGTTCTACCCGACCAGTCAGTCAGCCTTCGTCCTGATATACCCGGAGAGGGAGATACACTCACATTCCATGCATCCGTCAGGGATATGTCCGATTGTTGGCCCCAATAGTTGTGGCGTCGCGTTAGATGGTGCATAAAGCAGTGCGGGAAACCTGGCTTACACGGCCAGCTGGGCACAGGTAGCACGGTCAGTGGCAGTCACAAGGAAAGGCAAACAGCAGGTTGATACGCACATTGTCCTCCCTGTCAATCGTGAACGACAACACTGCAATAAGGAGCGAAATCAAGCAGATCGTGGCGAGGAAGCACCGAGCCATCTTGAGCTATAATACACCAAGGAGTATAAGTTACTGGTTGTGGATGATTCTTCCCCCATCGTGCTGCAAGCTTTTATGACCGACTCAATCGACGACTAGCCATCCAACATCTCGCATATTGCGCCCAGGTCGTCGCACAACATGCGCGCTCACGCGAATTGTCACTGGGCGCAAGTGCTGCATCACAGAAAGCTGAGCATTGCTGGCAACTTGGAATGGAGAGACGACCTACGTACCTGACGTTATTTTCACGATGCTACTCAGACTGAGTCCCGAGGGCATGCATACCCTCCAGGGCACCATCTACCTCCCCATTACCAGTGGCCGACTATTCCCGCCCGCCACTGTGGGGCTGGGAAACCATATGTTCCGCCAGGTTGTGTACGGCGTGGTTCATGTGCGGTCACCGTTACACGATAAATCGGTGGGCAAGTCCATGATTTGGCTCATACCTCAGGGACTTTGACGAACGAACGGGGGAACTGGCCCCGCAGGGCATTGGGGTAGCTCGCAAAGGCTTGACAGTCAAAACGTGATAAGTCCTCATGGCGTGCAAAAGACACGGAGAACTCACCTCATGGCACGCAGCACGAAGGACTCATCCCGTGCTAATGCGTGGGAGGCTGCTGAGCGCGATGCATTCCCCAAGTCCATTCGAGCCGAAGAAGAGCAAACAGCAATTCGGAATGGACATGCACCCCTCCGAGCGACATCGGAGCGAGAAGCTGGGTGCCGTATATACATAGTTTGATTACCATGGGTAAAGACGCTGTGCATACATCTAGAGAGAACACCGGTCGGCGAGACTCGGAGCAAAGCTAGACAAGAAAAGAACGCACGAGACAACGGTCATTAAATCGTCCAGAAACCGACCACTGATCGCCGGTAGGGAGTGGTCACCACTTTCCCCGTCCCCACGGGTTGTACGCAACTCCGCGGTAGTTCCACTGCCCCTCGCGTTCCTGCCGCCTCCCGAGGCGGTCCGTGGCACGACTGTACACAACGCCCTCGCTGGGGACGTGCTCGAGCATCGCCTCCCAGAGCGTCCAGCTCCACCTGCCCTCCTGGTACGTGATCTTCGCCGGCGTCCAGGTCGCGCCGTCGTCGATCGACACTTCGACACTGGAGATCTGGACGTCCCCGTTGGCGATCGCGTAGCCCTTGATGCGGAGGGAGTCAGAGTCCACGCCGAGGCGCGTCACGGATCCGATGACGGAGTTGATCGGGAGGGTGGTGAGGGAGGGGGTCTTGGACCAGACGGGCTCGGCTTTCTCCTTCGTGTCGACCTATATTCGGACGCATACATGAGCAAACCGGCCTTGTGAAGGGAATTGGGCGGAGGCGACCTACGTCTTCTGGGAGGACCTTGTAGTCGCGTTGTTGATAGAAGCTGGGGGACTCGTCGGGGGAGACGGAGATCGTGTCCACCCACTTCACCCAGCGAGCACCGAGGAATCCCGGCGCGACCGCACGCAGAGGGTACCCGTGGTCCGGCGAGAGAGGCTGATCGTTCATCTAGTCAAACAGAGTGGCTCAGAAGATGTAGAGCAGGGGAGTATATGCAGGCATTTACGTCGTACGCAAGGAGCACGTCGCCGTCGGGGTCCATGACAGACGTCAGAGGGACCGACCCGCCGTAGTCCCTGTCGTCTTGACATGGGGTGACGTTCGACGTGAAACATACATGCCACCCGTTCAGGGAACTGAAGTCTATCCCTGCGGCTTCGAGGATGTCGCTCACGCGGACACCGGCCCAGCGAGCGTTGGCGATAACGCCATCGTTCCAGAGGACGCCCTTGACCTTCTTCACCTCGTCCATCTCCTTCCTCCGATTTCCGGCGCACTACCGACAATCCATTGGCGTTTGCACAGGTGAGATAGATGAGAAGGGACGAACCTGGAGTGCCGCCACAACCTCAACACGAGGGAAGTTGGTCCGAAGTTCCTCTACGGTGAACGAACGCGACCCCTCAACGCCAAGGACATCGACGGTGTATGTTGATTCGTCGAGATCGAGGACAGGACTATGGTTACGGCAGTAGATAAGGTCCTCGGGGGTTATAGGGAACTCAACGAGGGCAGCAGCGGAGGGTTCAGCATTGAAAGGTTCCGTACCGCGGACGATGAGTAGATCCGAGTGCGGGACCTCTTCAGAGAAGTCCATAGCGTCCTCCTGTAGGCGAACCATGTTGAGAGTGGGGTATCGACGAGAGCGTATACGGATCAAGCAGACGTTTATGAATGGATGTCGGAAGCAAAGGCAAAGCGGGGCGTTAACGTTGCTGGACGGTCGGACATGCGTTCTGTCAAGAACATTATCGTCGTGCACGTTCCACGTTACATAACCAGTGGGTGCAGTGGTGCCAGCTGATCAGGATCATCAGGTTAGGCTCCTCCCCTCGCAAGGTCGTCCTTCAGCGGACCCTCGTTGAGGAGGAGAAGGTCGGATCTTCCGGCGACCTAGGATCAGAGGAGAGCGTGGACTTCGAGAATGGCCTGCACGGGAGGGCTGGATGCATGGTCTGGAGCCGTATGACGTGGGCGTATGTCGAAAATACTCGTCGGGGAGGCTGAAGGAGGGTGGACTTCCCAAGAGAGAGGGAGAATGCAGCGAGGAGTGGCACCGAATTCCGAATTGACTGAGCGATAGAAGTTGAGTACACGCAGTCGAATTCAGACCGCGAGAACCGCCGCAGCGACGGCGTCCATCGTCGATGACGTGCTCGGCGTCGCTCGGCGCTCACCGCCTTTTGCACCGATATCCGTTGATAAGATTTTCCGCGATAAGTGGGTTGCATAAACGGTGGCAAGCACTCGCCTCTTGTCCATTGCCGAACGCATGCGGAATCTCATCGGCAGTCTGCCAGTGCTTCCCATATCGCCTCTCTTCCGCCAACAGCAGCCCAGCCAGAGCCACTGTGCATTCTCCATATCACCCACCAACCGCTCAGACCACCGACGCAACCACAACTCCTATTCATAATGATCGGAAGGCTTGCGCACTATGCATTTGACGCGGCCCTGGTCAGTACCCTGCTGGCGGGCGTGAGACGGTCGAGCGGATTCACGTACGTACACCCCTCCGAGAGCTATTGTAGGATGTCCTTCTCAAAACCGCTGCAGTCTCGAGACGGAGAAGGTCTCCGATCCTACCATGCGTTCCTTGGCCGAGACGTATCTCGGTTTCGGGGAGACCATCTTCGACATGGTCCAGGGGACGGCGGTCACCAGCCAGTATTTCAAGCGGGACCCAAGGAGATGATGGGTTGTTATAATGGGTTGTGGACACATTGGGTTGGATTGGACCGTATCATATTCCAGTATGTATTCGTATCGCGCCCCTACTCTCCTTCCATCCTATCCGTTCTGGCGTACCACTCAGAAGCATGTGCTTCTCGCAGGTGTTTTACATAATTTGGCACCCCCTTCCTTCATGACGTTTACCCCCATCGGGCATCAGGCAGATCACCTCCCCGAGCCGTCGCGTGTCCCGACGGTGCAGGCGCGGCCAGTTGCATTAGCCACTGCAGAGCTGAAGAACATCGCCGGGGCCGATCGCGATCGCGTGTACAGCAACCCATTCACTGCGTTTCCACCCGGTCTTGGGTCAAATTGGCCGGCCACAATCAGTCCTTCACGCTGTCAGATGACCAGGGTTGGACGAAGCTGCTACGAGAAGTTCGGTGCGATCCCCAGAAGATCTCGGGAGTTGCTCGACTTTGGTGCACCGTCTTGTCAAAGGGTCCAGCGTTTGAACCAGGTTTGAAGACCAGTTATGTATACAAGCGAGTGCCATTGGCCAGCGGGTCGCTCAGGCTCAGGAAGTACGTATGGAGGCAACTCGCGCAGCATGGATCGACTGGTAGAGTGGATCAACTCCCAACCCCAGCCACTCGTGCAGTTTACCCACTCACTTCTGTAGCACATCGTAGCTTGTTGAGCTTTCGAATGGAGTAAAGATCCACCCCGACCGTTACCACGTCCGTGCAGATGTACCCTCCAGGACCAACGTCTGCATCCACGGCCTCCGAAGCACCTCCACCTCGTTCTGCTCCGCCATCCTCGCCGCGCCCCACTGCACACCTTCTCACGTACGACTGGGCCGGCTCGGGCTCCTCTCCCTGTCCGCCGTCCGTCTCCGAGCGCACTGTGTCCGACCACGTCGTTGACCTCAACGCCCTCGTCGGTGCTGAGGCCTGAGGCGCCGTTCAGTCGGCCCGTCGTCCTCGTACATAGCGCAAGAACATGCCCCCCCTCGCCGTAGCTCCTCACCCCCTCCGCCTACGGCTCGCGCGTTACGCATGTCATCTACCTCGAGGGCCCGCTCAACCCACCTTTGTCCCGTGAGGTAACCACGATGCAGATGGACCTGACCGCGACCGTTGCGGCGGGCGGCCCTGCCGCGGTTGTCTCCCACCTCGTGCCGGTGCTCCTCGACGCAACGTCGACAGCGTAGCGCCCGCTCGCGGTGGCCCTACGCGCGGCAATCCGCGCGTTCAGCAAGGACATGGGCGAAAGCTATGCGCCTATTGACGGCTATCCAGGATAGGACGAAGATATTGGCGGAGGAGGACTTCTTGCTCGGTGAGGCGGACATCGCTGGGCTCTTGGGTAGGACTGTGGTGAAGAAGATCGCGCGCGCAGGACAGTGAGTAAATTCCGTATTTGGCTGTTGGTTTAGAGGTTCCAAGCCTAGAGGCTGATGATGTTTTCGCTAGCACGCTCACGCTGGAGGCTCCGGAGGAGACTACGAAAGCGATTGTGGAATTCTTGCAGAACTAGATAGTTGTCGCGCCACGTCGCAGCGACTTTGTCTTATCCTTGACTGCACAGTTCCTTGGATTGCGAAACATTCCCCACATCATGGTCAGAGGGTTGTGCATTGTCCGGATCCTGTAATATGTACATATGGTTGCAAGTAACAACAAGCTCGATGGACCACCCGACTCCGAACCACCCAATAGTGGCTGTGCAGCATCTCAAATAGTCCGGATCAGGAAGGATCTCTCTCTCTCTCCTGCCACCACGCAATCTTGACCCCGCGCCGGCAGGACAGAATGCGCCTCCAAAATTGCATACCGCCGCTTAAACACGAAGTTGTGCAAGCGCTTCAAGACATCGACGTGAAAACTGACACTGACCTACTGCTCGCCGACGATCCGATCAATATTTTCACCAAACTCCCTCACGGACACGGAATCAGCCTCAAGGACTTCAACCAGATTGTCGCACAAGTAGCGGAAATCGCGGCCGCTGTACCGGTATATGGCGACAAGCTGTTAGACAGGGAGTCGAAGCGCAAGGAAGAGATCTTCCTCGACGACATGCTCGTCGGCCTCCCGAACCTTGACGCTCTTCTCGGTGGATTCGGTCCGCCTCGAATCATCGAGATTTCGGGAGATGCAGGTTCAGGGAAGACGGTGAGTGGCGCATTTCGCCCCGCAAGGAAGCTCACATATATCTTTTGTAGGCCCTGGCACTCCATGTGGCCCTCCGCTATCTTGCACATGTAGAGGATTCTGAGGCCCTTTGGATCGACAGCGGTGGGGAGTTCTCGCCAGAACGCGTCGCTCTTGTTCTTGAGCAGTTGGGCGGCCCGGTGCGTTCTAATGACAGTCGATGAATCGCTGTGATTAACAGGAAAGTCCGTATCGCAGTACTCTTCAACGGCACTTGAACGGCTTCAAGTCTCGCTTGCGTTCGACATTGAAGTCGTGCATGCAGTCCTAGAAGAACTGCGCCAGTCACTAACCATCGCACAAGGAGATGGAGGACAGGCAAGCCGGTGTATTGTGATAGACTCTATCACGACTCTTCTTGGCCCCATGTTGAGTGCGGCGTCATCGCAAGGCGAGGCTCCAGTTGACCTCTAACTGGGTGGCGTGTTGACCCCAATCTCTTAGGACATGCGACCATGACGACATTCATGCGCCAGGTGCGCGCTCTGGCGGAGCTATTCTCTCTCACCGTAATTGTGAGCGACTCCTTGACGTTTTCCTCGCATTGGATTGATGATATGCAGGTCATCAACTCGTCAACAAGTCTGGGACAGAAGAATCCTAAACCACGGAACCCAGAGGCAGTCTTTGAGATCATGCGAAAACCTGCACTGGGGCCGTCGTTCACGTTCTTGACCGACGCGACTCTCTGGCTATCGAAGCGTCATCTCGATCCACGCGACAGAGTTGATGAAGGCTCGACACTGCACACAGCAGAGGTGTTCCGCTCCAGGACGACGGTGCGTGATGCCCTATTGTATGCGCGGCGAGTTCGGTGGGTTCTTAACCGCTCTGTCGACTCCCTTTCGTAGCGATCGAAAACGTGGGCGAGGTTTAGGATCAAGGATGGGCTGATCGTGGGCGCATGAATCTCCATCTCCGCCGTTCTTTTCCTTCGAATATTATACACATCCCCGCATGCTACAGCTGGTGTTTATCGGACAGGGGTTATCCAAGCGCGCGTCGGGTGGCGGGCTTAATTACGTAATCGCCTCGCCGGACTCCGGAAAAGGCGGAGTTGTCCTCGGAGCTGCGGCACAGGAATCCCGCAGGAACTCACACTTGCTTCATACCGTCATACACTCTTGCCCACAAGATGGGTCTGCTACTCTCCTTGCCCTTAGCAGGTGTCTTTGGGACGGTTGGGTCGTCATGTCTGGCAGGGCTGGCTTTCTGCTGCACTTCGACAGCAGGCAAGTGGTGACGCACTCTCAGGATAGTGGATAGAACTTACGGGTCTAGCATTGCAGCGTCCATGTTCTGCAAGTCATGTAACTGCAACTCGTCCATTGCCACCCGTGTCGGATTCGCTGTGCGTTGTATCATTTACGCTGCGAGGTGGCTGTCGCTGACACCTGGGGCGCGGACCGGCAGTTGATCTTCTGCTTGAACTCCATGTTGGCGTGGCTCATGAAGTCACCATTGATTTTCGAGCAACTGGAGAAGATGAGCCATGGGTACCTCAAGATGGATTGTGAGGGAGACAAGTGCTATGGTGTTCTTGCGGTACGTCTTTGTTTCTGTCCTGGGTGAACCCATCCTAGCCTGTCTTTGGCCGTGCTCGTATCCCGCTCTTCCTCCTAGCAACTCCCATTACGTTCCCTGCCTCGCGCATCTGTATCCCATCGTCGTCGCGGGTACCAGTGGTTATCCATATATGTTCTACGTCGCGGCCGTAAGAGGTGCGACTATGCGCCGTAGTTCTGTTGTGGCCCGCGCATGGCGGAGCCAGCCACAACATCAAGAGTCACTCTCACACATGACATGAATACAGTGATATGCAAGGCCCTCGTCCGGGGAGGAATTCGCTGCCTTTGGGATTTGTGCTTTGCTGAACATGTCATCATCTGGCTAACCTCCACATCCCACATCTAGGTCCACCGGATATGCTTCGCTCTCGCGCTTTTCCATGCCCTATTAAGCGCATCCCTCATCGGCGTCCAGGACACCAAGGACAAGCGTGCTGCAATTCAGAACGGGTAAGTATATTGTCGCTCGCTGCAAATACGTCAGCTCATAATAACCTCAGTTGGTGGGGCCCGAAGGTCCTTCTCTGGCTCGTCCTGGTCGTCGTCTCATTCTTCATTCCTAACGGCTTCTTCATGTTCTGGGGCAACTACGTCGCCCTAATCGGCGCCTCCATCTTCATCCTTCTCGGTCTCGTCCTCCTCGTCGACTTCGCCCACTCCTGGTCCGAAACTTGCCTCGAGAATTGGGAGAACTCCAACTCGAATCTCTGGCAATGGATCCTCGTCGGCTCGACCGCTGGCATGTACGCCGCCGCGATCACAATTACGGGCGTCCTCTACGCGTTCTTCGCGGGCGAAGGCTGCACCCTGAACCGCTTCTTCATCTCATTCAACCTCGCTCTCTGCGTCGTCGTCACGATGCTGTGCGTCCACCCCACCATCCAGGAGCACAACCCACGCTCTGGGCTCGCGCAGTCGAGCATGGTCGCCGTGTACTGCACGTACCTCATCATGTCCGCCGTCGGGAACCACGACCACAACACGTGCAACCCGCTCCGGCGCGGTTCAGGCACGCAATACACGACGCTCTTCCTCGGCGCTGTCTTTACGTTCCTGGCGATCGCGTACTCAACGAGCAGGGCTGCGACGCAGAGCCGGGCGCTGGTCGGCAAGGACAGGAAGGGCGCGATCTCGCTCCCTGCCGAGGGCGGGCATCATGCGGAGCTTGGCGTCGTCAACACTCAGCCGGGAAGGACGGAGCACCCTAGGTACCAGGCGCTGCTCGCTGCAGTCGAAGCTGGGTGAGCCTTTCCACACCGAGGAGCTACGGCGACCCGCTTAACCGTTTTTAGTGCCATCCCCGAGTCCGCGCTCGATGAGGATTGGCAGGATGAGGACGAGGACGAGGAACCTGGGGAGGCCAGAGACGACGAGCGCACCGGTACTCGCTACAACGTACGTCCACGCTTTAGTTCCATGTCTTCCGGTTGTCCTGACGCTTTTCGTCTGCTGCTCAGTATGCATGGTTCCACATCATCTTCGCCATCGGCGCGATGTACGTCGCGATGCTCCTGACTGACTGGTACGTCCAACGTCCTTCCGTCTTCTGGCATCCGCGCGCGTGTGCTTCGGACTCACCCGAAACCAAATGCAGGAACGTCGTCAAACCGGACTCGAACCCGAACCACGACCAGGACGTGTACATCGGCCGCTCGGAAGTCGCGATGTGGATGCGCGTGGTGTCGAGCTGGATCTGCATGGTCCTGTACATTTGGAGCTTGGTCGCGCCTGTGCTTATGCCGGATAGGTGAGACCCTTCTCGTCTTCACCCCCTTTGTTTCACTGATAGCTTTCCCTAGGTTCGGCGATTACTAAGTTGGCTGAGCGTTTGATATGTTACACTCGTCGCCCGTATCATTTCAGTAACTATTGCAATGTAAGACTTGGGCATTCGAGAAGGTCTACAGTGGTAATGCCGGATACATGGTGTCATGGGCTCGTCCGATCTCGTCCGAGAGTGGCTATGATGGTTCACAACCTCGCCCTCGACGGTCCTATTGCGTCAGAATCTTATCTCTCCAAGGGTCACACGCACTGATACCGACCTTCCACCATTCGTCCTGCGGATGATCTGACATGTCTCCATCCTGACGTGCGACCGACTTCCTGTCTACAGCTCCGTCGTTGCTGAAACGATTGAAAAGGGGTGAACCGTGCGTCTCCATGCAGATCGGATTGCATCCATCACACAACTCAGCCCACGTTCATCTCCACCATGCCTGTCCCAGTTCCCGAGCTCGGATCTTTCAACTATGTCCCCGAGACGAAGGTATGGACCTTCGTATAGCATCTATACCCCATCACGGCGCCGTATCAACCTGACAACTGATTGCCTTTGCTTTTTATTTCGTTTGACAGGAGAACCTCGACTGGGCTGACCTCGTCACGACCGACTTCAGCTCGTACGGCACGCTCGAGGGCAACAAGAAGCTCGCCGCCGAGCTTATAAGGGCCGTGCGCGAGGACGGCTTCTTCTACGTGAAGAACTTCAACATCTCCCAAGAGCGCGTCAACCGTCAGTTCTCGATCGGCAAACAGTTCTACGAGCTCCCCTTGGAGGAGAAGCTCAACTATGTGCCAGTTGGCTTGGGTGAGTCAGTCTGTCCTCACGGTCTACGCCGGACGCCCATCTTAGATGCAGATAACGGCCAGTTCAACGGGTATGTACCGTCTGGTCGTCGCATCCTTGACCCTGTCTCCGGCTTGAGGGACCACATCGAGGTCTACAACATCCCTAGTATGTTCATCAACCCTTCTGCTGTCCATCGCGTCTGCTAAGTTCGACATCGACAGAGTTCGATGGTTTCTTCACCCACAACCACCCCGCTGTGGTTCAGGAGCACCTCGGGGAGATCGAGGAGTTCGCTCGTGTAAGTCTGCCGCGCTAACTGATACTCGGAGGATGTTCATTAACCAGCACCCAGTCTCTGCACAAGGATGTCCTCGACCCCCTCCACGTCCTCCTTGCCATCGCACTCGAGCTTCCCGAGGACTACTTCACCAACATCCACCGGTACGAGCGCAAGAGCGAGGTACGTCTTCCCCCCCCTCCTCTTCGTCTGCCACACCCGCTGACTCACACGACGCTGCACCTAGGACCACTTCCGGTACATGAAGTACACCAAGTACACTCCCGAGGAGAACCTCAAGATCGGCCGTCTTTGGGTCCAGGACCACACCGACCTCGGTTCCTGGACGCTCCTCTTCCGCCAGCCCGTCGCCGCGCTCCAGATCAGGAACCACAAGACGAACGAGTGGAAGTGGGTCAAGCCCCAGGACGGGACGCTCACCGTGAACGCCTGCGATGCGCTCACCTTCCTAACTGGGGGTTACGTCAAGAGCACCGTCCACCGGTATGTCCCGCGCTACTCGCGAACCTGGTTAGTGAAATTGATGGTGACCGCGACAGTGTTGCTGCGCCCCCGAAGGATCAGGAGCACGTCGACCGTCTCGGCATCCTCTACTTCTCCCGGTGAGGATCCAGGGTCCGGTACCGCTACTGACTGACTCTGACCTATGTACTCGCAGGCCGAACAACGACGTCCGCCTGAACACCGTCGCGGAGTCGCCCGTCCTCCAGCGCGAGGGCTACACCCAGAACGAGTTCGAAAAGTCCGGCAGCGCGGTGCCCACGATGGAAGGTGAGCGTCCGCTTCTTCCCCGCGCCCCTTCCCCTTTCCCTTTCCCTGCCCCCGGCCCCGTCGAAGTCCGGGTCAACGTGCCCCCAGGAACGCGCCTTCGAAACTCTCGGAGCCGCGTTTCTGTTGCTGGCGGGCGAGACCGCGGCAGGGCCAGGGCCAGGGCACCGCCCCACTCAGGCTGGCCGCCACCGAAAGCAGAAAGCTAACACGCGTGCATCCGAAACGTGACAGAGTGGACGTTCGCGAAGCAGAAGTGGCAGCGCACGAAGAACTCCGCCCGCGACGACCCTAACTACCGGACGGCCGAGATCCTCCCTGGGTTCCGCGAGAAGATATACGCTTGACAGCGTGGCGCGAGTAGAGTTCGGGTTCGGCGCGTCCGCGCATGGCAGGACGGTGGACTAAGAAAGGAAGACTAGCTGTACTCAGGCTATCTGTGTGCAACATCAATACCAATATGAACGCAATTGTGATCAGCGTACTACCGGCTCTGGTCTGAGTGCTGTCTTCGAAACGTGTCTGTGATCAGAGTTCTGGTCTTCTGCATGCCAGACTTGACGAGTGACTAGTACGTGCGCGCGCTGTTGGAACCAGTGCGTAGATCGTACGTGAACGGTTCTTCCGCGCTGCCACCAAGTCAAGGAGGGCCTTGATTCATTTGGTTCTTGAAACAGTGCCGTGTATTAGTATCCCATATAGGCCAGAGCAAACCTACTGTAAACGAAGCATGGATTTGCAAAATGCGAAGGTTCGATTGCTTGTCGGATGAAGATGGGAGATTGAAGAGCAGCTGTGCCACCAGGTTCCCAGAGAGCTAATACTATAGCCTATACGTGACTACGCAGTTCGCCAGAAGCAAGTAAAGGGAGGAGAGGACCGTGACGGACCTTCTTGTTGAGTGGAAGGAGGGCGAGTGGGCCGATCGTCAGGCCGCCGAAGAAGCCCGACGAGATGTACCCGGAGCTGGGGCCGCCATGGCGTTTGTCGATCACGAACGTGACGATCCAACCGCCGATCGTGACCTCGACGCCAACGTAGATGAAGAGGAAGAACACCATGAGGTGGAAGGCACGAAGGCGGAAGACTTGCTTATACTTATTCGTGCCCTTGAGGGAGTCGTCGGTCTTCTCGTGCAGGGGTTCGCCGACCTCCTTGAGGCAACCTGCCACCATATGGTGAGCCAGCCAGTGAGTGGCATACAGGTAGCACGCAGATGCGGCGAGGACTCGATGACTCGAGACACCTCCCTGACTCTTAAACTTGGATGTGAGAGCCGTGAATACCGCACTGGTGAGGGCGAGGCCCGTGTGGACGAGGTAGCCGAATGACCACCGAGGCAGCTGGGCGAATTGCGTCGAAACGAGGGGAGTGCACATCGCGCCGACGCCGTAGAGGGCGTGCATGACGCCCATCCTGGTGGAGGTGTCCCCCGAGAGACTGGCGACGAATGCGCTTGCCCCAGCATCCTGTGAAAGCGGCAGTGAACACCAGAATGCAGCCCTGATAGGCTACTAGAATAAGGGATCCGGAAGGGTTGGGGGAAACACTCACGAGGAACGCTGCACCGAACCCTATCAACGGCGACGACGAGCGATGGTGCGGGAACGACGGCGGTTGGTATGCGGGTCAGAGGAACGGGCGGGATACGTCGTACCAATGAACGCCATCTGAACGTCGTTAAGTCTCCGAGGAGGGGGCGACGGGCACAGACTGGCTGGTGCACTATGAGAAAAGAAACCGCCTCAAAAAGTGGATTATAGTGTAGCGAAAGAGGGTAGAGTGTGTCAGTTAAACGATAGTCAGGCTGTGTCCGCTATTGTGGAAGAGGCGGGAGGCGGTACCGGTTGAAATAAGGGTTACGGGATATCCTCGGACTCGAGCTCGTCTCGGAAAACTCCACAGCCCGAATAACGGATGTTACGGGACTACTCACTTGAGGGCCGGGGCTCCTTGCTTTGCCATGTTTTTGACGATGAGACGTCACACGATGCCCTGGACTCTGGATAAAATACGATCCGATGAAGGTTCAAGTTGATCACAGACATACCGTGATATTCACCCTCTCGCTCCTCCGAGTTAAACTGTCCAAGATGACGGGTACGTTGGGGCCAACGTTCAGGAACTCCAATCTCGACCGTTGTGTCGCCTTGAAGGAGTCCGAGGACCGACTCCGAGTATGTAGTTCACGTCAGACTCAGTGGCAGGAGGGTACTAGTAAGTAGTCGCCGGTATAGACGCGGAGAAGCCGGACCGACTGAAGCACAAGCACTTAGCGCCATCCCAGCGGAATCTAACGCAGCTTCTCTGGCCACCACCACCACTTCCCGCTATCGACCCACTCCTCTGCTTATGCCTGTGGAATCGCCTCTGAACCTGTTTTTCTAATCATGAGTCTAGTCTTGGACCTAGCTATCCTGTTGACGAGCCTGAGTTACGTCTCGCTGGCCCCATACACCAAAGTCGAGGAGAGCTTCAACCTACACGCAACCCACGATGTGCTCATGTACGGCGTCGGTCCTTCTAATTTACACAAAGTGCGCCCGTGTTCTCCGTCCTGCAAATCCGCAAGTTGAACATGGCGCATTGAACCTGTCCGTCGGCTGGCCAGTATGACCACTTTACCTTCCCTGGTGCCGTTCCGCGGACGTTCGTGGGGAGCCTCGTTCTTGCGTGGGTGTCGAACATCGTGTTGCGCATGGGGTCATGGTTGAGGATCTTCGAGGACAAGTTTGACATGCAAATCATCTGTGAGTCCCATCTTTTTCCGTTACGTCCCGTCCGATAGGACGTACTCAAACGGGCTCAGTGCGAATGGTCCTCGCCAGTGCCAACGCCGTAGGACTAATTTCCATTCGACGTGCTGTGACAAAACGGTTTGGACGACCAACTGGCTTCATGTTCGTGCTTCTGTCAATAACGCAGTTCCACGTTCCGTTCTGGATGGGCCGTACATTGCCAAACATGTTTGCCCTTCTACCCGGTGAGTCCGTCTATCTTCCCCACTATCGAGTGTCCGAGGCTCATTCGGCCGATCGGCTGGTAGCGAACGTGGCCCTACGTCTGATCATCGACCGGGCGCCGAACTCGACGCGACCGTCCAAGTCAAACATACACTGGGCAATAGGTCTTCTAACATTTACGATCGTCGTGTTCCGCTCGGAACTGCTCCTTCTTCTTGGGCCTCTCGCCCTCCAATCCATCATCAGATATACGTCCCTGTATAATGTAATCAAGGTTGGGCTTGTCTCCGGCATAATCTCTGCTGGTGAGTCATGCGCCTCGGGCAATTGTTCGCGACTAACGAACACAGCTATCACCGTGCTGGTCGACTCGTATTTCTGGCAGCAGTGGCCGCTTTGGCCAGAGTTATATGGTATTTACTTCAACGTTATCCAGGGTAAGAGTTCAGAGTGGGGCGTAAGTCGACATCCCATGCTCCTACCAAAATATCTGGCCTCACATCACTTGTTTCCAGGTCGAGCCATTCCATACATACTTGACCTCCTACCTTCCGAGGCTGTTGCTCTCCTCTCTTCCGCTCTCCGGCCTCGGCTTCCTGCTTGACGGCAGGGTCCGGTCCTTCCTGTTACCGTACCTGGCCTTCGTCGCTCTCATCAGCGGACTCGCACATAAAGAATGGCGGTTCGCCATATACGTCGTGCCTGCGTTCAATGTCGCCGCCGCTCGTGGTGCTACCTGGCTGTAAGTTCAGATCTATCCGCACCCATTTAAATGCGGCCGTTCGAGATTATGTTTACTTATTTGCGCCATTCCAGGGTAAGCAGACGGAAGAGCTCGATCTTCGGCCAACTATGCTTCCTCGCCATCATCGGGATGTTGGTCGCGAACGCAGCTGCGACGTTCCTCTTCGCGCAAGCGTCGTCTGCGAATTACCCCGGAGGCACCGCATTGCAGACGTTCAACGCCCAGTTCGCGTCGGAGGAGAACGGTCCGTCCTGATCTTCTCTCTTTGTACCGTGCCGTTCTGACGTGACGGTACGATCCCTGCAGTGCACGTCCACATATCCAACCTCGCCGCACAGACGGGCGCATCGCTCTTCCTCCACCGAAACGCGCCCCCGTTCCATCCCTTGGTTGGAGAGCCCTCCCACACCAGCTGGGTGTACGACAAGACGGAGAACCTCTCCCTCGCGGACCTGACGAAGTCGCACAACGTCACGCACCTCATCGCCGAAGCGGGGGAGGAGGACCAAGCGCACGCGTGGACCCCAGTCGCGCTCGTGGCCGGCTTCGACGGCTGGTGGTTCCACGGGGGGCACGCGCTCCGCGCGGCGCTGTCACGGAGGCAGCTAGGCGGGCTCGGCAGCGTTCTGGAGATGAAGCGGAGCGCGAAGCTCGTGATTCTAAAGAGGAAGGCGGGGGTGTAATTTGGGAGGAGTACGGCGGTTCTACTGACGGTACGTCATATATACCGTGAAACTGGAAGGTGGAAGCGGTTACTGAGTAGCCCACGCGTGTGCAGGGGGCGTGCTACATATATTCGAGGCGGATGTCCGTCTGCGACTGACATCCGTCCGCCGGTGTCAATAGAACGAAACCTCTTTGCTACGCTCGGCAGGCAGCGGAAGTCCGAGGTCAAAGTGGGCATCGGGACCTTCGTGACGTCCGTGGTGGGACTGTCGGAGGCTCGGGTATTGGTGTTCTTGATGTCTGCGTCTGCCCCGTCGTCGGGGACGTCGTCTTCTGAGCTTCCGCTACCCGGTCCCACTTCGACAGGTACAGGGTGGCCATGGTGAAGCACACTTGTGGAAGGCTCATGAGCTGCAATAGCCACAACACATTGGATACGCACTCATGCAGAAGTTGGTGTGCGGAGCGGTGCACTTCCGTCTGGGACCAGTACTGGGGGAGGATTTCGTGCCGTGGACGACATCACTGTGGCATGCGAGGTCATCGGTTCACCGGTCACCGGTCACCGATGACGCACTCGAGCACCTTCCCCCCGGAACCGTCGTCACCTTGCTCGAAATCCCCATGGCATGGGTGCGACTCGCGATCGGGAGATGAGACTATGTATATATGTATGGTGAGTTCTGATCTTCCCGAGTACGCTAGCATAAGACCGGTTTCATTCGCTTGGTACTGCAATCAGCGTCGTAGAGAAGGACGACAGACAGCGTCAACAAAGTGCCAACAGCAGTCTTCTAATCCTGTCGTCCACGTGTTGCAAGCCGCCCGACAAAACGTACAGGGGAAGGAAAGGTTCGCTTCCTCCCTCAGCGTGCGTACGAGCGCGGGCGGAGCGGCTGGACATGACGGCGAGTCCGGACGTCGTGACTCGCGTGTTCATGATGTTCTGCGGGGTGCGAGTGAACGGGTCGGAACGGCCCGAGTCGATCGGGTGGAGGTCCTCGCGTGAGGCCGGGAGCTTGGAATGCGAGCGTGTTCCGAGTAGGGCGCCATGGAGGTCCTGTAGAACATGTTCGGTCGCTTTGAATCGCCTCACGGACTTGGACTCGTTCAATGCGTCCAGCGCAGGCCGCATGTGGCGGAGCAATCTTCCGGCTTCTGTCCACACTCTTCTTCGTCCTCTTGTACATTTCTCGTGTCCAAATGTGCAGGAGCCGCGATGGTGGCATCCTCTATGGTAGGGGTGGTAGGGTGTGATCTCGGCGATGCAAACTAGGTAAGGCAACCACGGTACGACATTTGAAAAATTTATCGCCTGCCGTCGCCGTACCAACTTGACTCCGCCCACGTTAACCACATCCTCGTAACCCTGACCCGACATTGCTCTTGATCCATTGAATGCGACAAGTATGCTACAAGACTGACACGAGAGGGCGATCGAGGACTGCTGGACCTTCTCCTCTCTGCAACTTACCCCAAGTACTTGGGATTGACGTGCAATTGAAGACCCATAAGAGCTACCACCATCTCCTGCAAAGATCAGTACAGCCGTTGGTTGGTTAGTTGGGTTTGACAGATTCGTACCGCAGCCCGGTTCCGACTGACCTTGGGCGTTATGTCGATGCCTACCTCGCGGAATGCTGCGACCATCTTGAACGAGTTCTCCTGTACATCCTCCCGCGCTTGGAATTCGTCAAGGGTCAGGTCGGCTGGCCAGATCCGTCCCGGATGGATGATCCCTGCATTTCGTAGACGTGCACGCAGCAAAACACACGGTGAGCCTGAGCCTTGACCTTGAAACACAACCAATTGGCAAAATACACCGACGCACCGCAGTCGGTCACAAGCTGCATGTACTCCTGCACGGCCTTCAGGACCTCCGGTCTCTCCATCATCACCTTCCACAGCTCCATCTGTATCGCATAGATGTCCTCCTCTGGGAACTTGTCCGCCCTACGGTGTGCCGTGGTCGAGAACGGCGCGATCGTGCGGAGGGCGACGCGTGCCTTTGACGAGGACTGAGCCTGGTGCGAATGAGAGTGCGCGCGGGACGACGTGCGCGGGTGAGCCAAGAGCGATGGAGGCCACGGTGCTTGCGTGTGGGCGAGGCGTATAGCGGAGGTCGCGAGCGCACCAATGCGAGACATCGGAGCGGGGACTCTGGGGATGAACGTTCGGAAGAGCATGTTGGCACAAGTCGGTGTGGCAAGGCGAAAACAATCTGGGCTCGGCGGGAAGGGTCGTCGAGCGTGGTCGAGCGTACTGGGCTGTGGTGGTGGGGAAGAGCTTGAACATTATGGCGGCCAGAGGCGGAAGATATATGCGAGCCCGCTCGGAGGGAGACGAGTAGAAGATGTCCCAATATGGGACGAGAAACACCAAAACGGGACTCTCGTATGTTATGACGTCAGACACTGCATCAACGCACACCATCACATGTGAACTGCCAGCTGGGGAGGAGCAAACTGGACACTAGTACTTGAGGACGTCATACAAGGCGAGCAGGGCCTTGCAATTGGTGGTACCAAATCGGTGGTCGGACTTCGAATCTGGCTGAACGAGTTTTCTCGGTGGCGGTGTCTCAGCATCGAATTCGCTGCCGCAGCAAGCTTTGTCTGAGTCATTCCACAGTTCTCTCCCTAGGACGGGCCGGGACCTTATCAACTTAGTACCACCAGCCATGCCGGTTGAAAACTCATCGAAACGCTCTGATGCACCTGTGATCCTCTTACGGGTGAGATGGAATTCGCGCGTTGCAGGATTCGAGAAGAGTGGCATCGAGGTTAGCATCTTCATGCAACTAGTACGTATATGCAGAAATTCAGTGGGCCTAATGTACCTCCAGGAGCTCGTCGAGAAAGCGCGCCGGCATTTCCGCCTTGGAAATGCTGAGGAGGAATTCGTCCTCGTCACTTCCATTGCGGGCGAAAAGGTCGAGGTGACGGATGACGTCCTGAAACATGTCTCAGGGAAGTCGGTGCTTATGCTCGAGAGGATACCGAAGTGCAACGACTCGGACGACGGACGCGATGGGACTGGGTCTTCCTTGGACTCAAAGGCGAATGCAACAGTCTCTCGTCGACCGCCGCCGCCTCCGCCGCCATCGCCGCCGCCACCACCGCCAGTAGCATTGCCCAACGGTGTGACTGTTGGTGCCGCTGTGAATGCGTGAGTAGCAGTTCATATTAAATCGCTCGAAGGGACCTTCACTTGACATCTGGCTTGGCTTTCCAAGGTCGCAAGCAGTCC
This sequence comes from Ganoderma leucocontextum, assembly GCA_020736865.1. Taxonomy (NCBI): domain Eukaryota; kingdom Fungi; phylum Basidiomycota; class Agaricomycetes; order Polyporales; family Polyporaceae; genus Ganoderma; species Ganoderma leucocontextum. The sequence continues at coordinate 149,512 of JAHKGY010000015.1, read as the reverse complement.
GAGGTCCTCAGCTTGCACCATTGCCACTTCATTTAGCGTCGCCTAGGTTGAGGAAGCCGGTTATTTACCTCATGCCTCCCAAGCCTTTATCCAACGTCACTGTCTCCGTGCGCCTTGTCCCCCAGTGGACATTCACACATATCTATCCTATTCACAAAATTCTGGATCACCTCGACGATGGGAGCCAAACCGTGACTTGGGCTGTCTCGGCGCACCCCGACGGGTCGCTCGTCGAGAAGAGCTCCGGACTGGAGTTATCCTACCTCTTCTGGGAGGCCGCAGCGAAGCCCGGCGCGCCACCGAGCCCTCCCCTGGACCCGGTCAATCACCGCGCAGTGGCAAGCCCGGGAACAGACGACATCGAACGCTTCGACCCCGCCAATCCGACGCTTTCCCCCGACACGCCGACCGCCGTTCTCCTTCCGTTCACAAACCTGCTCCCCTACCTCGACAGGACCCTCAAGACGCTAGCGCTGCACACCACAGCGCGGAACGACTTCATCACCTACTGGCTGCCCGCCTTGTCGAAGCACCCCTACGTCGCGCTGCGCTTCTTACCCCAACGTGCGTACGAGCGCGCTGCGGAACTGGAGGTGGTGCCTGCCCCGGACGCGGTGACGCGCGTCATGATGCTCTTCCGCGGCATCCCCGCTTCGGATGTGGGTATGTGGATTGCGGCCCAAGAGCGGGTTGGCAAGGTGGATTGGGCCAGCGTCGTGGGTGTCAGCGTTGAGGCTTTCGACCCAGCTCGCTTCAGAGTGCTCGAGTGGGGAGGTATGGAGGTGTTCTGATCGACCGGCGACTCGGATGTCATCCCCCAAAGCGACTTCACCGAACGGGGTGCGAAGCCCGTGATAAGTTTGAAGAGGACAGGGATGTAAACTGGATTTAGGAGAGGGAGGTGGAAGTGATTACTGAATATCGAATGCGTGTACATGCAGGGAGGCGTCGTTCTCTAGCTTGACATGGATTGCTCGTCTGCTACTGTAGTGGCCTCCGCCATTGTAATATAGACCGAAACCTTCATGCTACGCTCGACACGCAGCGGAACTCCGAGGTCAAAGTGGGCACTGGGACCTGCGTGATATCCGTGGTGGAAGAGTTGGAGGCATGGAGCTGGGTCTTGACCTTCTTGATGTCCGTGTCCTCGGTCTCGTCTTCGGGGACGTAATCCTCCTCCGAGACCTCGCTCGGCACGGGGCTCGCGTGGAGCTTGCGCTCCCTGCGCTCGTCCCGCTTCGACAGGTACAGCGTGGCCATGGCGAAGCACACTAGTCGAAGGCTCGTGAGCCACAATAGCTACCAATGCAAAACATTGAATACGCACTCATGCAGAAGTTGATGCACGCGGTGGCGACGTTGCCCTTGAACACACTAGAAGAACACCGCTCAGTTTGGGGGCATGCACTACAACGGCCACAGACGTGCTCACCGTGGTTGCTCGACTTGCGGGAAGATGAGTCTAGACGGTACGGGTGGAAAAGGTCGGATACATCCGAGAGAGGAGAGGAGAGGAGTCAAAAAAAAACACGCACATAGGCAGCCATGCTTGCACCACGTATGCGAACATGTTGCAGCTAGCCACGACGAAGGCGCGCTCTAAAGACCTCGTGTCAGGCGCCCCACTCTCAAGACACGAAGGAGATCTCAGACGTACTCTCGTTGTCGTGTCCGGTTAGTTCGTTCGCCCACGCCAGGATGAGACCCGACAGCCCGCCTTGAACGAGAGTCTAAAAGGAACCGTGAACGTTACGGTGCTGTCTCAGAAATGAAAGGGTGTTTGGAGACGCACGAAGTAATAGAACACCCATCGCCTGTGCTGCGTGAGCGAGAGCACGAGCAAACGAGTGATCCGAGGGACGTACCGTGTGATGTGCTCGTACACCGGTGTGGCGGCAAGGACGATGTTAGTCACCATGGCCCACGTCTGGCGGGAAGCGTTCGGTCAAGGGGTGTCCCCACAAACCACGGGGGTGGGTGAAGATTAGTACTCACCCCTGCAAGCAGCATAGGAGGCCATCGCGCTCGGACAATGTCCGACCACCATGCATAGATGAGTGCTACGAAAAATTGTGCGAGTGTCCGGTCAGCATACAGGATGGACGACAAGCCCTCCTACTTGGCTTACTTGTCACAACCTGGACGGCTTGAATACCAAGAGGGTACGTGTTGATTTGGCCAATGGTGTACACGGTGTGTCCGGGTGTGTTGAAGCTCTTCAGCCTGAGGGAGGAGCATGTTAGTACCGTGCCATGCGGGGGCAGATAGTGATGACATGCCAGAAGATCATAGAGTTTGAGGATCCACCACCATTGTTGAACTTCACTATACGTCAATTACCGTTGGATCAAAACGGGCGGCGGTACGAACCAGGACATAGACTAAACCAGCGGACGTCAGAACCTCGGATAAGGTGAGTGCAGACACAAAGACCTACGTGGAACGAGCGTGTATATGTGCCATGTAGTGAAAAACCCGAGTATCTGTCCCACAAATTCAAGGTCAGGTCTGTTCGGCGCAACGGCCGACGGTGGTTATATGCATGCTTGCCTTCTTCCTCGTGAACGCGGCAGGAGGCTTTCTCCCGATCTCGGCCATCCTCCTCTTTCCGATGTCGATCTGTTCTTGGGTATAGAAGATCGACGGCTTGGTGTTTGATGGAAGGTCTGAACTGCCGTTAGCGCAAGCTCCCCCCGTGGGACCTATGTAATGCTCACCTGGCATGATCGCAAAGCCGAGCAGGGCGATGGGGACGGTGATCATGCCGTCGATGATGAAGAGCCCTGACAGAATATGATGGGATGAGCACGGACTTTCCGACGAGACGCCTCAGTACGCCTTACATTTCCAGCCAGCCAGACCGTGGACTCCGTTCAATCCGTTGTAAGCCCCCTGTAACGCTCAGTGAGCTCAGGCGTCCGTTAGACTCATATTTGCACATACTGTTTGAAGGAAACCGCTGAACATGGGGCCGAGTGCGCTTGCAGTCTATAAGGGTGTTCTTGTAGTCAGGCATCTGGCCGTCAAGGCGGGAGCAAGAGCAGGGATAACAGACATGAAATATGCATGCACGCTTCCCCAGTTCGTCGGGTTTGTACCAACTGCCAATCACGTATTGAATGGCCGGGTAGAACGTCGACTCGGCAAGACCTGCCAGCCAGTCAGCCAGTAAATAGATTATATGCGGCGTGGTTGAACTTACCCACGAGGAATCGAACGATAATGAGTGTCTCAAAGTTCTTCGCGCTCGCAAGAACCATGGTGAGCATGCTCCATATTACCTCCATGGCTGGGATCTATCATGAAGGTCAGTCGCAGCTTCCGAAAAGGTTCGACTAGGTGCGTACCCAGATCGACGGACGTATCCTGGTGATTAGCATGCTTTTCAACCAATAGGTTAGAGGGCCGTGGGAGTCGGCGTAGAGAGACGTAAGTACGGACTTCGAGGGTATCTGCCCGATGACGTATCCACAGGTCCATGCCGTCGTGATGTAGTTCAACTGATTGCCGTGACTACCGGCTAGTAAGCACTTTATACAGGCAAGTAAACGGAGAAGCAGCCTCACAGTCCTAGACTGATAAATATCAAAATGTAAGCGAGAATCGAGCTAACACGATGGAGACTTACTCTTCTTGCATGCCCGACACGTATGCATTCTAGAACAAGCTCAGTTAACGATGGCATCGATGGAGGCAGACGAAAACCTACTGTGATGTTCTGCTGGTCAAGGTACGTGCAGTCGAATCTATCAGCCAAAACAGTCGCATACAGGGAACGAAACAAGAAACTTATTTGCTGAAATACGACAGCGCTGCGTACGTGAGAAGACACGCGTCCAACTTGAAGAGGAAACGCCGCTCATCCTCGGGCTTGTCCCATGTATCCCTTCGTTGCCAGTCAGGTTCAGGAGGCAGCGACCCAGCGGAACATTAGACATACCAAATATAGCTGGTCCACGGGCGTTTTTCTGGCTTGTGGGTGCTCATTTTGCCGAGGTGGACAGACGGACAGATGTTTTGGTCCCCAGAAGAGGGCCGGGGGAAAAGGCGGTCTTTCCCGCCGTCAAGATAAATACCGTCTGCCAGCACCAGGGCGTGCGTCCCTCGCAAGGCACAGCAGCTATATTGATTGCGTTCAACGTTCAAGCAGCGGCTGAGCAGTTTACTAGGCCACGATGAAGGCATAACGGAATGAGGTCCCACGGGAAGGACAGCCAGGCCATGCCCTGCGGAGCGTATGCGGTTAGTTGTCAGCACGCAAGATCGCACAATATCGAAGCCCGACCTCGAGATTCCGTTGAATGTTGAGCATATGCGCTCAGTAAGCTCGACAGCGTTGACAGGTAGATAGTGACTCATATTCCGTGGTAGCGGTCGTGAAAAGACATGCAGTATCCGAGAGCTTTGGCTGAGTTCGACGTAGAGACGGTTCATGAATCATGGTGGTGGCAGTGGACAGTCTGGTAAGCGCCCATCTGCCAGGTAGGCGCCACGTCAAATTCAACCTCAGCCCATGGCCACTGCAGTGTTTGTCCACGAACTTCGAAGCCTCTGTACGTTCGAACGGGGGGCTGACCCTCGCAATCGCTTTAGAAGGTTCCCTGTTCCTGTTAGTCTTCCTACGGGGCCCCGCTAATTTATCCGCTCCACAGGCCGTTCGATGTATCTCACAGGACTAAGTAGACCCATGTCATGATATTCCGAGTCTCTGCCACTTGGGCTCGTCGGAGTCGCCATAACGCGTTCACAAGGCCTCGCAACATTGGGGCCTCGGGCCTATTGCGTCAGAATCTTATCTCTCCAAAGGTCACACGCACTGATACCGACCTTCCACCATTCGTCCTGTGGATGATGTGACATGTCTCCATCCTGACGTGCGACCGACCTCCTGTGTCAGCGAGCAAGGCCTACAGCTCCGTCGTTGCGGAAACGATTGAAAAGGGGTGAATCGTGCGTCTGGATACCCGTAGATCGGATTGCATCCATCACACAACACCCGTTGATCTCAGCGCACGTTCATCTCCACTATGCCTGTTCCAGTTCCCGAGCTCGGATCTTTCAACTACGTCCCCGAGACGAAGGTACGGACATTTGTATACCGTCTATACACATCACTGCGCCGTATCAACCTGACATCCTAATGCCTTTGCTTTTCATTTCGTTTGATTTGACAGGAGAACCTCGACTGGGCTGACCTCGTCACGATCGACTTCAACTCGTACGGCACGCCCGAGGGCAACAAGAAGCTCGCCGCCGAGCTTATCAGGGCCGTGCGCGAGGACGGCTTCTTCTACGTGAAGAACTTCAACATCTCCCAAGAGCGCGTCAACCGCCAGTTCTCGATCGGCAAGCAGTTCTACGAGCTCTCGGAGGAGGAGAAGCTCAAGTATGTGCCAGTCGGTCTGGGTGAGTCAGTCTGTCCTCACGGCCTACGACAGACGCCCATCTTAGATGCAGATAACGGCCAGTACAACGGGTATGTACCGTCTGGTCGTCGCATCCTTGACCCTGTCTCCGGCTTGAGGGACCGCACCGAGGTCTACAACATCCCTAGTATGTTCATCAATCTCTGCTATACATCGCGTCTGCTAAGTTCGACATCGACAGAGTTCGACGGTTTCTTCACCCACAACCACCCCGCGGTGGTTCAAGAGCACCTCGGGGAGATCGAGGAGTTCGCTCGCGTAAGTCTGCCGCGCTAACTGATACTCGGAGGTGTTCATTAACCAGCCCCCAGTCTCTGCACAAGGATGTCCTCGACCCCCTCCACGTCCTCCTTGCCATCGCACTCGAACTTCCCGAGGACTACTTCACCAACATCCACCGGTACGAGCGCAAGAGCGAGGTACGTCTTCCCCCCCTCCTCTTCGTCTGCCACACCCGCTGACTCACACGACGCTGCACCTAGGACCACTTCCGGTACATGAAGTACACCAAGTACACCCCCGAGGAGAACCTCAAGATCGGCCGCCTCTGGGGCCAGGGCCACACCGACCTCGGTTCTTGGACGCTCCTCTTCCGCCAGCCCGTCGCCGCGCTCCAGATCAGGAACCACAAGACGAACGAGTGGAAGTGGGTCAAGCCCCAGGACGGGACGCTCACCGTGAACGCATGCGATGCGCTCACCTTCCTAACTGGGGGTTACGTCAAGAGCACCGTCCACCGGTATGTCCCGCGCTACTCACGAGCCTGATTAGTGAAATTGATGGTGACCGCGACAGTGTTGCTGCGCCCCCGAAGGATCAGGAGCACGTCGACCGTCTCGGCATCCTCTACTTCTCCCGGTGAGGATCCAGTTGGCTTCGACTCGGATGGGTCCGGTACCGCTACTGACTGGCTCTGACCTACCTGCAGGCCGAACAACGACGTCCGCCTGAACACCGTCGCGGAGTCGCCCGTCCTCCAGCGCGAGGGCTACACCCAGAACGAGTTCGAGAGGTCAGGCAGCGCGGTGCCCACGATGGAAGGTGAGCGTCCGCTTCTTCCCCGCGCCCCTTCCCTGCCCCTGCCCCTGCGGGTCAACGTACCCCCAGGAACGCGCCTTCGAAACTCTCGGAGCCGCGTTTCTCTTTCTCGCGGGCGAGACCGCGGCAAGGGCAGGGCCAGGGCACCCCCCCACTCAGGCAGGCCGCCACCGAACGCAGAACGCTAACACACACGTACATCCGAAACGCGACAGAGTGGACCTTCGCGAAGCAGAAGTGGCAGCGCACGAAGAACGTCGTCCGCGGAGACCAGAGCTTCCGCACGGCCGAGATCCTCCCCGGGTTCCGCGAGAAGATATACGCTTGACCGCGTGGCGCAAGCAGCAGAGTTCGGGTTCCGCGGGCGCGCCCACTGTGCGCACAGGATGATGGTAGACCATGACTAGTATGAAAGGAAGTCCGGAAGTGTATCTGTGTACGACATCAATACCAACGTCAATGCAATTGCGATCACCGTATACTACTAGGCTCTAGTCTGCGTGCTGTTTCCGAAACGTGTTTGTGATCAGAGTTCTGGTCTTCTGCATGTCGCCAGACTTGACGAGTGACTAGTATGTACGTGCGCGCTGTTGGAACCAGTGCGTAGATCGTACGCGAACGGTTTCTTGCGCACTGCCACCGAGCCGAGGAGGGCCTTGACTCGTTTGCTTCTTACAAACAGTGCCGTACGGTATTAGTATCCCATATAGGTCAGAACAAACTTAAACGGGGTGGTGTTGAATGAAGAAGATGGGAAGATGAGAGCAGCCGCGGTACTTGGATCCTCGTCCGGGTTCCCGGACAGCTAAGAAGTTCGCGAGGGAAAGTCACGAGAGGAAAAGGAAAGGTATTCACTGCATGCGCCGAAGTCACTCCACCAGAGAGACAAAGATAACAACTCGGACGCGGGTTTGGAGTTATCCAAGATATCATTAACTGCGATGCAGATTGTCAAAATACACATGAGTCATGCTGTACAAGTACAGGGGCCTTCTACGAGCCAGGATTGCGTGGTGATAAATTAAGCATGCGTGGAGTAGTGGGAACGAAGGGCACAGAGCGCGAGCGACGAGGGGGGACGGACGAAGGGGACGACGAACAGACAAGGAAAGCGACGGAGAAGATGCGCAGGAGGCTCAGAACAGGGACGAGCACGGAGCGGAAGCGACTGTCCAGCAAGAACCGAGAAGCACGTGCGACGGCATCCAGTACGTCAGTCGCGCAGGGGGAAGAGCGGGGGGGTATGAAGGGGCGATCGACGTCCGAGGGGAACAAGGGAGAGCAAAACGATGGCGCTCATCCGTAGACGATGCTAGAAGCGAGAGAAGTCGATCAGCAACTGGAAGCTGTGCAGAAGGAAAGGATTCGTGCTCACCCCCTGGCGGTCGTGGATACGGGCTTGAAGTCTGTCCGACCAGACTCGACGAAGTGCCGCAGCACCTCGGACCAGTCGTCGCGGGAATCCCATGAGATGCGCGCGGGCGAGTCAACCTCGACAGGCATGACTTGGCTGATCTCGCCGCACTGGATAAGGATCACAGCGCAGCCGATGCCGCCGCTCTTACGGCAGCGGTCCTCTCGTCTGAGGATGTCCTCGCCGACGAGCGGATCGTTGTCTGTCACGTATGTCCGGGGGACAACATGGGTGGCCTTGACGGAGAATCTGAAAATGACGTCAGGGACGCGTTCAGACGCCAGAAAGCCGGAGGAGACGCGTACCTGCGGTGAGAGTCTGGGGATGTAGGGCGGTAGCTGAGCTCGATGAGGAGAGCGTTTTGGCGGATGTTGGAGGGCATGCGCTTCAACTGAAGAGCCTGGAAGCCAGCCCATGCGAGAAGCTGGTTGTACGAGGAGACAAACTTGCGGAGGTTCTTGACGAGGTTTTCGTCGACGGCTCCGTAACTGGGCTGCTTCGCAGAGGAGATCTGCGACGCGGTATGCTGGCAGATCGCCTTGTGCGATGGCCAATGGGCTTTCTGGCAATCCTGAGACTAAGCGGAGAGTCAGAAACTACAATGGAATAAAGACAGTCAGGGGGACTCACACAGTACTGGGTAGCCATCTAGATGAGGGGCAGACGCAACGGTCAGATTAAGCTGCTAGATCGCGAAGGAGGGATGACTTACGCAGCCTCCGCACAACCTAAAGCGGCCTGTGTGGGGTTGCTCGATGGCGCCGCATTTGTCGCAGACGCGGTAGCCGCGCTGCTTCGGGGTCGGATGAGTAGGAGTAGTGAAGTAGTTGGCGGCGGCGGGTTGGGCGTAGATGGCGGCCATCTCGATGAGGAGTAGATGGATCTGGCGGAGTGAAACAGATCGACGGTGGGTTGTGCTGACTCGGCCAATGCATGGCTGGTTTTATAGTCGGCTGCATTGCAGACGGCGGAGGAAGGTGGTCCATGGTGGAATGCAGAAGTCGCGGGCGTCTGAGGCCAATTGTGATCTTGGAGGACTCGGTCGCGCGCCACTCACGGCTGCCATATCAGGCAGGAGGGGCCTGCGATTCCGGACATGTCTTTTTGTGTTGCAGCCTCACGCGCCGAACCTCTGTGCGCCGTCTATTGTCTTGTCCATCTTCGAGAACTCTGCAGGACGGCCAGCAAGTCTCGTACACAAAAAGCACCCAGACAGCGTGCATATGTCTGAGTCTTGTTACACAAAAAGCACGGACCGCCCACTTTTTGTTTCGTTGCCCCGTTGGCAACCGTCCACCTTCTCGAAACTCCAACCTCGCCCAACATGTCGATAATTAATTAGTCTCGAGGCTCTCTTTCCCATTGCTAATGTCTTCGGAACGGAGTTTGCGAGCACGGAACCGCGTTCGCAATCTTCGCTCTGACTTGCCAGACCCAGCCCTGGCGACGCCCCAATTATCCCGTCGCTGCATCATCGCCCTTCTTTCAACTCCTCCAGGCTTCTGAAGCAGTTGGGCCACCGTTCGAACTCCGAGACGCCACTCTTGTGTCAGAAGAACACGTTCTGCCACTGGAGAAGTACGACAAACTTCTTCATCACCCGGGCTAACACTCAGCCGGCGGCAACACGTTGCTGTGCCACTCAGCCTCTCAAGACATCGATATCACACTCAGAATCCAGGCACTTCTTGTCTCGTACCCACCCGTAGCTATAGTAAGCTCGCACCCCACCACCGGCAGATCGGTGGTGGGGTGCGAGCTTACTACGGGTGGGTACGAGACAAGACACTTCCAAGGCCGCCACACTTCCATGCTTCCTAACCTTTCTTGAGTCGATCCCAATTAATTAACCGGTTTGAGCAAACAAGACTCCAAACTGATACATCGTCGTCACACATCTGATCTCAAGGTGCAATCTGCTGGCGGTACGTACTGCCACCTGGTTTCTCGGTCACACGAAGTTTGGACTATGTATGTAAGTAGGTTCAGTATCTCTGCAGTTCTGCGGTCGGTGGCAATGTGTGGCACTGTCCTCATCTTCCGCAGCTGCCAACTTGCAACAAAGAATCCCTTCACGCTCTACGTGGCACCCCGTAATGCTCGCCTCCGACCTCGTCGTGACTCATCAGTGGAAGGAGGTACAGCCGGCTTTCCACCCTGTGCCACACGGGCAACGAGGTACGTTTTGTTCTAACAAGCGACGAACGCACACATCACCATCTGACCAAACCAATCAAGACGGTTAGCCCACTCGTGTCGGTCGGGTGGCAAGCGCACAATTGCATTCGCCCACCTCAAGGCTCCTTAACGCGTCATCCGCAGGGTCAAGGTCGTTCTAGGCATTACCCCACTGAGTTCAGCGATCCAGCCGCTCAAAGATTCTTTATTCCGCACATCCCGACGCGGTAAGCGGCGCCTCGTTCTAACGGCGCGTGCCTGGACCCTCCGTGTGCGTGCGTCGGAGGCTAACAATACTTGGCGTATCCTTCCCTCTACGTCCGCACGACGCTCCAGATCCCTATTCTCCCTCCATACCAGACAATCCAACATTTGCTTGCAGGTCACGACGTTTACCGACCATGAGTTCACCTTCTTGCTGCATTCCAAATGCATTCCCGCGACTCGAGAATGGAGGCACGCCATGCAGCATCGATCGCCACCGTTGTAGTGGAACGGCGCCCCGGGACTATCTCCACTACGCGCCCGTAAGTTCGTGAAAACCGGGAAGTAATGTCGGTGTCCCACGAAGATATCTCATATCTTCGTGGGGAATTCGTGATGCGTATATCTTCGTGGTGAACTTCGTGATGTCCTCAGGATACTGGTAGCACGACTTGTCTTCGGGGTATCATGAATTACTTAAATCTTGCGGGACTGGCCTCGGCGCCCAAGTGCCATTGCGTCTGCCCTAAACCCGCGGCGCTAGTTCCCTCCAACGCATCAACGCAAACTTCACCGTCGTCCGCTCTGTCGTCGCTCCTGGCCCGCCGCGAACTGGACCTTCCTGGACTCGCTCTCGGGCTGACTACTTGGCTGATGGAGGGTCTACTGTCTAAGGCTGGATGGGCTTCTTCTGGCATTCTGGCTCTGTTCTACCTGGCGCTCGGGCGAGTCTGGGGGCCGGCTAACGCTATGGTACAGCTGGGCCGACCGCACCTTCCCACATGGGAATCGGGATTCATCAGGCCCCATAGTCTGTTTAGCAGAAGGTGTGTATCCCATGTTTATTCACTAGCTGCGTGCGGTGCTCCAGAGTGCGGCAAGTTTTGCTCCAGCGAACTAACTTGCCATACCCCGGCACTCACCAACCAGATCTACCCCCGAATGCAAGGTGCAAGACACATCGGAGGTATGCAGCGGCATGGAGCACTGCAGCACACGCAAGCACTTGGTGAGCATGACCATTGCTTTCAGTCTGTGGTCCTAGGTACACGCTAACGGTCGATGGGCCTTACAGGTATTATTCGTACGTCCACTTGAGCTCCAACCTGAATACCGCGCTCGCCTTTTTTTCTAAGGTGCATGCAATGGTAAAATGCATGACTGGGGGAATTGAGGTGGTATGCGCGGTGGGCGTCGGTTGGTGATCGGGGGCGCTGTCGTGTAGACAGTAGTATTGCTGTATTACGTCTGGGTTGTGCCCCCTTCTCCAGAAGGGGCCAATACAATCCTTTTTTCCTACATAATTCCAGAACCCGAAGCGGGGTGCCGTATTCTAGAGGGGCCCGCGAGAGAACCCAACGGTATCTTCGTGGTTACAATGAAGTAACTACATGAAATCACGAAGAAACTCGTCTCGCGCCGGGCGCTCCAACTTCGTGATGGTGGACAAAAACTTCGTGATTTATCACGAAGTTTTTCACGAAGTTACGGACACACCCATCTTCGTGGCGATACGACGTAACTTCGTGAACCCCCCGAAGTGTCTTCGGGGTTTCCCCGAAGTCAATTCGTGGTCAACTTCGTAGAAACCACGAAGTTCTAGGCGCGTAGTGCTCAAAGTACGAGTGCTACCAAGCACTCGACGGGTAGATTACTAACAATGACCTGTCTAGACAAGTCTGAGGGGCCAAAGACCGATCAAGCTACGACTGTTCACTACTGGCAACAGCTGGCTGACGTGCCGTGCAGTCCAGTCAGGACCAGCCCATTCCCTCACGACGGCACAACCTCCACACGTATTCGTTCAACGTTCGTCACACACACGCTCCCCAACTGCGTAACATTCAAGGTTCAATCTATGCACTCTCGCAGAGCACTGGATTCGTGACCGGGCTATTGAACGTTGACAAGGTGCGCCGGCTCCACTTCCGTGATTATTGCGCGTGTGCGCTGTCTAGCTTTCGTAGGCTAGCGTCTTAAGCTTGGGCAACTGATCGGAGAGGGACAGGCCTTGCAAAACGATACTTAGCTCGCGCTCCACAACCTTGCTCGGGAAACTTCGAGGCCCGACGCCCTAGGCAGAAACGCACAGGGGCGACGCGGGTGGTCCTCAAAGGGGTCGTTAAAGTGAAAACTGAGAACTGAGTTGATAGAACCGACTAAATGTCGTATACTTACTACGCTGGGGCGCCTAAGGGCGTCGGACCTGGAAAATTCCTGAGCGGTCTCCGCTCGGCGGTGGCTCTGAGCACCGTTCGCACGACGACAAAGCAAGAACATGACCAAGATGTACGTATAGAATCCCGGCTTTGTTCCTATGACACGGCGGGGTTGAAGATCCGGCCGCGTCCAAGCCAGCTATTCCCGCGTTTTCCATGATGCCCGGAACGCTGATGGAGTGTCATATGAGAGTGCGTACATTCACTTACCACCGTTAATCTGCTGATGAGAATTCGTTTTGACTTTAGCCATCGCATGGTGGAGGACCGTCCGAAGGGTCGTTTGGAGAATCGACTCGAGTTGGGCTTGATTACATAAGCGTGATTCCGTCCTCGGAGATCAGACAATATTGATAATATGCTAATTAAAGTAAGTCGTTGTAAGTCGTCAGTGTTGCCTCTCCGGACTTGATAAAATGTTCATGAGGTCCGATCCCGACACTGTTTTCCAACTCTCACTCGGACCATACCCATCACCCGACCTCCTCAGTCGTTTTTATTTGCTTCCGCGCCTCTGCACAGATCGTCTTGGAATAACCGAACAACCACTTTAAAATGGACGACCTCCCCCCAAACCACTTCCTCAGTCTCCAGCGACCGGATGTGTTTGTGCCTACCCTTGCAGGCACCCCCGACACATCGACGCTCGCCGCTCATGATTTCGACGTCGATACGCGCACCGGATTCATGCCTCCTCAACCACCCCTCTCTCGCCTTCCCGAAGCATGGGAGCCCTGGGAGGTTGCACTAGACGACGCAATCTCACGGAGGCTGCAGCTGGCGGAACGGCCAGGCTTGTCGGAGGAAGACGAGAAGAAGTCGGAATCGTGGCGCAATTCCATCCGAGAGGTGAGCATCCTTCTGAGTCATGTGAAGGCGATCTCTAACTGACCTACTACCCGTCCCGTCCCGACACGAACCGTGTCCTAACGCACTACACTACAGCTCCCGATCCTTCCCACTGCTGACCTCAAATCCTCTGAAGTCAGGCTTCGTCGGGCGCACCATGTCCTCGCGTGGGTGATGCACTTCTATGTGCACACCCTGCCGTGCACGACGCGCGAGATCCATATACCACCACCTATTACCGTTCCTCTCCTGCAGGTGTGCGCCCAGCTCCAGCTGCCCCCTGTCCTAACATATTCCGACGACGTCCTGTACAACTGGGCGTTCAAGACCCCGCCCGCGTCGAACATCCTCTTCCAGCCCAAGGCAGAGCTGCACAACCTTCGCTGCCTCACGCTGTTCACCGGCACGCGCGACGAGGAGGAGTTCTACCTTTCTTCGGCGCGCATCGAGCTCCGGGGTGTCGAGGCGCTCTCCGTCATGCGCGCGATCATGGACGAGGCGTTCGTCGGGGACGAGATCGCGCACAAGCGTATCACCAACTACCTCCGGGTCCTCGCGGGGGTCATCAAAGAGATGCAGGCGCTCCTCGCGGCGGTCCGCGAGGGCTGCGACCCCACCGTGTTCTACCACGAGATCCGACCGTGGTTCAAAGGCGCAGACTCGGACACGCGTGGGCGCAAATGGGTGTTCGACGGGCTCGAGCTCGACCCGACCCTTGAGGACCCGGCCGAGCTGTCGGGCCCGAGTGCGGGGCAGAGCTCGCTCATCCACGCCCTGGACATCTTCCTCGGGGTCGACAAGTACTCTCATTCCAACGTCTCGCACTTCAACGCCCGCCCGCACCCGTCATCCACCGCATCCGCGCCTGCCCCTGGGCCATCCGGAGCAGATACCGTCTCCCCGTCGGCGGTGGCGTCCAGCTCGGCGCCCGCGCAGCCGACGGTACCGTTCCTGACGCGCATGCAGTCGTACATGCCCCGCCACCACCGCGCGTTCCTCCGGCACCTGCAGGCGAGCCCGCGCCCGCTGCGCGCGCTCGTCGAGCAGGCGGGGAGCGACGCGCTGACGGAGGCGTACGATGTGGCGGTCACCGCGCTGAAGGAGTTCCGCGACGAGCACGTGCGCATCGTCGCGCTTTACATCCTCATCCCGTCTCGCCATGCGCACAGCGGCCAGCCTTCGGGCCAGGGCGCGCCGAAGGGTACTGGGGGAACGGATGCGTTCCAGTTCGTGAAGGGCGTGAGGGACCAGACGGCGGGTGCGCTGCTGCGTGGCCAGGGTCATTAAATGGTTTGTGTGTGTTGGGTTAGAAGCAAATGAATTATTGACTGTGTAGATTAGTAAAAGATTTCAATCTCGCTTGTATCATTATTGGGCTTACAATGGTAGCATTTACGAGGCCTGCACATATACATATGAATGAATCAACAAACGGTCTACAGTCGGTATAATTGAAGAAGTTAGTTGTACAGAGTAAGATTGGGGTGGCTCCGACAGTCCAGCATGCGTGCGGTGACGAGACGAGGGCGACTTCAGAACAAATGGGCTTACCGCGTCGTCAACGCGTCAGGTGCTAATCCCTTTCCTTCCTTTCCTCTCCGCCCCTGTTTATCGCATCCGGATCCAACTCTGCAACCACGCCTCGACCCGTCCGCTTGCCTTGCAGGACCGCGTTTCGGGTGCAAGAAGGGGGAGAAAGAGCGCTAGCCGGCGCCTGACTCAAATATGTGCGATTCCGGATAAGGAAACCGGTCGCGGCACGCAGTCGACCTCTGCAGCTTCTCCCCATACCTTCTCACCCGACGCTATCCGACCATGTCTTTTGGCCGACCGCCATCTCTATCGGGAGGCTTCTCGGTCTCGCCCCCTGTGCGTTCTTGCGTAATATCGTCATATGGCGTAAACTCAATCCGTCTCGCAGGACCGAGGGTCGTTCCCACTGGATCACTACGGTGCGTTTAAATTTGTCCGAACATGCTTGCCGCTGCCGTAGAGCAAGGCTTAGTGGATGTATGCAGGGGAGTGCAAGCAGTATATGCAGATGTACCTAGGCTGTTTGCGGAAGAACACTAACAATTCCACTGCCTGTCGACACCTAAACAAGGACTACCTGGAATGCCGTATGTCTCGGTAAGTTCACTGCACAGTTCCGCATGGCGATCATCTGCTCACTGTGGAGGTGTTCAGTGGGCTCATGGACCGTGACGAATGGAAGAATCTGGGCCTCAACAACGTCGGGCAATCAGATGGCAACAATACAGTCTCGAAAGATAACCTCAAGGACAAACCGAGATTAGTGTGACCTCTCCCTCGTTGTCCTCCCTTGCCTTCTCTGTCGCTCATTGTCGTCGTACCATTCTTCCGTGTAATACCACTCCCCCCTTCACATTACAACTCTGTGACCGTCTTCAATCAGGAAAACCCTCCCTGACAAATTAGCAGTATCAATGCTAGCGGTGGTACAATTTCTGCTATTGGTGCTATCTGACTGACCTCGACCACTGATATGTATGCTAATGGACAGATAGTTTCTGCTAATGCTACATACTTAGTGCCGCTAGTGCGGGTTGTACAGTAGGTGTTACACGAGCAAGAAATTTATTCAAATATTCGGACCGGCAATCGGGGCCGAGTAAGCGCTTACGTAGGTGCGCGGTGACTGGAGGAGCATCTCAGGCTTGTCCTTGAACTCGTTCTGCCGGTTCTCCTCTATACCCTTTCTTGCTTCCATCTGCTGTATCTCTAACTGTAACGCATACACACCAAAATGGAAGACACCACCATGGTCGAGGAGGAGGACTCCAAGCCATTCGATTCCGTCAACGGAGGAAACGAGGAGGATAACCAACCAGACCCGGACGAACCCCTTATGATGGATGCGGGGAACGGGCGAGTGTGGCTCGTCAAGGTACGCATATAACTCCCTCTCTACTTCCACGCGTCCCACAATCTCGCCTCCGTGAAGATTCCCAGACACCTAATGGAACGCTGGTCCGCAATCGACGAGGAGGGCATCCCCCTCGCCACCATCCGCGTCTATCCCCACGCCGAGTCCCAGTCGGGCAAGAAGCCCCGCATCATGCTCCTCCTACCAGGGAACCCCGAGGCTGGTATCGAGGCGGAGGAGTACGAGATGGACATGGTCAACGACGACGTCGAGAACCAGATCGTCGTCGCCGAGCGCGAGAAGGAGCCCGGCTCCCAGTCGCGCGCGCGCACGACGATCCTCACCGGCCGCGTCAAGCACGAGTGCAACCTCCGGCCGATGCTCACGGACAGGTACCGCCAGCGGCTCAAGATGCGCAACCTCTCCGCGAACCAGCCCAAGCGGCAGATACGCATGATCGACGAGGCGCTCCCCGGCGGGCGCGGGAGCATCAACATGCTCACGAGCGGAGCGTCGCAGCACACACCGTTCAGTCTTGTGGTGCGCCTCTTTCTCTTGTTGTGCTTCTGTTTAGGACAAGGGGGAACTGACCGGCGGCGGGTGCTTCATCAGCGGCCAAAAGCAAAACCGGCCAAGGGCCAATTCGAGCGCATGGCGCGTATGCCGCGCGACCAGCTGCTCGACGAGCTCTTCAAGGCCTTCCAGGAGCGCGAACGGTGGTCCATCAAGGCCCTGCGCGAGCGCAGCCAGCAGCCAGAGGCGTATCTCAAGGAGGTGCTCAGCGAGATTGCGTTCCTCCACCGGAGCGGAGAGTTCAATGGGAACTGGGAGCTCCTGCCGAATTACAAGGGCGAAGGGGTGCGTGTGGTTACTGGTTCTGTTCTACTGTCATCTCACTGCTCTCGTGCGCAGATCAAGGCCGAGGACGTCCCTGGTCCAAGCGGAGTCAAGGTCGAAGATATCAAGATGGAGGGCGAGGAAGACGACGACGACGACGATGATGATGACGATGATGATGATGACATGGAGGAGGTATCATGAAAGCCTGGAATTGCATATCGGCTGGCTACTCTCATCACACGGACTGATTGTTCAGAGCACTATACAGGTTTTGTGTATTTTTATTTTTATGGCGCATGCATCTTGCTTTTCTATCCTACTTATGCAGTCAACTCTAATGATCACGTATCAAGAATTCCCCAAGTGTCCAACTCCCTTGTTCAGCTACGACTTGGCTTCTTAGGCGTCCGATAATCACACCGGTGTGTATTTCTATGATGTCAATTGTTGCGAACTTAAATCACATATATAGAGATATACAGGTCGCTTGTTACACAATGCAGATGCCGTGAAGATCGTGCTCGAACAGTTCTATTCTACAGGTTACTCTTCGCGTTGAAGCCGAAAGGCATCGCGATACCTTTGATACGCCGTTTCCGCGTCGGCAATGAACAAGGATAACAATATCTCGTCCTGTTGTCTCTGCTGCTGCTCCCCTTCCGTCGCCGGTCTTTGCTCTCCTGTCTCCCCTTGACCATCCTCGGACCTACACTTCCTCAGCTTCCTGTCCTCAGCCGTGAACTGCCAAGGGGCCTCTGAATGCAACTTCTCCCTCAAGACGTCCTTCCATCTGTTCCACACCTCCGTGTCGTTTGGAATGAGCGCATTCAAGACCTTGGACGAGTCCGGAAGGCGCTTGATGGAGTCTGGCTGGAGCGCAAGGCAAGCGAAGGTGGACGTCGCCGTCCACGTGCCGAACTCGAACTTGCGGACTTTTCTCGGTTTCCCTTGTCCATTACCCGCCGGCTCCTCGTCCAGCTTCAAGATTTCGCGCAGGATCCTCGTTTGAATGTCCTCGCGGTTGATGGAGGAGAGGTACGCGTTGTACCCCCCCGAAATCGCGAGGGTGCTGACGAACATGAGCTGCCCGAATAGGGTGGCTTGGGGGATGAGCAGGAGCTGCGCGAGGAATTGGGTGGTGAGGAGGATGGAGGCGATCCCGATCCAGAAGCCGTTCGGCTTCCCGCCTTCAGGTGCGCCGTTGTCGGTCTCTCGTTTGACGCTCTGCTGCTTCCCGATCTCGACGTAAGCCTGGCTCGTGGCAGCCGCGCCGTTCGGGCGCCCATCGAGGCGACACGGGCCGTACTGCAGGAAGAACCGGCCGCGCGTGAGCGTGTTCACGGCGCGCTCTGAGCCGCGGATGACGACCACGGCGTTGCCCCCCGCCCAGAGGATGCCATCCCCCGGGGGCGCTCCCTGGGCGGGCTCGGGGTGCTGGAACGCGAGCTTTCCGGAGCCTAGGACGAAGCAGGCGCAGCCGTTGGCGATCATACCCAGTAGGATGCACGCGAAGCTCCACAAATCCGCGACGAGTGCGCACCCTACGCACGCGCCGATGCTCGTGATGATGGGAATGAGGGCAAGCAGCCCGTAGTGGCGGTACGGAAGAGTAGGATGAACGAGCTTCTCTGGCTCGGACTCGGGCAGGTGGCTGAGGTCGATGACAGTGACCGTCCCGGGCGTCGTGATCCTCTGCGCCCGCGTCTTCGCGAGCTCCCAGACCGAGTCCTCGCAGGGCTCGCGCCGCGCCATGCGCGCGATCAGGTATCCGAGGTGGCTCGTCTTCTCGAACAGCGAGCCGGAGCGCGCCGCGAGGAACTTGGGGCCCGGCTTGCCGTCGAGCCCGAAGAGCTGCGAGGGGTCGCTCGCGTCCCCGGGGAAGAGCCCCCGGTAGATGCGGGAGTTGGCGAGCTGCCCGTACCGCCTCGCGATCTCGAGGCTGCCGGGCGTGTTGTAGAGGCCCCCGAACCGGCGCCCGAAGAAGAATATCACGGTGGCCATGCCGTTGACGGCGATGTCTCCGCCGAAGAAACCTGCGACGCCCAGCGAGTTGAGCGTAAACTTTGCGTTTGCGAGAGGGTCGGGGACTGCGGCATGGGGGTGAAGAGTGGACTGGTCGACGGGAGCCATGGTGGCTGAAGGCGACGAGTTTCTATGGCGCTCGGGGGGGGCACCGTAGACCGAGATGGAGAGCAGAGCCGTTGTGGGGAGGACTTGGACCGCTTCCAGCTTGAGGTTGTGGTTTATGTAAATGCACGACCTCCTTGCCTTCCTCTTTGCATGCAGCTCCAGGTTTTGACTGTTGCAGGGAAGACAGTCCTGTCGAGCGATATAACCTCCTCGTTTTGCGCATGCATGTCTTGATGGAGGACCACATGAGAAGCTGCAGCCGCCGGCGTGGTGGCCGTTCCGGCCGTTTAGGTGGATGGAATTCCTTTCTTTGTGCTTGTACACGCGATAGCTTTGATGTTCTGCGGTACAAAGTGCACTTTGAGAGAAACGTGTTGAGCGGCTGGCAGTTGCATTGTGGATCGTGACCATTCTGTTTGTGCCCTCCCGGGCGTCATCGCTAACCTGCGCAGGTTCAATGTTGTCGTCGAGGGAGGTGCGTGTCGAAGAAGCTTCCTCGTTCTACACGCTCATCGGGTACTGGGCTTGCAATTTGTCCTCCTTGATGTTTTCACAGGAAGAGCGGATTTTTGTTATTCTGGAAGTCCCGAGACCACCACGAGGTCCGGCTGCCAAGTTCGCGGTACAAGGCAGTACGCCCAATCCGATGGCCATCATCGTTGTCTCTCAATACGACGACCCAAGTATTAGCACTGGAGGGTTGCGCATACTTGCGTTCTGACTGCTGCATTGCGCTCGTACTGACCACGGTTGTCAGCGCTCTATTGATACTGCTAGGACCCGTCGGCTGACTGATTTTTTCTGCTCCAACTAGTTTCCACCTCTCAATCTTCCCGTGACGCTTAGGTCTGCTATATTTTCAGCGAAGGGCCGGCAACTATCCAGTCGTGGTTTGCCCCCAGGGGGCTGTTGTAGTCTATTACGGTGGCACGGTGCGTATACATATTGTGATGATTTGACGCGATGTTAATCTGCATATATGGAACCGTACAGGCTGCTTGGCGATACGGATAATGTGGCGATCGTTCTCCAAAATCTCAATTCTACGGGTTCGCCTCTTCGGAAGCGTCGCGATACATTTGATACACCACCTCCGCGTCGTCAAGTAATATGGATAGCAACATCATTCTCTCGCTGAGTCCACGTTCGGTATAGTAATCCGGAATACCATTCCAATTTTTGCACCATTGAGGCTCACACTGTCGCTGGATGCCTTGGAGGCAAGTGAAGGCCCATTAGCTTCTCACTTGCGTCTGGAACACGACTTGTAAGTACCAATCTTACTCCTCCTTGCCCTATTAACGACATCCTGCGAAGCCCACCCTTTGTGAAAGGCCATGCGGCTGATACTAGAGAGAGGTTCGGCGGCCGGTGGCGGCGCCTCTGGACCGGTGCGAGAGTGCTTCAAGCGCGCCTCCCTCTCGCACCGGAATGCTACCGCGTTCGTCTTCACAATGATAAATGATATCCGTGGAGTGAAGTGTGTCAAATGGGAACTGAACCACTAAGAACTAATTTAAACAGAGCTCAGCTACGACCTACTCCAACTTCGAACCCAAGGATCGACTCTGTTACGAGCACCTTGTCCAAGTGGCAAGCACTCACGACCAATGTCCTGCTTATCCAACGTGCTGATAGAACATGCCGCAATTCTTCTAATGCCACAAGGCTTCCATTGAACCGGACGGTAGCTGCCTTCACTGTTGTTTACTGTGGTTATATTGCATTCCACCTGCCAAAGGTCTCCGCAGAGGTCGGATTGTAGATACCAATCCGACCTCTACGTCGACTGGATCCGCTACGTCGACGCAGTATAAATTCCGCCGCGGTTCGCGGTATGTTCGACAGCTCTATCTTACCGTACAGTTAAGCACCTCCAGCATGAAGCTCTCCATCGCAGCCATCGCACTTTCCACCCTCTACGTGCAAGCCTCCGCTGCGCCTACAGCTAGCAGTGCCACACAGGCAAGCCATGATCACGAATCATCCTGCAGCGCTGCAATCTTATTCACCGTCGGCCGCTAGCCTGCAACAGTACCGAACTGTGGATACCCCACCGTCCCGCTCCTGCGAGCATGGGGACAGACGGCGACCGACCACTTCTACACAACCAACACGACCGAAATGAACGACTTCCTCGCCAACGGGTACACGTCCCAAGGTGGCGCCGCGCGGATCCTACCCTCCGACACCCAGGCCCCGACCGCCGTGCCGCTTTTCCGCCTGTACAGCTCCAGGAGCACCGACCATTACTACACCGCGAACGCGTCCAACCGTGAGGCAGTCTTGAACCGCGGCAACTACGTGAGCGATGGCATCGCCGGGTACGTGTACGCGGACCAGGAGTGCGGGACGGTGCCGCTGTACCGGCTGTACAACCGGGACATCCTCGACAACTTCTTCACGACGGACGAGGCGGAGGTGTTCGACTTTGTCGACCAGCTGGGGTATGAAAACTTGGGGGTCGCTGCTTATGTGAACCCGCAATAGGAGCCTTTAAAGTTAAAGTGAGCTTGTCTATTTGCTGTATTAAGCGTTGGACCATCTCATTCTCATTTATCTCCATTCCGTCGACTTTTCCAACAACCGCAGGGGAGGGCATGATGAGTCATGACGAACGACTCCCTGGTCTTGTAGCTCGTACGGTTGTGCCTTGTGTTGGAGGCAGCTCGCTGTTATATGACCGTCCTCCCTCCCCGCACCCAGGTCGTATTAATCGTCCGCCTTGGGAGACAAGAAGCTTGCTGGGATTGGGCATCCTGCGAAGTCAGAGATAGCATGCGCCGAACGATCAGCTGTCCGACGAGCGCCGCCACTGCGAATCTGCTGGAGCTCAGACAAGTGGTGCATATATATATTCTCTGTTCCGACCCGACTGGGGTTCTGGTTCTCTGACCCGACAGTCGCCGGAGTGGTGTCCAACTCTCTCGACTACGTTCACTTCCAGTCTCGAACCAAGCTCGTCCCGTAACTCAGCGGCCATAGTACAGAGACGGATTGGTCGTCGTCACCACACAGCCGCGGACCCTGCACAAAGCTGCGCTCCCTCAAGCCGAATATCAGCTTCAAGTTCACGAGGCAAGCAGGGTCCTCTTGCTCGTGAACGCGACCACGAGACTGCCCACCCTGGCCGTGGAAGTAGAGCTGCGTGGCGGCACTGGCGAGCGCCTTTGGCCAGCCATGAGCTTCGGGACTGGAAGGCGAGCCCCACAGCAGATCGTCGACGTAAGTAATCGCCCAGATGCGGAGCGTCCACCGGAACCCGACCCTGTCGAGGAGGGCCGTCAACGCGAACGGAAAGACAAAGCCTGCGAGTACCGACGTCATAACTTCCGTTATCAGAGCAGTCCAAGTCGCGTGTGCAGAAAGATGGGCGTACCACCGACACCACCACCTGCAAAGATGACGCCTCTAACAAATCCCCTCCACGTGGAGAACCATTTGGGCAGGAGTTGGATGATGGGGGGGACGTAGAGGAGTCCGCCGCTGATGCCGAACACGACACCCTGAAGCATGATTAGCTGCCAAACCTATGGCGTATCGATATCACCTCAGCGGACATCCCCAACCGGGCAGGCGGTACGAAGGCTAGCTCACCTGTGTTGCGAAGCTCGAACAGAAGATCGACAGGAAGTACAGTACGAGACCGCACCACATCCCGATCCGCATATAGTCGGGCCAGCGTCCTGCCAATCTCGGTTGATCAGGCATGTAGCGGGTAGCGCTTACAAGGAAAGACCCACCTCTGTGTACTGCAAAGCAATGGCGACCGTTCCCACCGCAGCGATGGAGATGCTCGATGCGGAGTTGAACGGGGGATGGGTCGTGTAGTAACCTGTGTGCGCATTGACCGAGATTGAGATAAGTTGAGGCTGCGTCCAAATTCGTCAATGAAGTCCGTGCGCACTCTGGAAGATACCGTAACTTCGAATCACACGTCTCGTCAGCAACATCGAGGTCGAAGCAGCTGGCCGGACTGACCTAAAGCAGAAGCCCCATATCATTATCTCCAACACAAACGACGAGATGCAGAACAACCACACCCGCACGCCACGGTCCACAAGAAGGAAGCTCCTGATCCTGAGCCCATAAGTAGCTCCTCCGAACTTCGACCTCCTAAACGAAGAAATGCGCGAGCTCCTATACGTTCGGCTCGCCGCTGTTGGCCGCCTGCAGCGGGGCTTGATGACGACGTAGAAACAGTCGGCGGGTTAGGTGCATGTTGCCCGCTCTCGACCACCTGCATGCCCGAGGGCTCATACTGCTCCGAATGCTCCAAGTGCGGCTGGACAACAGTGCTTAATGCGCTATCCTTCTCCATACTTTCTCCAGTTGTGCGGCCTACGACGCGATTGCGGACAATGGGGTGGTCCAGGGGGTGAAGGAGTAGGACGACGAACCTTGTGTCGTTCTTATCTACCGGCTTTTATGCATTTTGAATGAGCGCGTGGAAGGAGAGAGTGGGACTATTGCGACCGTCGGATCAATCGAAAACATTCGCTGCCTGCGCAGTCGAATGTGGGGAAACACCTGTGACAACCATGAATCAATGTGAGGTGTTATCAACGCAATAAAGTCCTTAGTGCCTTCTTGCCCCGGAGCGCTCAAGCTCGTTTCCGACGAACCATCCCGAAGGAAAGAACAGGGGACGAACATATATCAACGTTACCGAGGTATGTTGTTCACAAACAGCCCGGACATAGGATCTAGTTGGAAGGAGCTTCATGGGTGCTCTCCCAGCCTTCCCTTGACCGGCTCGAGCTCGAATGTGTCCCAGAACTCCCTGCTGTCCATCGCCCGGCCAATGTACTCGGGCGTCCTGGGTAAAGCCCGAACACCACCCTCGTTCATGAGCTCTCTCACCCACTTCCCTTGCTTACCCCCCTCTCCCCATGCAGACGCGAGGTCCCACCAGTCGTACACCCGTCCGTCCGTAAGCAGCCAGCGTTGCCCGGTCGCGCGGTCGAAGTGGGCGTGCACGGCGAGCACGGCGCGTGAGACGTCCAGCCCGTGTATCATGTGGATACTTCCCTGTACGCGCGGGTGCGGCAAAAGGTCCTAAGCACCACACCAATCGACGGAGGACGCACAACGTGAAGGAAAATGGTACGGGGACGCACCTTCTTCTGCAACACCTCCTTGGTGGGGGCGACGCGAGGGATCCAGTTCTTCAAGTCCCTCTCGCCACCCCAAAGTCCACACAGGTCGAGCACCGTTGTAGGCGTTCCCGGGGCGAGCGCGAGGAGCTCCATCTCCGCCCGCGCACGATCATTGGACTCGTCGAACCGTGAGCGGCGGTCTGTCCAAGTGCGACTTCCGTCTTGCAGGGTTGGGCCGCCCTATGGCGCCATTGAGTACAGGTTCGAATCGCGGTTGGGTAGAGTTGCGACTTACGTCCCAGATCCCTGTAGACCCCAGCTGGATGAACGAGGATTTGGGGCCCTCGACATGGCTTTGCTGGTACAGCCTGACCAGCCGGTTCGACGCGCCGGAAACTTTGATTGGGAATGTGATCAGGACTGTTCTGGCGTGTGGGAGGCTCTGGAAAGGCGTTGGGTCGTCAGAGGTGGGGTCGAATTCGAAGGAGATGGTGTCCTCTCGCCCGCTGCGAGATGTCGCTGTGTATGAGATCCCACGTTCTTTACAGAGGGGGATAAGGAAGGTCGACGTCCAGCCCGCGCCAAGGATGAGGAGATCAAACACCATCACCGCCATGCTGGTTGAAAAAGGAGTTCGACTGTAGGAAGGAGCAGGTGTGCAAAGTGTCTGGAATTACTCCTGTTGGCTGCCGGAGACGACGGTCGCAGCTTCTCAAGAGCCGGCCCGGTACCTCCTCGCATTCGAAGTCGCTCGCCGACCGAAATCTATAGACTATCGCCCTCTCTCTCTCTCCAGGAATAGCCCAAGGAGTGGGCAAGCGGCATAGTACCGTCGAGCAGCAGGTGCTGAGGGAAGTGGCAGACTCATCATTTGTATCGTCGATCTCGTTCGCAGCTGCGCAAATGTCGGTTGGGACGGCCTGGTGTTGGTGGGGCGCGACGCAAAGGTACATACACTGGTCGGATCTATGTGGAGCAGCTGCGAGTCTCCGGAGTATGAACCAAGATAGAGCACTCTCGAAGAGAGGTACGACAGAAAAAGACAGATCCCGGGGTGGTCATACCGCACCCTGTCGTCGCGTGAACAAGGAGGTCTCCTGACATGACATGCACCCGCGGAAAGGCGGTCGAAATAGTCTCGACACCAGCGGCGGCTGGATGGTCACAATACACAATTACAAGACGTGGTATAATATAACCTGCAAGCAACGTCTAGGCATATCCAGATCAACGAGCCTGGAGCACTAGGCTGATGCATCGACGCGCGGAAATGAGTACGGAGCGCCAGGAGAGGCCGGAAATGCTCACAGTTGGTGTCCTGCCCCTTCGTGGGCTTCCGACGGGGTCTCCTCTCGTAGGCGTTAACATCGTCCTCATCGCTCTCAAGCTCATGCACGGCGCCCCCGCCCTCCTCATTCCGGGACGAAGTGCTATGCCCGCCGTCCACATCGTTGTGGTCGTGATCGTGGTCGTGATTGCATCGCCGGCGGGCGGCGGCATCCGAGTCGGGCTCCGAGTCAGAATCGCTGGATTCGGACGAGGACGACTCGTCGAACTCCCTTGGCTTGTGGTAGATACAACAAACTGTAGGGGACCAGCAGCTGAGCGGTCACGGGACACGGCATAGAACAAAGTTGACTCACTCTTCGACTTCTTCTTCCCCGCACCCTCGTTATCTACGACATCCTCTCGCCAGACAACCCGCTGGCGATGCCGCGGGGCTCCACGGAGACGGAGGGTGCCCATGGACTGGGTATCCGAATTGTCGTCCTCGCGAGGCTGGTCGTCGTGAACGATGATCGTCCGCGATCCGTCAGAGGGTGCGGGGGTGTTGGGGCGCCGAGCTTGTCTAGTGGACATGATTGGAGTGTACCAATGCAGAGATGGGGCCAGCGAAGAGCACAGGACAGTGATGGTCGAGGTGAGAGAAGCAAATTGCGAGGAAACGCCGCTCATCCGCCGTGTCCTTCAAGGAGAGGCGCCCTGAACGACGTCATGAGCTGCGCTGCCGAACGCCGACGAAAACAGCCGACTTCGTCTCATCCAACGACCACCGCGACCACCTCCGGTTGCAACTTCAGCTTCATGTCCTCAAGAACGTCGCGTGCTTAGCTATCGAGCTTTCCCTGTCACCACGATGATGTGTTCAATTTGGGTCCGGTTTACCCTACACTAAACCGTCACAAGGGGAACCGGTACGTTTGGCCTTCACCCAGACCTGTGTTGCCTGATGAATTCGGTCCTGTGTACGTCCCTTCGGTGAGTGGTGGTATTCGTGTCGATTTCGATTTATGTTCTATTACATCTCCATCAGCTCTGATTCATCGAGGAAACCATCTCATTTCCAAATCCCAATGCATTACTGAATCCTTCCTCGCCTCCCCATGCCGTCCAATCTCCGAGCTTGGGGCTGCTTGTACAACGGATCGGTTCCATCGCCTCGCTGATGCGTTCTGAATCTCATCTTTCTTGATGAACTCACTGCTTTTTTTCGGGCGTGCTCAGGCTTGGTGTGCCTGCGTCAGCCTTTCGAACAGTTTCTTCTCTCGATTGCTAGCTATAGGTTATCCAACAAAGTATCCGAAGTACTTCACCTTGCAGAAAGTGCGCTCGGCCACAAGTCGCCTTGTGGCCTGTCGTCTCCATCGCCGGGGAGCCATCTACTCAAAGGCTCAAGGGCTCCCGCCTCATGTCAATGAGGGCCTCAGGGCTGTTCACCTTAGACAGGATCGGACGTACTTGAATGATCGAGGACTGCGCTCGGCTAACTTGCGGACGCTGGACGTGCCTTACAATACACCGGTCTCTCTCGGGGTTCGAGTTTATTATCCTGTGCAATCCCCCTTCCCCATGTGTTAGTATCTCCCCATATCGGAGTACAACTGACTTGGGCGCCGTGGCGATGGGCTCCAAAGCCCGGTTATGCTTCTCGCTGCCATCCGGTCATCCGCCCGCGAATTTCGCTAATACTAATAGGAGCAAAGCACCGTCTTGAACTTGCAGCGGTCGCTGTCGAATCGCAGCGGGAACATCGCAACATGTGTTCCAGATCTGTTAAGTACTTGCTCATCGGGTCCGCCACAGGAGAGGGAATGATGGATTTGTTTGCAATTGTGCTTCCTTTGCGGGTGCCTCTGTGGCGCCCAGCTGCCAGTCGGATGAATATAAAGGTGCAAAGGCCTTGTCCCGGCTCTGTAGGTGGTTTCGTCTGTCCCTCCTTGGTCCCTCCTTCAGGCCTTCGAGCTTCAGGTTCCGTTCATTCCTTCCCTTCCCCTCCCCTCATTCCTTAAGTATCGTCTGCGAGCTTCACTATGTGCTCCTTGCTTTCCTACGCATTTTTCCTCCTGGCCCTCGGGTCGTTGCCCCGTGTCATAGCCTTCAACATGACCAAGAACAACAACGTACGTTAGAGTCTCTTATGCTAATCGTGAGAGCATTTCTAACATTGTCTTCCTATCTTAGCTCGCTGTGTACGTGCGATCTACGTGAGCGCCTGCATGTTGGGATTCAACTGACAGAATCGCACAGGTACTGGGGTCAGGACGGCGACGACAAGCAACAGCCGTTGTCCCATTACTGCCAGGATGACACGATCGATACCATCCCCCTTGCCTTCCTCTACCAGTTCTCTGCCAAGGGTGGCATGCCGGCCATCGACTTTGCCAACGTTCGTCTCTCATCTATCACCTGTCATCCAGAGAGAGAACGAACACTAACAGTTTACTGTGTCCCGATCACACAACAGACCTGCAGTTCCTCCGGGAACTCCGTCTTCTCTGGCACCGCGCTCGCCAAGTGCGACAACATGGCGGACGACATCAAGACGTGCCAGAAGGCTGGCAAGATCGTCACCCTCTCCCTCGGCGGCGCGGACAGCGAGGTCGGCTTCTCGTCCGACTGGGAGGCAGAGACGTTCGCGGACACGATTTGGAACCTGTTCCTCGGCGGCGATAGCCCTGTGCGCCCCTTCGGAGACGCCATCCTTGACGGGTACGTACATTCAGCATATGACATGTAGACATGCGGGCGAGGCGAGTGCTAATTTGGGATGATATCTGTCGCGGTGATGCACAGGGTCGACTTGGACATCGAGAGCGGCTCTCCCGCGCACTACGCGGCGTTCGTCAACCGGATCCGCTCCAACGCTGGCGAAGACACCTCGGATGCAGCCAAGGCCAAGTCCCGCCGCGCAAAGACCCGGATGGTGAAGCGTAAGGGCAAGCACGGAGGCTCGCCCCCGTCCAAGAACAGCACCACGGTCGACCCTACGCGCAAGGACAAGTACGACTCTTTCCCCGCTTTCTGTTGCACGTCGACACTGATGCGAGCGATGCACTGTCTTTTGCAGGAAGTACTACATCACTGCGGCGCCTCAGTGCCCCTACCCTGACGCCAACATCGGTGCTGCGCTGAACGAGGCTCACTTTGACGCTGTCTACGTCCAGTTCTGTACGTCACCTTTCCTATCATATTTCGGAGCCTCCAATCCTGATGCCACCCATATCTATTATCTCGACCCACCTCAGACAACAACTACTGCGGCCTGAACCACAAGTCGGAGTTCAACTTCGCCACCTGGGACAAGTGGGCGAAGACCCAGTCTGCGAACCCGGACGTCAAGGTCTACATCGGCGCGCCAGCATCCCCCAATGCGGCTGGAGAGGGCTACGTGTCCCCGGCGACCCTCGCCAGTTACGTTGCTGACGCGCAGAAGAAGTACGACTCGTTCGGCGGCGTGATGCTCTGGGACGCCGACACCGCCTACAGTAAGCTCTCTCCTGCTCCCGCTCATGCATGGGTCTGACCGGACCGCTCTCTGCGCAGACAACAATCGCTTCGACAAGGCGGCGAAGAACGCCCTGACGGCCAACTCCAGCTAGGCACCCATCCTCCCTCCGTCCACTCTTCACGAGTTTTCACGCCACCTCCGCATGACGACGACGAACCCGCCACACATCTACGTTCAAACTTTCCAGCCCCGTTCGGGGCCACGGAGCCTCACGCACACACGCGATCAAGACCGTTCTCTCACTATCTCGTCACTATCCTTATTGCACTCGCTCGTTCTCAGCTCCCACGGCCCCTCGTACACGCTCTCGTTCTCATTCTCGCTTCTTGGATCTCTCGGGGCTTGCATCGACTGCATCGACAACGACGGGCATGCTTTGCTTTTATTAATTATCGACGGCAGGCTGCAGTGCATACTACAACCATACAGGAATGGTCGGGACCGGCCGCCGTCGTTCTTTCTACTTTCCGCTACGACAGAAGATGCATATGGGTTTTGAGATTATTATGTATATTGTCGACGTCCCGGCCGAGCGCCGGGTGTACTGTACTCGACGTACATACCAGTTAACTTAATACTTGGTTGCTAGACGCATACTGTATCCATATATACACACCTTGCAAGCTTAAGCAAACAATGGATGGAATTCGCAAGTGCTCCTCCGGCTTTGAAGACAGGCATTCCCTCCGCGACTTCCGGTCGAAATCGGATGAGTCTCCAAGATGTGCGCTCCTGGCCATGGGGCTTTCGGGATCCAAACGGCCGGCGAGGGAGGGCGCAACGTACTTATCCGCCCCGTTCCTGCCCGAGATAGGTAGACTGGACCAGTTCAGTGCATAGCGAGATGTGTATTGTACGGACAGATGACGCAACCCGCGTCCCGTTGAACTCGCCACCGGGATCCTACTTCGTGCGAGATCATCTATGTCATCATACCAAGGCTCGCACCAAGGATCTTGGAGTTGGAGGAGAGGAGATGTGAAGCTCTCGACATAGCGTGGGGCCAGGCAAACATATGACATGCCCTCTCAAACGTCGGAGTAAAGGATAAGCATCGCGCATGACATGATGATGCGGCGAAGTTGAAGAGTTTTGCACAAGGCTTTGGATTGCTGCCATGACGTCATGGTGAACGACCAAAATCTTGTCAAACAAGAGCCCGGGAGTGGGACCGCTAGCTCGCACTGCGCGTTCAGACGGATACAAAAACGGAGTTCGACACTTCGCTACACGAATCTCGAACCATTGTTCGGCCGTACGACATACTGAACCCGTTGGGCAGGCAGTCGTGACCAAACAGACCTGTCAGTGCTTTCCAAGGTATCGTATTGCAGAGAGTAGGGTGGGGTGTGGGCACTGGGGCCTATCCAAGAATCAAGAGGCACAATGTCATAACCGTCTACGTTACTATGTCCAATGGAGGACGACCCGTGTAAAGTAAGAATAAGTAGATGGTGGAGATCTAGGACAGGAATCATGCGGTCTGGCAACAACCGCATCAGCAACACTGATGAACGCGAGACAGTGCGGAATACGTACCGCCTCCTTGAGGTGAGTGATGAGGTCGTTCCGGTCCTTCTCCTTCTTGAGGCCAGCGAACGCCATCTTCGTGCCGGGGATGTACTGTGTACGGGGATACACATGAAACCGGGTGCGGCGTTAACGACGTGGCGATATCTACACACCTTTTTCGGGTTCTCGAGGTAGTCGAAAAGGGTGGTCTCGTCCCATGTAATACCCTTGTTGACGTTCGCAGCAGTGTAGGAGAAGCCCTCGCTCTGTCCAGTCTTGCGGCCGAAGATACTGAAGGTCACAAACGCATGAACATCACCGTGCCCCGAAAAGCCTGAAACACTGGGGACGCACCCGTGGAGGTTGGGGCCGACCTTGTGAGGCTCGCCCGCACCGAGGGTATGGCACTGAGCGCAGCGGGTCTTGAAAAGACCGGCACCCTTAGCGGAGTCACCTGCAGACCAGATCCAGGTTAAGCTTGCTGAGGACTGCGTCAGAGATGGTGGTGGGAGGAGGCGTACCCTGCTGGAAAGGCATGTCTAAAGTCTAGGAAGTAGAAGGGGAATATTAGGCGGGGTAGATGTACAAGTGCGAACAGGTGGAGGTACAGGACAGTGGTGACGAGACAAGTTGCTCAAATTTCGATTATATACACCACGCCAACCGGTTTCACCCGGCACGCCGTCAGCCAATCACCGGCCCGCCATTAAAACACACGCATTTCCGCGTCTCTCCCGCCGACAACCGGAGCGCCCGTGCGGTCCGATTGCCGCTCGCGAACATAGGCGCCTAAATCAAGGTCACGCCGTGGGAATGTTGACGCGTGAGCGTGTTGAGTGTGGGAGAATAATTCGGACTCCGCCGCTCCGTTGTTTAACACTGCGCCCTCACCACCGCGCGCGACGGCGAGCGCGTCCCCGACACCCCCGCCCACCGTTTCCCACGACCGCGCCGCCCCGACACTCGCCCTCGCGCCTCGCTCATGAATGGGTCGCGGACACTCACTGTTGGAGTAGAAGGCCCCATGATACCCACTCAGCCACCGGCATCCAAACGCAAAGCCACTGACGATGCGAACCCCCTCGCGGCAACAGCAGGCAAGAAACTCAAACGGGAGGTGCGTGCGCACATTCGTTGCCCATTTTCCATAAGCCGATTGGCAGTATGTGCAGACATCTAAAGCAGGTCCCTCAAATAAACGGAAACGTGAGTGCTCCTGTACGGATGAGAGCGACGCGTCTTAAGCACTGATTTTGGACGCGTCTCAGTTAATGGAGAAGAGCAACCGGGTGGGCTGGTCATTGTACGCGCTCCTGCGCCGACAAAGACCTCTCTGCACATTGAACCTGTCCCGGCAGAGCCCCGCGCGCCATCACGACAGCCCTCAGCTCAACCGCAGTCCCAGCCCCAATCGCAACCGTCAAGACCAGCCGCGAAGAAGCTACGCGCCGATGGGTCCCTTCGAGCAGTGGGGAAAGCGAAGGACCGGGAGGTGTACGCGACGACCCGGGCGGATCCTGAGGTCGATGAAGATGTGCGGCAGATGCAGTCGGAGACGGACACGCTACGACGCAAGTCTCAAGCAGCCGGGCGGGCAGCTGGCTCGTTGAACTCGGACGTACAGTTTCCCCCACGGACACCCCGCGCGCCAGGCTCATCCTCTCGTCGCGACGTCGATACTGTGGCGCCTCTGGCACAGCAGGAGACACCGCAAATCGAGAAGAACAAGATCATGCGAGGAGAGACGGGACATCGGAGGAGGTCGTCGGTCAGCCGAGGGAAACGCGCTAGTTCCAGTTATGAAACCACTGGTATCATCTGTGAGTGGCATGTCCTCATATGCTCATTCGTCCGCCCCTCATGCGTCCAATTCGAATCTATGCCATGTAGCCCACCCGCATACATCGGTCTCCGTGTCCAGTTTCTTCAAACACATCGATTGCGAACTTCCGGAGCCTCAACGCGCACGACAGCTGCTCATCTGGTGTTCCAACCGCGCCATGAACGAACTTGCCGATCAAGCCTCGCAAGCATCGTCCTCAAAACAAGCGTCCACCAACTCCGGCAAGGACCCACCACTCCTTTCCACAGCGCAGGATGAGGTTCTGAAGCGGACGGAGGAGAGTTTGATGCGGATGTTGGCAGAGAAGAAGGTGGACACCAACGTGTACGGCGGGGGAGGGTCTCAGAATGGGGACGCGCAGCATCCTTTGCAGGAAAACGAGCAGAACATCAGGAACCGGGCCCGGGAGGCGAGGTTCAACGGTCACATACAACGGTGCGCGTCCCACGATTCTCCGGTCACTCTCGCGGAACGCTCAGTGCCGTCTTTGTATATTTGGCAGGTCGAAGCAGGAGGCCGAGGCGTGGAAAGAGCTGTCGGACTCGTACGATTCGCACAGAAAGTTGGTCCAGGCGGAGATGGAGAAGCGGAGACGGGCGTTGGCGGCGGCGAAGTCAAAAGGCAAGGAGCGCGCCTCCGCAGAGGATCTGGATGACTGGGACGTGGAGAGGCGAGACTTGCCGGAGCAGTTTCTCGCGAGTGGGAGCGTGGATGTTGCACGGGGACTCGTTTTTGGGGACCCCTCGAAAAAGACTCCGTTGCTGGGCCGGCTGCAGGAGCTTGAGTACACGGTGCGTCGCTGTTCTGCTATACTCTGGCGCTATGTATCTCATTTCCGAGCGCAGATGGATCGACTGCACACATTCACCAACTCAGCCTTGCAGACGACTCGTGTGGCTGAATCGGACCTCGACCGCCGCTTCGCTCTCCTCAACATCTCGCTTGCATCTCGCTCACAACCACCCACCTATCCAGACCCCACTGCCCTCTCATCGTACATGCCGCCTTCACGTCCCCGTCCACCAGCGACAGATCCCCAAGATCTCTTGCGTGCGTTGTCCAGGATCGACGCTGACCGTCCACAGACCCAAGTAGGCGATGCTGCCCGTCGCGCTGTGCGCGAGGTCCAGCGTGCGACCGACGCAACTGCCGGTATGGCAGAGCGGCGGCTGACAGGCGTCCCTCCTCCAACGCCGCGCAAGCCTCCAGGAACGCCGCGCCGCGCGACGACGCCCGGGAAAGGGCGATGACGATCCACACCAGCTATGCCCCCGTTACGACCACTAGCGTAGTAGTTCCCTGCTTCTTTATTCCATCCTGCTATTCACTCCCCCTCGCGCCTCGTTTTGTCCTGTTCTTCGTTGCTGTGCCTGGCTGCTGCTGCTTCCATCTGAACCCACTCCCGGATCTCCGTGCCAGTGGCTCGTCCTGTGTGTCTATGTAGGTAGATATGAGCGCGGACTGGAACCTGCCATTTGTTAGGAATGGAGGTTTATACGTGGAGATGTATGTATCCTGTATTGGCTATCTACCCGAATCTCTTTTCTCGTCTCTCAAACACACGATCTGAACACCATACTTTCCTCCCCAGCCTGAGTAGCTTGGCAGCGATGAGCGCGGGATGCGGCAGAGCGCCGACTTCGCCGAGCATGGTGACGCCACCACCGCTTCGGG
The DNA here is from genome assembly GCA_020736865.1 of Ganoderma leucocontextum. NCBI lineage: Eukaryota > Fungi > Basidiomycota > Agaricomycetes > Polyporales > Polyporaceae > Ganoderma > Ganoderma leucocontextum. The sequence continues at coordinate 115,410 of JAHKGY010000015.1, read as the reverse complement.
CGCATATCCTCCTCTCCCCCGAACTACACTGTCTACTCACTGCTTCGAATCCTCGCTGCCTGCTTCGCCGCTGCGTTCCTCGGAGGGTCGGATTGTTGGAATGTCCCGATGGTGCACAAGAAAGGTCTTTCGCTGCTTCAAGGCCCTTGAACGCCTCGGCGACAGAATCACAGGCGCAGCCGGGCCCGTCTTCGTCGCCCTCGCCGTCGTGCTGATCTCGATCGGCGTGTTCTGCTTCTGTGAGTCCTGCTTTCCCCCTTACCCTTTCTCCCCTTGCCATGGAAGCCTAATGCGAATGCGACCGGTCCACCTCTGCGCAGTCGAGATCATCCAGCCCTCGCTGCCGTACAAGTGGCTTACGACGCCTGTGTGCGTCGTCATCGTGCTCAATCTCTTCGGGCACTACTACTACGTCTGCACGGTCCCTCCTGGGTTCGCCGACGATCCGCCACGCGAGCCGAATGCGGGCACGGGGATCCTGTGGGCGAGGAAGCGGCGGTCGGCGAAGTACAGGGCATTGACTGGCGTGCGCTGGAGCGAGGACGCGAATGTGACGCGTGCGGGGGTATCCAAGTGCAAGCGGTGTGGGGTGATGCGGCCCGAGGTGAGTCGCGTTCCCGGTTTGACGATGGGCATGGTGGCGGGTGAGGAGGAAGGCGTGGACACGGATGCTGAGGGCGGGATGCGAGAGGTCCCATCATTGCAGGATATGCAACCGCTGCGTGCTGAAGTATGACCACCATTGTCCTGTGAGTGCCTTCGTATTCGTTTTTTGCGAGGATGTGGGCGCAGGGCTGATTGAGCGTCCTGCTGTAGTGTGAGTGTGGCGCGTTCAGTGTCCGACGTGTCCGACATTCGTAGCTGAAGAATGGTCGGGCAGGGATCAACCAATGTGTAGGCATACACAACGAACGTCATTTCGTGCTGTTCCTGTGCGTATCTTGTTCCCTTTCTATCGTGTTGGCTATGACGACGCAATCGTTCACCCAGGATCTACATGGTCGTCGCGACCGCATGCTTCATCGCATTTGGCTGGCGAATCGTCCTCGTCGCGTTGGGCTGGTCCGATGTGAGTAACCGTTGTCGATTCGTTCACCTGGGATTCTGACCCTCAAACTCGGTGTAGGATCCTTGGCCTCATCTCGCACCTCCTGTGGCCTTTCTGCTGACGTTCATCCTTTCGGGCGTACTGTGCATGGCCGTCACTGCGATGGCAGGGTGGCATCTTTACATGGTTGCGTGCGGAGAAACGTCTGTCGAGAGCCAAGACCACGAGTACTACCGCAAGATTGCCAGGCAACGTGGGGAGGTGGGCCAGACAATCTACATATGTTGAACTAATTGCTCACTGCCAGCGCGCAGTCGTTTGTGAACTGTTATGACATGGGGTACCTCAAGAACCTCCAACTATTCTTCAATGTCGGACAAGACGGATAGTAAGTGGACCCTGGAGTCGATATATGCGAAGTGTGGCTGAGACTTAGGCGTTCACAGCCCATACTACACGCTTCTGCTGCCATTCCGCACCGAACCTTACACGGACGGCCGCGCTTGGGCGAGGCGACAAGGATTCGAGCAACATCTCGGCGTCCGGCCAGGCGAGGAGCTAACGGACGAAGATGAGGAATAATCCCTTTCGTCTGCGGCCTTTTACTGTGCTATAATGCTGCATCATCGCTGTCGACGCTATCCTCAATGTCAATGTACCATCCGGACACTGTAAGTACCACCCTAGCTTCTCCCTTCGGATGACATTCTGCCGGGGCCATACGACCCTTCGAAGTGCTGGACGTCCATGCACGACCAACGTGCTTGGGAAGGAGCATGACTTACGTCCGGCTTATGGTGCATGTACTTTCGTGCTTGCACCATCCTCTCTGATTCTATACCCCACCTCCCTACTTCTTAAACACGCTAACGTCCGTCGTCAATCCAGATAATTTATATCGTACCAAAGGATCCTCGGGACATTTGGGACACTCCGACCAATCTGTGCTATACGTACCGATCAAATTTACTGAATCTCACTCCCCATCCCCATCGATTCTTTAGGATGCACGGTGTGAAGCTCGAAAGTACAACATCGATATTAGCAGTATTTACAAAATATCCCGGGACACGGCGGACTATGACACCTCGTGTGCGCTCACGACGATATCCCTCCCATTCGCTCGTACAGATCGTCGCATGGGATCTCGACCCAGCGGTTTCCGCATGTCTGCCCCAAGCCCATCTCAATGATCCCGTCCACACACTGGGCCAGAGATGAGAGGAACACGCACCGAAGCCATCCTCCTCGTCTCGTACGCTGAACCCCAGGCCCAGATTGCTGTAGTACTCCCGCACGCGCCGGTACACGCTGTAGCCGAAGTGCTCGTACATGTTGATCGCTGCCAAGTTTACGCAGCGCACGTAGAGATCGACGAAGTAGCCGTGGTAGTTCTCGTCCGACACCTTCTCGAGCCAGGTCATGAACTTGCGCGAGAGCCCGAGCCGACGGTACTCGGGGGCGACGGTGAGTGCGGTTACGTGCCCGTGGAGGTCAGTGCCCCGGCCTTCGGCCTTTCCGATGACTGTAGCATAGGTATGGCAAGGGGAATGAGGGACAGGGCGCGGGGAAGGAAGGCTGGGGAGAGCGAGACGTACCGTAGCCCATCATGCGGCCTTGCGGCGTCTCCTGGACAGCACACATGTCTGGCCAGCGACAGAAGTAACCTAAGTAGAAGTTGATGGCATACTGTAAATCCAAAGCGTAAGGCTCACAGGCCCCCCGAGATGCGAGTTCGTGGGTCGTTCATGCGCGCACCGTTTCTGTCCAGAGGTCAAGGTTGCTGTGCACGGCGAGATGTCCGTCAAAGTAGGTCCAGTGAAGTGATTTCGGGAAAGCTGCGCACATGTGGTTGAACTTGAAGAGATCGGTCGCCTTGAAGGATCGGACTATGCTCATGTTGATATATAGCCCGCAGGAGCCAGAGAGGAGGGAAGATCAGGAGTCAAGTGTGTGTGTGGTTGGAAGGAGAAAGGGGGTCATCGCGAGTTGACTGGCGCCTTGAAGTGGCAAGCCCGCGGACCAGGTCAAATATGTAAGTAAAATCGACCCTTCCCCTCCGGGGTCCATACCACTATACTTCGGCCAGTTTTACTCTTAAATCTCATGTAGAATGTTTGCACTCCCTCCTGCATCTGGTGGATCCCAAACCTCTCTAATGTCATATCCCCGGCAGTACGTTTCCAGGCTTTCAAATCGGGCACGCGGAGATTGGGCGGAGAACACGCGTGGTGCAGCAGACTCTGAGTATTTAAAGCATAGGAAACCGGGGCAGTTGAGTTGATTTCGTTTCTCTCGGAGACCTTTGACGATCTCTCCATCGGCGGGTGAAGAGTGGACCGTTGGTGGACGACTGCAGGACTTAACTTGTAAGTACCCTCATGGGACAGATAGGATTCATAACTAAACAGTAGGCGTCTTCAACAGAGGCAAAATGCGTCTGCTCGATACTCACACCAGCCATTTCGTCGAGTTCTACGACATTTCCAACATCCGTTATGCTATCCTATCGCATACGTGGGATCCTCGCGGCGAACAGACCTATCAAGACGTCAGGGAGATTCAGGAATGTCATCCCATCCTGTCACCGCTTCTACCCGACCCCCCAAATCACCTTAACGTCGAGCAGCAGCCCTCGTACACCCCGGGATTCTGGGATAACCGGAGGCTCTCCGACAAGATACGGAAGTCTTGCGAGATCGCTCGCTTCCACGGCTACCGCTACCTCTGGATTGACTCCTGCTGTATCGACAAGACGAGCAGCTCCGAGCTGTCGGAAGCAATCAACTCGATGTACACCTGGTATGGTCGCGCGGCAATATGCTATGCGTTCCTCGCAGACGTCCCTCACGGAGATATTCCGGACTCGTACGAGTCTGCCTTCCGCAAGAGCAGATGGTTCAGGCGAGGTTGGACTCTCCAAGAACTCATCGCGCCCAGCCGCCTCGTCTTCCTGTCATCCGATTGGCAGGCGCTCGGATCGAAGAGCTCTATGGCTGGACTCGTCGAACAGATTACGCGCATCGACCGCAAGGTCCTGACGAACCAACTCTCACTCGACAAGATGAGCGTTGCACGGCGGATGTCCTGGGCTGCCGAACGAGAGACCACAAGGGTGGAGGACCGCGCGTACTCGCTTCTTGGTATCTTTGACCTCAACATGCCCACCCTCTATGGCGAAGGCGAACGAGCCTTCCGGCGGCTGCAGGAGGAAATCCTGCGACGGATCCCGGACCAGACTCTCTTCGCGTTGAACGAGTACCCCGCTTGGCCCGGCTTGCCTATCCACTGGGGTGATGCGGGCCCCGGATACCATGTGTTGAAGAGGGGTATGGATCCCGATCGCTACACCGTCGAGACTTCGCACACCAAATCCCTCTTTGGTTCGTCACCCTCAAGCTTCATCTACGCCGGGTCGGTGGACACCATGCCGGAACATGTCTACCTCGATCTCTTGGGTCTTTCTGAGATTCCATACCCGGACTACAGCTCATCGCCTTACGGGATCCGCTCATCCTTCCCCATCATTCCGCTCCGACAGTGCTTTGTCCCAGAGACTCTTTCCGCCTCCAGCGGCGGGGACATCTCGGAGTGGTATTTAGTTGTCCTGGGCTGCTACAGCTCAAGCGAGTTTCAAGGTCTCGGGCCGCATCTCTTGGCGCGTGTATGCCGCGTTGCCCCGTCTCCATCCTCAAAGGTCGAGCTCATGACTGTCGGGGCACTCAGAATCTACAGGGCCGATACTGCAAGCTCCACAGAGTTCACCGTGTTCACCGTGACTGCGGACCAACTCAAATGCCTCTGTCGGCTTGTGCAAATCCGGTCCGTCTACCTCCCACACCCAGATCGTGCGTCCCCTACCCCATCCCCATCAGTCAACCCACTCGCGCCGGACCGCGTTTTCAGGCTCGCCCTATCGTCTTACACCTCCTCTGTCCTCCGAGCGGACGGGTATGGTGTGGAATTCCACGAGCCTCTGCGTACGAATGAGCTCCCCTGGACCTACTCCCTCGTGCTCCGGAGGCACGACCGCGTCCTGCAGCTCAACATCGACGAGGTTCCCGGCAGATCCGACGGCCAGTTCCTCAGCGCGGCCGCCTGGTCTTTCACCGCTGCCGACGCCGAGCACCATCGCTTCCCTCTATCGACTTGTCGCGATCCGGATCCTCGTCCCCACGATGCCGTCTTGTACCGCTTCGGCTCCGGCGGCGGATTTCCCATGATTACGCTTCCAGAGGAAGCGAAGCGTTTCGAGGGCGTGGTCATACGTCTGGAGCTGGAGGAGGCATCGGCAGCGGACTCGTCCGTATCCCACTGCCTGCACGTCGATGTCGAAGAGCTCGACTGGTACGTGACGGAGCAATTTCGTGGTGCATCCGTGGTTCAGCAGATTGTGGAGTTGTGTTCCCAGGCGAAATGATCACGTATGTATATTTGGACCTGGTCTGCGGTTTCCTTGTGATATTATGGTACATTGTCCCTTTGGGTGTTTGTTCAGCGGTTTTGCATCTACATACCTAGCCTCATTGGCTACAGACATACAGGGAGTTATTCCTGCGGTGATAGCTGGATTGCTCCGCCCCCTGCAAGTCGGGGTTGTGAACTCCACTGGTGCACGGTGGAAATAGGAGATGACAGACTCACCTTTCATAAAATCACTTTCCCCATCACCCAAGTTGTACCGAAACGGGACACGAAGAATAGCCAAAGACGTCTATCCGACAGAACCCCCGCGGAGTGTGCAACAAACATGAACGCCTATTGTATACAAATGGTCCTCACAGATAGATGTACGGTTACAGCTTTTGTTCTTTCCTTCTTCCTATCGGCACATCGCACGCACAGCTCAGATCCAGCACACACCATCCGCGTCCTCTCACAGCCTAGGCGCTGCCGTCGCCCTTGTACCACACATCGAGCCGCACGAAGTTGTTGTACACCTCGCCCGACGCGAGGAGCGTGTCGTCGCCGGAGGGCCCGCGCACCTGGGGGTGGATCCACGCTGCAAGCGGCGCGTGGAACTCGAGGAACGCCGCCGCTGTTCCGAGCACACCACGTCAAGATCAGCGTCCGGTCGTTTCCAGAACAGAACAGAACAGAAGGAGAAGACGACGCACATCCGGGGGTGTAGCCGTCGCCGACCGCGCCGGAGCCGCCGTGGATCTTCTTCCGCGCGCCCTTCTCGGGCACGGCGAAGTTGTTCGTGTAGAACTGCACGCCGGCCTCTGTGCGCGTGCGGCGCGCGCACACAACAAGAAAAGGGTGTGTATATGCGTCAGTGGCGGTTGGATATAAGGATGAGGGAAACGCGACTGACGGTTCGTTGCGAACCCAACGCGGAGGCCGCTCTTCCCGCTAGCGAGCGAGACGACCTCTTCCGACGCGGGGCCGTCACGCGAAAGAGCGGCGCCGACAAGGTCGAGCTCGGGCTTCATGTCGGACGCGGAAAGGACGGTCTGCGCGACAGGCGCGTCGCGCGCGGAGAATACGTAGAACTCGTCTGGATATGCACAAGTTGAGTGCGGTCACACAAAAGAGTTCGCGATGTGTTCCACGCACCATATCCGCTCTCGGGGAACGACTCGCCAATACGCCCTGTCGTCTTCTCGGCATGGGCGTGGTGCGTGCCTGCGACAGGGAGCAGGGAGCCCGTCGAGAGCGCCTCAGCGTTGAGCTCGATGGTGTGATCGGCCTACGAAAGTAGGTGAGCATGATGAGGTCCAAGGCACGCAAGCACGCGACTGCCGCGCAATCATGGTTAGTGAGACAAACCTTGATAGAGATCTTGTGGTCCTTCACGCTGAGAGTCTCCGGGCCACCCTGCAGCGATGCGTCGAGGTTGAAGCCCCAATGCTATCAATGGCGCGAGAGCGGAGCGGGGATAGGGACGGTGCAGATTAAGTAACCCGACGCGCCGCGCCGTTATCGAGGGGAGGCAGTAGAACAAAGACCCACCTGGGTCAGGTTGATCGGCGTAACCTTGTTCTCGTCGAGAAGCTTGGCGCGGTAGGTGATGATAACGCTCCCGAGGTTCCACTCCTTTCCGTCCGCGGTCTGGTTGGGAGCACCCTCCGGTTGCGCGAGTCCGATGAGAGCCTCGATAAGGAGCTTACCAGGATAGCCCTCCTCGCCGTCCTCCGATATGCGCCGGAAGATGATGGACGTGGGTGCGCGAGTCTGGATGGTCGCGAGCTCCGCGGCGGTGAAGAGCTGCGAGGCGGAAGGGTCGACCAGTGGCTCCCAGACGTACTGGTCGAAGCCCTTGACGCCACCGTGGAGGGAAACGGTGGGCTTCTCGTTCGGCTGGGGTGAGACGACGGAGTGGATGTTGTTACGACTGATGGAGAAAGAGCCGACGGGGAGACGGTTGGCGTAGCGGCCGATGATAGTGTTGGTGTACTTTTGGGTGAGATGACCGGTAGGGTCCTCGGGCCCGACTAGAATGTCGTGGGTCTGTGGGATATCAGGGCTCTGCAAGCAACTTATTTCCGTGGACGCACTTTTCCATCTGCCTGGACAAAGAGGCGATGCAGAACGAGTCCGCGGGGGATGATCTGCCACTGGTGTCAACGATAGCGTCAAAGAAGAATACACTTTACCATAGACACACCTCCAAGGCGAGCGAGGGGGTGAACGAGGGGAGAGCGAGGAGGATGGGAGTAAAGTCGGGGTCGGTTGGCGACGCCATGGCCGTGGTAGTGGGACAGAGTCAAGGGACTTGGACGAGAGTCGATCGAGGACGACTCGGACGAGCAGCAGACTTTCGCGGGATCTGCGGGGGCGTCGGGCCGCACTCACCAATCTAGATCTTATCTCATCGCCGACAATCCTCCACAATCTCTCGCAATAACTTACTTACACATACTTACATACTCACAACTACTCTACTTATGCTCTACTTACGATGACGATTCAACGATGTGGCCGGAGGAAACGACAAAGACTCTCCCAGGCACCACGAGACGTGCATATATGGATAACGTCAACATTTCATCTTTTGAATTCGAAATCCTGACCCTTGTTACAAACGACCTATATGGTGGCAGGTAGTAGCTGATCTGGCAGCGACATCTGTATTTGTCCTGTCCGGCCGGCGTTGAAGTGGATCAGAGACATGCAAATCGCGTGGCTCAGCTCGACGTGGGCCCGTTCCTCATTCACTAACCACTACAGTACCCACATCATTTCCACGATGAGAACCACGGTTTGCTCATCGCTCTAGATCAAATGCCGTCTCTTGGGTCGATCAGTCCGTCACGAATGTGTTCTTGGTTGGTCAGCTAGTCTCAGAATACAGTACCGTGGACGTGAGGGGTTTGGTATGAACCTAGTTGGTCAGCAGCTTCACATCCGCCCGATTGCGTGGCGCACTCGAGAGCATGCACCTCAATCACGACAGCCCTTCGACAGCCTACATATAAGTACCTGCGCGTCATGGCGTCGGGTTCCCTCAGCGATTCTACTCTCTTCATCCAATCCCACCTCCCTTGACCCCACTTTCCCAACTGCACCATGTCTATCCAGAAGGCTCTCACCATCCCCGAGAAGCAGGGCGAGTGGAAGCTGGTCGAAATCCCCATCTATACGCCCGGCCCCAAGGAGCTTCTCGTCAAGGTCGCCGCCACCGCGTTGAACCCCGTCGACTGGAAGATCAAGGAGTTTGGCTTCTTCGTCGAGAACTACCCCTTCATCCCCGGCACGGACGCGTCGGGCATCGTCGAGGAAGTGGGTTCCGAAGTTACCAACTTGGCAAAGGGCGACAAGATGTGCGTTCTCCTACCAACCCCGCCCATCTCCCGATGCCATACTGACCCCACTGTCCACCCAGCCTGTTCCAAGGTTTCTTCGCCAACGAGAAGGCTACCTTCCAGCAGTACACCATCGTCCCCGCGGATCTTGCAGCTAAGGTGCGCTCGCGATCGATTCAGCAGACCGGTCTGGCATGCCAATCACACATCTCGCGCCCAGGTCCCGGAGAACATCACCCTTGACCAAGCTGCGTCCGTGCCTCTCGGACTCGCGACCGTCACCCTCGGCCTCTGGGGCCACCACCCCGACGCCAAGTCTGTTTCCCTCGCCGCGCCCTGGGAGGAGGGTGGCGAGACCAAGTACGCGGGCACGGCCTTCGTCGTCCTCGGCGGCGCGTCCTCCGTCGGGCAGTACGGTGCGCAATCTCTCCCCTTCCGTCCCCCTGTCGTGAGGCGGCGCAGGTTGCAGTTGCTGAGACACAACGCATACATGCAGCCATCCAAGCCGCGCGGCTGTCCAAGTTCTCGCCGATCATCGCGACCGCGTCCCCGCACAACACCGAGCTCCTCAAGTCCCTCGGCGCGACGCACGTCCTCGATCGCTCGCTCGCGCCCGCTGCGCTCGCCGCGGAGGTCGCGAAGCTGACCGTGGGCACGTCCGTCGACGTCGTCTACGACGCGATCTCGCACGCGGACACGCAGACGCTCGGGTACGAGCTCCTCGCGCCCGGCGGCGCGCTCGTCACGACGCTCGCGACGGACATCCCCGAGGACAAGCTCAAGGCGGGCGGCGACAAGAAGGTCGTGAACGTGTTCGGGAGCGTGCACCACCCCGACAACAGGGACTTTGGCGTCGAGCTGTACAGCCGGCTGACGGAGCTGCTGAGGACCGGCGCGATTGTGGTGCGTCTTCAATCTCTCTTTCGCGCGACTGGGAGAGGGCGTGTTGGCTGACTGGGGTGTCGTGAATCTAGCCGAACACCGTCGAGGTCGTCCCGGGCGGTCTGGCGGGCATCGCCAAAGGTCTGGAGAAGCTGAAGGAGAACAAGGTCAGCGGGAAGAAGCTCATCGCCCGTCCGCAGGAGACGGCATGACCGTATCGTTATTGGAGAAATTGGTTGAACTTGAAGTCGCATAATCGACGTGTACTTGTATTATTTGTATGGTATACAGTACTAGTTAGGACATACTTATCTAGGAACTCGGGGTGTTACTGAAGTTGCTTGAGCTGGCCTGCGCCCGCGAAGGTTGGTGAAATGACGGCAACCATCATCGTGGACTGGCCGGTTCCTGAGTGACGGGCATGTCGGCGGGTGTCCGTCATACTTGACACTTGTTCATGTCAATGCGAGTCTAAAGCGAGATGGTTGATTCTGATCAACGGGGGACAGGGCTGATCAATTATGTGGATGGCTACGGACCTGGCAAGTGAAACCCGCGACCTGGTTGGAGAAAATCCAATCCAAGTGCTTGCCACCGGCCCGGGGAGGCTGCTAGTAGGCTCTGTTGCTGACCCAAAGATGACAGTCGATGACATCTACATTAATATTGATACCACCCTCTTTACCATGTATTCTAGTACGTGTACAGGGGTCCAATCGACCCATCCAATCGACCCAAACGTTGAAGTTGGTGGTACTGGGATATGATAACTTGTTCAGTTCAAGATCGCTTCCATTTCCGGACGTTTGTTTGGCAAGAGCTTCTGTGCCAAACAACGAATATTAAGCGCTTATCAGTCCAATCACGATGCATCCCACGAGGACGTCCCCCCGTAATCCGTAGGCGGTCCATTCAATAATCTCTCTAGGTATCTACAAGGCTACAACATTATTGGTAAGGAATATAGATCCTCACTCGTTTATGTCCAGGCTAATACAGTGGTCCGTTGAATGTACAAACACACATGTCCGAAGGCCGCCGACTCGGAGCACGGCGACCCGCACATATGTATAGATATACATACATTATGGTATACTCGTCCCTCCCTTCCCCCAAAATCCAAGTCCAAGTCCGAATCCATATCGAAAAAGCAACCCCTCGCAGCTCGCTCCAAGAAGAAAGAAGCAGCCGTGGAAGAAAGCGAATGACACCACCTCCCTCCCGGGCGGCGGCGACCCTCATCGCGAGCAGACGAGCGGCGGAGGGAAGAAGCCCTCTCCGCCGGTCACGGCAGGTCGTCGCCGTACGTGGATCACGAGCTGGCCGTCGGCTTCGAAGACGGCGCGCACGGACATCATGTCGACGTCCGCCGGTGAGAACACGACCTCCCACTCGTAGTGTGCTGCAGCAGCGGCGGCACGCGAAGCGAGAGAAGAGGCGAAGCGCGCGGCGCGTGACGCAGGACGCGAGAGAGACACCCAAAAGAAAGCAGGTCAGCTACCCGTTACCGCAGGCTTCTTCAATTTCCATGTGCAGAAGAGAAGAAGGTCGGAGTGATAAGGAGGACGAGTCACGACGGAAGCTTATGGTCCGAGAAAGGGAAAAAAAGGAAGGGGGAAAGGGGGGTGGGGGAAACAAAGGCAGAGAGACACTCACAGTCGTCCTCTCGATGCCACAGGTCGGCGACGACGGCGAGCCGCGCGCCCTTCTTCGCCGATATCGTCACCATCTCCGGCGCGAGCCCTTCGGGCAGGCGTACCGCCAGCGTGTGTTGCGCCACCGTCGAGCGCACGACCATCGGCGGTGTCCGGGCTGCGCGCCTCGTGTGCGCGATAGGCGACTCGGGCTTGTACGTGGAGGGGTGCGGTGATGGTGGCGTGAGGCCTGGGGAGTTCAGCGATGACTGGAAGACCGAAGGGGAGGGAAGAGCCATAAGCGGGCTAAGGTGAGACGGGGTGGCGAGCCCAGATGGAGGTGGGACGAGGGAGATGCTCGTGAGCGGCATGGGTATCGAAGAAGGGGGTATTCCGGTCCTCATCGTGCTCGGAGTTGCTAATAATGCGTACGGGCGGACAGACGGGGCGGACGACATCGGAGTGTCCGAAGGGGGAGCCAGGGCATCGACGGAGGTCTCGTCAGAGGCCTCAGGCTTTATCCGCTGGGGATCGCAGGGCTCAAGGATGGTATCCGTGGGCAGAGACAATGGCGGTGGTGCTGGTGGTGCTAGTGAAAGCGGCGAAATGACGGTTAGCGACACTGCCGGAGGGGCACGCTGCGCCTGTCCCTCTGCCGCTTGTCCCTGCGAGAGCGCAGAACAGTCAAAAAGTCCGAGTAATAGCGACCCGGAACCACTACTCGGTCCCCCGGTATGAGACAACTGAGCGTGGTGGGGAGAGGCGAGCGAGAGCGGCTGGGACGAGCTCAAGTTGAAGCTCAAATTCAGTGGAGGAGTGCCCTGCGCAAGGACGTGCATACTCGAGCGTAGGCTGCTGGGCAGGCCAGGACGCCATAGGGGGCCCCCGTCGGTCGGATGACGTCGGAACGTGGTTTCTGCGATGTTTTCTGCTGGGAAACATGAGTTCCGCATGCGGGGGTCGTAAGATGAGGTAATGTGCCCAAAACATGAGCGTGGGTCGTTCAGGTGTCCGGACGCCCCGCATAGACCGCCAGTGGCACGCACCCGCAGCTCATGTCTGGCGGGACCCTCGGATAAATGACCCCACTATGCACGCACCATCGATATCATTCTGGAAGGCCCAGAGAGGAGGTGGCGCGCGACCTATTGTGGCGTATACCGAAGCCTTCCTCAGAGCCGCCGGCGTTAACACACCTCTTGGACTGTGCACGTCGTGTGATACAGTTGTAGCCTCTTGGACACCCGGCCGAGCGAGAAGATCACGAAATACGGTGTCGATGCTAGAGACGGTGTAGCTCGGTCGCAGTCCAGACGATTGGCCGCTGGATGTCGTCACAGAGGAAACACGAGGCCGGATAGTGCCGGAAAGTCGGCGCGAGCATGCGGACACAGACATGACTGCGCAGTGGGAGAGCGAAGCAGGAGAAGCGTTCCAGGGTGAAAAGTACTGTTAGATCGCGACCAAGCACGTCCAGCGTGTCGGCGGAAAGTGCCAGGATGGCTGCGGGCTGGGCAGTTCGGAGGGCTGGCAAGGGGTCCGGAGTGTGAGCAATGCTTAACGGCTAGTGGCTGGCAATTAGTGTATCGAGAGGAGCAAGGTCAAAAGAGACCGGAAGGGTCAGGTTGAGGTGGAGCTGTCCGGACTAATTTCTCAACTCATGGTGGCTGACACGGAAGCAGTGCTCATCGTCTGCCCGTTGGACCGCACCTCGCAACTTGTGATCGTGACCGAGGCAAGGTATATGAATGGCCAAAATCCGCCTCATGCGTGCGTCGCGGATGATCGTCCCTCGTGATGTCATGCTTTGGATATATGAAGGAAGTGTGAAAGCGGGGCATGGGGGGGAGACAGAATGGAAATCACACACCCTGAACCGGACTTCTTGCCAGTGGATCTACTCCGCGATCGCGAAGAGGCTCATTCACAACTCCCACTATGTCCGAGATGGAAGCCTCGTGCTTAAAAGCTCGCGCAAGTTAAACGGATGGGTCCTGTCGACGGCCAAATGCACTCTGACTCCAGACAGGAGCTTCGTGGTGCCTGAAGGACTGACAGCTGGAATGAGAGGGACCGTTTGAAGGAGAACTTCATGCTTGACTATGGCGAGTGTTGCGTCGTCACATACGAGATCGAGGCAGACAGCGCTGGAGACTCCACCGTCACTTGTCGTCCTGGACACGGCCTGAGAATGTTGCCACGATTGGCACAACGTACGCCACCACCTGCGAACTAACCTTCAAAGCTTCAAAAACCAAGGACGTACGGGCGACGCCATTCTGTCCTGTCCTAGTGGAGATAAAAGGACCTCCGGTGCAGTAAGGCTGGCTGAGGCTCTATACCGTACAGCAAGGGTTGCGCGATGCAAACAGAGAACCAAGAAGTCGACAGCGCTACCGTCATAGAGCTGGGTCTTCAGATAGGGAGGTCCGGGGTGCACCCGAAGCTGAGGGCTCCAGAAGGAAGATCATGAACTATCATGAATAGTGGCAGGCTGAATAAAGAGGAGGAAATTTGGCAGTTACGCACCAACGCCGGTATTGAATTCGAAGAGCAAATGTCCCTATCGACGGCTCTAACCGCCGGCTCTCCTGCCAGCCCACCGATCCAAACCACGCCATTGCAAGTCCCGAGAGCGCCTTGGATACAATAGAATCACTGACGCAAAGCCTGAGAGAGGGAACGAACTCGTTGTTGAAAAGGAACGAAGCGGTCGAGTGGAGACCTGCAACGACGGAGCGATCACCGCCGCGAGCGCTCTCGGGCTCGCCCGCTCTCCTCGTACCTGAGCTAATTTTTGTAGCGCTAGCGTAGTCGGTTCTATGCAATCAGTTATCAGTTCTCAGTTCTCATCGTGAATTAATATTCGAAGAGGTTCGACTCTAAGAATACTCCAAAGCCGGCAGCCTCCGGGCCTCGACTTCTCACTGTGCGTTCTGCGGCACTTGCTTATCATATCAATAGCGTACAGCCCCATCTGCGCGAAGAACTCACAGAACATGCGGCAGCGCGCTGAATACGAATGTGATCATGTCATGGCCATCGTGCTCGCATTTGTGTGGTAACCTCCACAGGCCTGATCCAGTCCTGATTCACAGCTGATTCTAAAGGCCCCTTGTAGGGCGATTGCGCGATCTCGCGATGATGCGTGCGCGCCGCGAGAAAGTGTACATATTACTACTACATAGCTTGATAAGTGAGTAGCCGTTATCGCTGGGTACCAGGCCGTGCATAAACATTGACGAGAGCCCGAGACTTTCCAGAAGCCACAACGAAGGACATCGCAACTCAGACTCGGATAGAGGGCGGGCGAGAAGAGGCGAGAAGGGAGTCCTTCGGAGCGCCTCCGAGCAGGATCGCATGCGGTGCACAATAAAGAAGCTCAGAGAATCAAAGAGGGCGGCGCTCCGGCAACATTGAAGCTGCGAACCAGGCCCGGGACTGTGGAGGGTTTGCGCGTGGGCTTTCGGGCCTGGAGAGCTTGAGAGGGCCCGGGGAAGATGAAGGTGAGACTGGGGTGCGAACCCTCGTCACGGTCATGCCCACTAGTCGTGCACTAGGCCTGCCGGATCCGGATCGAGTCGACGGCGTCGCGCGTACTATTGCTGGAGCTCTTGCTATCTCGGATTCAGTTGCCATCGCTTTGGTTTTGCTCGGGAGTCGGAGGTTGCGAACCGATCGTCCGCGAGCGCAGACCCAGAGCGGGATGCTGCGCAATCTGTGGGATATGTCGATCGCCAGAACACCAAGCCAGCACCAAGAGGTGTGACATGGGTCGTCCGATTTCGAGTTTCTGTGCGTAAGTAAGTGTACCTGCACGCATTGTGACCTGAGACCATGGTACTCATCATTCCCCAAACTGCAGTCCATGATGCGTCTCAGTCGGTAGGTAATATGTACTTACAGTACAGTGATTTGCAAAAAAGACTGCAGGTCGCGCTTGTGCGCGAGCCTGTTTGTACCTGTTTGGAATGTGGCGGAGACGCCTGCTCCACCGCCAGTCATCGCACAGCGGGGGTGCCCTTGCCCACTAATTTGGTTGAACTACTTCGGAATGTATTCGTTTCAGCATGTGAAGATGCCCCATGTCGTTTTCGACCAAGAAAATGGACGGTAGCAGGAGAACTTACTGCGACGACAAAGAGGCTGCAAGCGCGCGATCCCCAAACCAGGAAGTCCGCGGGCGGGACAAACAGGGGCAAACAAGCACTCGCACGAGTGCGACCTGCAGTCTTTTTTGCAAATCACTGTAAGCACTTCAAGTTGCTTGTGCAATCACCCTGCCAAGATTGACTGCACAGATTGATCTAGGTAGCTAAACCATATGTTAGTGGGTCTTATCCGGGGAAACCGGCACTGGTTCCAGAAGGGTTTCAAAACTTTGCCAACGTTATTTGAGTCAGAGTTTCAAATCTAGGTCCCGACCTGAATTCGAGGTGATCGCCGTCGGTAGTCATCCATACAGCGGCGGCCCAAAGAAAGAGCAAGAGGACCCAAGAGCCAGGAGATATTCGCAGCACGTACCGATCTAGAAATGGAAGATACTGTACTCTCAAACGTTGTAAACTTGTATCGACCGCAGTGTCTCCGACGTGTCGCGGTGCTGTCTCGGGGCATGACATGTGAGCATGAGTATCTGTATCTCCGCCAACTGTGCAGGTACCCACTGGAGACAGTTCGCCGCCACCGTCGTCTGTTTTGCACGAGGCGAGGACGATAGCAGAGCTGAGGGAAGAGGGTAAACCCATATCGCTGCCGCGCGCGCGATGCCGTGGACTCGGTAGGCGGTGGGTGGCACTAGCAGTATTACTGGCGGAACCCAAGGACGCGTCCGATGACGAGAAGCACAGCAGTAGCCCGCCTCGAGGCAGGCGAGTGTATGCTGTGTGTACAGTAACCTCGCGCACGCGCCCCCGTGCGGGCGAACTGAATGTCGGAAGCGGACGCGCTGGCGATGTTCCGAAGCGTGACTGACGCTGTGAAGCTTGAGCTTGCTGCCGCCTCGAGGCTCGCGCTGCTCCCATGGCTCAGCGCTCAGGGGGCAAGTTCAAGTTCGCCGCCGGTCTCCCGGCGTCGCTGTGGTGCGCGCGCTCCTATTTGGCGGCTCAGCTGAGCGAGACTGCTGACCAGCTATCTTGAAGAGGCACAGCTCTAGAAATGGGGTGCGGTTTAACATACACCTTCGATTCGCCGACGTTGCGCGCGCGACGTCGGTCTTCCGCAGTGGACAGTGGCGGGGCCGCCACATTGCGGGTCCTGTAAAATGCAGCAGCAGGAAACGGGATAGAATTGACTTGGCCCGTTGACCAGTCTCCACAATTGTGGCGCGCGGCTTAGCTCACGACGCCGAATACATATATGCCGTACGCTCGCACCCCGACGTCTAGTTGCCGAGCATGGCACCACAAACGCTAGCGCAGTCTTGTCCTGCGGAGTGCAGAATGCGACCGTATGTTATGCCGGCCCAGCAAGAAAGTCCGTCCGGGGATAGGTCGCCGGCATATATGATCGCGCGCGGAAGCTAAGAATAAGTCAAGTCAGAACTTTCACGCGTCGACGGTGTGTTCGAGCTCGTACGTACCGTAAACAAATTGCGGAGAGCGCACTTCCATCGAGTGCCTATCTAAATGGCCAGATCTGGGATACGGTAGACCAGAAGATTCCGATCAAGTTGAAGATATTGTTAAGATGTTCAGCAGGTGGCGGCAAGAGCCGTGGCAGTGACGCCGTCGGTCGGGAAGGACAGACAGGGGTGTGTTTATAAGTGATGACTAGCCAGGAATCTGGATTGTGTCAGACATAACTCAGATACTTCGACGCGCGGACGAGGCCGGTCCCGCCAATGTTTAGTAACTACAGTCATTTGCATATCAAACTGCAGTCGACATTCGCGCGCCGAGCTTGTTTGCTCGTATTTGCAGCGCCGTAGGCCAGCGTCTGCATGCCTGTTCGGGACCGGGGAATACGAATCCACCACTGCCGTCGAAGCATTCTGCCCCCGTCTTCCCGCCGGATGTTGCGGAATGAGGTCTAGCAGGGTATCCTGGCACAACCTCGAGCCAATGAAGGCGACGTGAGGGCCATGCCTTGTCTTTTGGGAGTGCGTCCCTCCCGGATGGCCGCCCACAGCCGTTACCCGGCGGCGGAACAAATACGAGCAAACAGCTTCCACGCGCGCAGCGACTGCAGTTTGATATGCAAAGGACTGTAAACGTTAGTAAACAGAACATACGTGAAGACATACCGATGCACGCACCATCGAACGTCTCGCTCGGACCGCCCTAGGCAGACGCTGCATAGAAGCATGTGCCCAGACCGGAGTCCGAGGCGTGTCGTCCATCTGACTCCTAGAAATGGCCATGGTGCCTTGGAATTGCGTGGAGGAGTTGCCCGTCAAATGCGACCTGGTGGCGGCGAACCCAAGCGAAGGGAACTCACCGAGGCCACAGCAGCGACTTGGCAACACAGTAAGTATTCATCGTGAGGCATGCCCCGCCTGCTCGCGGAGCCCTCATCCAGTATTGCCATCACCTGGCATCACCGCGCGCGCACGCTAGTGAGAGATACACTCGTGTTTGCCTCTTCAGAGTACAGCACTAGTGTTACTTACAATACTTAACTTGTCCTTACTTACTTTGGCGGTGGTCGCGACCGTGGAAGCGCCATACAAGGCTTAGGGTGGGGCTAAGCCTAAGATTAAAGAATGCACGCCACGAACACATGCTATGGAACGCCAGAAGGCTATGATAGCAAGCACACGCCGAGGGATGCTTAGGTTACTAGGCGAGTCTCTTTGCGCGATCGCAGACAGATCGCAGTAGGTATGCAGGTGGGGTTTGTAGCTGGATGTGCACAGCGGCCGAGGTCAGATGCACACAGTGAGCGGATGGCGGTGGATCCTGGATGGTGTAAGAATCAATCCGTTGCGTATTTGAGCACTGCTTTAAATTTGTCGTAACTGACTTCGGTCACCAATATTTACGAGGAGCGGGGGCAATATACAGATATAGACACACATTATCCGCATATCCGTGTTGTCACAATGACGGATGGGTAAGTACAGGTGCCTACTCATGCGATAGCCGATATCGTGAAGAGAGATATCCGGTGGATATTCGCCCCAGATTTGAACCGCGAAGCTTCGTACTACTGTACAGTACGCACCAACCATCGCCCGACACCGAAGATCAACAGCTGATCGGGATTCCTCCACTCGGGATATGATTGAGGCATGACGAACGAGTTGGAGCGGGGTCGTCCCAGATGGCCCGGTACTTGGTAATTAATTGGGCGGTGTTGACCCTGGGTGATATGAAATCGTAGAGAGGCCGAGAAAAGCATCCTACAGGCGAAGGGCGGGGTTTGGGGGGAGGAATCGTCGACAGCTGGTCATGAGCATTGGAGCAGTGTCGTAGAACCGGAGGAGAACGACGGACGAAGTGGAGAGGCGAGGAGTATCATTGCGGGGAGAGCCTGTTCCGCAGCGTGATGTGCCTGTGGTCGCAGGTGGTTGCAACCACTTTTGTTGTAGTGAGATTTAGTGTAGAGCGAGTTCTAGCCGAATTCATGAGTTGTTTGCGAATTAAGTACCTCGAATTTCATTCATCGCGGGATCGGACCAATTATTAACGGCTACATGAGTACCTCCTGCGGCGGCAAGAGGGCCACGGAGGAAAGTTCAGGAAGTACATAGGGGCAAGTTCGGAGGGAGGAGGCTTGAAGGGACGGGACCGACACCCTCGGCGTGTCGGCCGCGGGCGGAGAATGGGCCGAGGAAGGAGCGGAAGGGGATGACGCACAGTGACGGATCGCGTCTCAAAGTCTGAATTCTTGACGAATCTGGCTGTTCTCGAACATGGCTACCGAAATAGGCAAGGTGGGTGGCGTGATGGGGTTCACCGCCCAACGCTACCACGAAAGGGGCGCAAAGGATCCGGAAATACGGATCGGCCTGGGCCTGCACCAGAGCGGTGGTTGGCGATGGGATAGGCAAAGGGCATGATCATGGGGTGCAGCCGTGCGAGAGAGAAGCCACACCAAAGGAAGACGGCGAATGGCCATGGGAGCGAGCCTTTCTGTGGGAATGGGTCGCGAGTATGCGGTCGCTCGCTGCGCTCAGTGGCGAGGGACACAGGAGAGAGCGAGGAGCGGGCTGGGGCTGTCGCGACAGGAAATTGGCGAG
Source organism: Ganoderma leucocontextum (assembly GCA_020736865.1). Taxonomy (NCBI): domain Eukaryota; kingdom Fungi; phylum Basidiomycota; class Agaricomycetes; order Polyporales; family Polyporaceae; genus Ganoderma; species Ganoderma leucocontextum. The sequence goes on along the minus strand of JAHKGY010000015.1, from coordinate 95,916 downwards.
CAAGGGGCGGGAGCGGCGGGAGTATAGATAAGGGACGATCGGGATCTGAGATGCAATTATGAAATGGGGGGCTGTGGGCGGCTACGCGACGGAGGGGTCCAAAGCCAACGACGGCTCTGGCTTGGGCTCTGGCTGCAGCGCAGGCCTCGCGCCTCTCAGTCTCGACAGATCACCAACGAGAAGCCACCTCTCCGGAACAGCCAATCCCTCTTCGCTCGGTCACACTCGAACCACCACCCATATCAAACAAACACAACTTCATCTCGCCTCCCAACCTTGTTCCTCCTCTCCCCCTCCATCTCCACCTCCCTTCTCACCCCTCCGACTGCCATGCACCCCGCCTCCGACGACTCTGCCGCTGTGCACGGCCTTAGTTACCTCCCATCCTTCCTCGACTCCCTCCCCGTCCTCCGTCACCGCCAGGACCACCCGCCCATACGCGCCCTCACCGCCGCCCACTTCTCCGACCTCCATCTCAAGCACCTCACCGCCCACGCCCCGGACCATGTCCTCTTCCCCTTCCTCCATGGCCTCGAAGGCGACAACGAGCAGCAGAACGCGTTCTTTTCCTCGTCGCGCTCGAAGGGCGACGTGCCCTCCTTCCGTGGATTGATTTGGGTCGCGTGCGACGAGGACGAAGAGGCCATGTGCGACGCCGAGGATCTTGAAGAGGACGACGACGACGACTACTCGACGAGCTCTTCGCTGGAGTCGTTCGAGCCTGCTGATCTGGAGGACGATGTTGCCATGGAGCTCGACTTGACGGTCGAAGGCCCAATGGTGAACGGGTGTCCCCCGCCTGACCCGCTCAAGAAGATGCCACTCGCCCCCTCTCCCGTGCCGCTCACGAGCACGGTACATCCGCCGCCCCCGCCGCTGGTGCACTCAGCGCCGGCATTCCTCACGTCGAGCTTCCGCGTGCGAGAGCTGTTGCGGACGCGCGCGGGCGAGGCGGGGACGCATGTGAACGCCTTTGTCGAGCCTCGGATACCGGACGGGATTAGCTTGCGCAACTTTGGGATCCAGGTGGTGAGTGCGGTCTTCTTTCCTGGCTCGGCGAATACTGCGACGATTGGACGCGTATGGAAGTTGGGTTGGCCAAGTGGATGACACGGGCTGAGCTTGGGGGTCGCGTCTGCCATGGGGCAGGCTTCGCGGCAGGGAAGCCGCGGACGGCGCAGGCCTCTTCACAGAAACGTGGTCGATGGAATGCTTCCGGCTGCTAAGATGCCTCCGCAGCCGAACAGGCGTTGCAGATCGACTCTCTCTCTGGCAGCTTCGCTATTCCTGTCTGGCGTGCCACTCAGACGTCGCGCCATGACCCCGGCCACTTGTCCCCCGCGCCCTGTGTTCTGGGTCTTGTCGCGCACAGTGTAGACAATGTAGTCGGTAACGTTGCTCATTCACCATTGCAGCCAATATACGCCACGCTTTCCGACATTGTCGTCTATTCTCCCCGCGGCCACACGCGCCACGCGATCACTGTCGCCGAGAAGTTCAAGCAGGCAATAGAGCTCAAGTACGCCGAGCGCCGCTCCCGCGCCCCAACCCCAGATGCCCTCGTCACCTATAACGTCTTCGTCCTCGACGCCTCTCCATCTGAGATGGTTGAGAAGCTCCCTCACCTCGTCGTCCGCACCGAGGACCTCTTCTCTGGCGCCCACACGGACGGCACCGATGCCCATACCCTTGGGGAACTCCAGGACGACGTCCCCTGCATTCTCCGTGCGAACACGATAGATTTCGCCCAGCGCGAAAAGGAGGAAATGCGCGACCTCACTCAAGCGTCCGAGATCGTCTCCATTGTCTACCCTGCATCCACTGTAGATCCTGACTCCCTCGCAGGCTCTAGCACCTCCTCCCATTGGGAGCCCACCATTGGCCAGATATTCCTCGGCAACTCGAACGACGTCCCTCTCCCCCCTGACCGTCGCATCCGCATGCGTACTATCCGCGGTGACGATGATGACGACGATGCGTATGACTGGCGGTCCAACGACCCTAATCACGGCTACGGCTACGATCTCTGCATAGAATGTCACGACTACGCCCCTTTCCCTACCTCCGCCCACCTCCGCGCGGCTGAGGAGCACGTCCGTCTTCTCGAGAAACGATGGATCGAGAGATGTGTTGCAGACATGGACAGTCTAGATCCCAAGGATGCTGTCCAACCCCGTCCACCTCCCAATGCATCGCACGTCGTTCACCTTCCATTCCCGAGTTCCCCCGCCTCTTCCGTCGTCACCACCAACACCCTCTTACCATTCATCCACTTCTTGAAGGGCCTCATGCAGCCTGTCGACGGTTCCCTTACCTACGAAGTTGCGCGCGACCAGCTGTTCCCTCCGCGCCCGCAGAATGCCTTCGACGCCCCGATCAGGCGCAGCTCCCCGACCTCTGGATTCTCGCCAAGCTCTCTACCCCCTCCCAGTACCTTCCCCACGTCTTTCTTCCAGTCGTCGCCATCGCCATTGCACGGCGCATATACGCGGATCCGGTCAACTTCTGCAACTTTCCCTTCAACTTCGTCGCCCGCTACTCCATCCATTAACCCTGTTCCCCTTCGAACACGTCCCTTGAAGATCCTGGTCTATTCTGCCGATGGTTACACAGAATCATCAGTACTCGCCTTGTGCATTCTCATGGCTCTCCGCGGTTCCTCCCTGCCTGAGGCTTATCTCACCCTCCAGGTTGAGAAGCGCCGCAGCTTCTTCGTGTACCAGAGCGATCTGGGTGTGCTCAGGCGCGTCGAGGCACGGCTCGAGAAGGATCGCCCCGTCCAGACGCAATCACACGCACCGACACCACATCCCTCTCCGGCGCCCGTAGGTGCGTCGCATGGTGACGGAGGGAACTGGAGTCGGTCTTTTGGACACGCGTCCGCGAAATCGGTACAGTTCGCGAACTCTCCGGTGGCCAACGATCCATCAGACATTGCCACGGGCGTGAGCGCACCTAGCGCGGTCGTGCACCCTCTACGGACACGTTCGGAGTCTGAAGCAGACGTCGGAGCTCACCCGCACACCCCGGTACGGCCCCGCGCCAAGACATTGCCTCCGACGCGGACGCTGCCGTGGAAGGACCACCAGGTTTGGTTCAACGACCCCAGGTTCGACGGGAGTTTCCCCAGCAGGGTGCTGCCATTCTTGTACCTCGGGAACTTGTAAGTCTGTCTATCGCCTCAGTGGCGAGCTCGCAGCTGACCCCTTTATCGCGGGCTCTATAGGAATCATGCTTCGAACGCGTTCATGCTGCATGCGCTCGGGATCACGCACGTCGTTTCTGTGGGTGAATGTGCGCTCGTCCCACCGCCTCACCTGAACATTTCCCACGCTGGCCCCCCCGGTGCGTGCGCGATGCCGAACCATAACGCGCACTTCGTGCCCGGGAAGGGTCCCGGGGGACAGGGCTCACTCTGGATCGAGGAGCGCGAGGGGCGGATCAAGGTTCTCGACATCAAGGGCGTCTGCGACGACGGGATCGACACGCTCGAGCCGCAGCTCGAGCCGATCTGCGAGTGGATCGACAAGGCGCGCGAGGAGGGTGGGAAGGTGCTGGTTCATTGTCGGGTCGGGGTGTCGCGCAGCGCCACTGTCACTGTGAGTCCTATCTGTCGTGTGCGTCGTTGCACCGTTTCGTCCGTGTGGCTCAATGGTATGGGGAACAGATCGCGTACGTGATGAAGCACCTCGGGATCCCGCTCGTGGACGCGTACCTTATCGTGCGCTCGCGGCGGCTGTCGGTGCTGATCCAGCCTAATATGCGGCTGCTGTACAACCTCCTCGGGTGGGAGATCAAGCTCGCGCGGGAGCAGTGCGAGCGCGCGCTCGTTGGCAAGGGAGGCGAGTGCGACGAGTGGACGAATAACGCAAGGATGCAGCACGAACTCCCGCGCGCGCTGAACTGGCCTTACCTCGCGAAGGAGGTGCATGCACTGAACGAGAAGTACTTGCACTAACGTTTGCTTCTAGTGCAAGAACGGAACTGTGCCCGCTCTCGCTTTTGCTACGCATGTCGTGATTGTACGTGTTCTTCCTGCATATATTGTGGTTCTCCGAGTTACCCCTTCACGTCTCCCATCATTCGTCCTCATACCGCATTTTCTCAGTGGCGGTCGCTCTGCGTGGTTGGACTGTCGCCAGCTGCCGTCCCGCCCCACTCCGTTCCGTCCTGTGCACATACATGCTTGTTCTCGTCACTGTCGTCTCCAGCCTGCCCATGTCCGCGTTACCTCATCTGCTCGTCATTATCTTGTCGTCGTCGTTTTCGTTCTCGTGCCTGCTTCCTTCTCTCCTGTATCTCGCTCATTCACGTATACGGTACCATGTCTGGAGTTGTACATCACGTTGTAATTATTACGTTCGCGCAGCACCGTCTTCTTCATCATGCTGCATCAACCCTTGAGGTCTCTTGTCCCTTGTCCCTTGTCCCTTGTCCCTTGTCCCTTGTCCCTTGTCCCTTGTCCCTTGTCGATGAGGGAACAGTCGCGATTGATCATTGCGCAGCGCAATGGGCTCCTTACGGCTCACCATACACCCTGGCTCTCTGATTTCAAGATTGCTGGTCGTCTCTCTGAATGCGCATGCGCAGCCAGGAGGGGCTTTCTCAGAGGTCAACGAGGAGTTGCTGAAGTCCTCCGCGCGCGAGATTCACCTTGCCGCTTCCTCCTGCTCTGGCGTCTTTGAGGAGCGCAGGGCTTGGCGTCAATATCCCACCCGGCGCTTGCAAGCTTCACCTTTACATCCACCACCCACCCATGCTCTCATTGCCTACTTCCCAATCGGCTTTGTGCTTATGCCGGACCAGATAAGTATCACTGGATGCTAGCTGGAATACGTTGCGAAGGCCGAAGGATGGCCGGTTCGCGTAAGTCGTGGGTATCGCTAAGTGAACCCTATCTGTACCCTTTCGCAGGGCTGCCGAAGGCTACATTATCCTTCTTCCCACCACCGTCTGTCTGTCTCCCTAATCCTCTCATGCCATGGACGCGGATGCCCTTCCGATTGCGGAGTCCGTCTCACAACTGGAGCTATCCGTAGATGCCAACTTGGCCAGTTTAAGGCAAGAGGGGGGCAAGATCTGGATCGGGTACACCGACCTCTCCTTGACCCTCCCCCCAACTGGTGTCCGAGGTCCTTGATCGCGACTTTTGAGAGAGGGCTTCCGAAACTCGAGTTCCCTCCCACATATTAATGAGATATTTGGTGTACTGTATGTAGTAGACTCAATATACAAGCCTGGGGTGTTTGTGAGCCTCCAATGCGAGCGGGAGGTCCATACAACGGTAATATCTGGTCGTGGGACCGGGACTGAAGAGCACGTGACTGACGCGTCGTCTTTACCGCCCGACCCCGTCGAGACGCGTCTCGCTTCGCACTCTGAGCTCTATACCTCGCTCTTTCCGCTTACAGCACAGGAAGCCTACCTACCACGCTCATTAAATACATACTGCTTTACACTCCTTTATTCTGTCTGGGATTCCCTATCTGGCCAGGTCTATTCACTTAGAAGTGGATGGATCGGCACCCGGGCTGAGCATCAAGGCTACGGCTCAAGATATGACGTCCCTCCCGCGGTCACGGATCCCATCTCCTCACAATATAACGGCCCCTTCGGTGACATTGCACTTGGACAGCCTATCCAAGCTCCTCTCGACATGCCGGATGAAAATCTTCACTGGGAGTTGCGGGATGGATTCTGGCACGTCCGGTGCACCTTGTGCGGGGTAATGGTCAACACGGGTAACGGTAAGACACAGTCAACGGGAGTTCTCTCTCCACACCAGTCTGGGAAGGCCTGCAAGAAGTTGTGCACAGGTGCCCGTGCCCACCCCCTCCCGTTGAGGCCGGCGCCATCCGTGCAGAAGCGGAAACACTTCGACAGGTTCTGCTGCCGGTTACCCCCTCGCCCCGCTCATGGTCCAACCTCTTGACCGCTCCCTCGGCTAATCGTACTCCCTCACCTTCGCTCAATGACCTTAGCGACATGTTTGAGGGGATAACACCCCATCGGTATGGTGATATGATTACCACGGCACGGACACCAGATATGTAACCGGATTGTTGAGTTAACTTGTTGTACTTACTGTGGCTGTTATGTAGTGAGGTCTCAGATGCAGAGCGCGACATTATCCCCGCCAGTGGCTCTTCCCACTCCGAGTCCGAGGTCGGTGCCAGACTCCAGTGGATTGCGTGCTTATATTCTGCTTTAATACTAATCAGAACGCTACAATATTCTAATTGTATCATATTCATACACATGTTATACATAGCAACTATATACACTCCTTTGCATTGCAGGTCTATCAACTTACGCAACAGGCGCACCAACAGTAGCTCGCGGCAAGCTCACGGCGGTGAATATCCAGCCTCTCGCTTCCGTCAGCGCTAATCATCGGCTAAGGGGGGTCCCCCCCTCCCTCCCCCCGGTTTCCGGGGTCCCTAGTACTTTCGAGGTCGGTGTCGGAAAACTTGCTTTCGCACCCCTCTTGGTTTAAGGTGAGTACTTTCACTCTAAGCCTTCCCGCTCGTCAATGCTTGCTCACCGTAGGTCAACCATCACAGTCGCAATGATGTATGTGCTGGCTCTGTTCTTCCCCATGCGTTAGTGACGCTGAAGACGACTTGTAGGTGATTTCTGCAGAAGTTAGACTGGAAGTCATCCTCCAGGGCATGCGCGGATACCTGAACGCGCTCTCCCCGATCAACCGCCTTCCTCCCGAGATGCTGCTCGCAATTTTCAAGCAAGCCCTGAGGTCCTGCATGTGGCCGCCCGTGCTCAACGAGGATAACGACGGGAAAATGGTCGACATTAAGCCTCTGTTCCGACTCGTCCATGTCTGCGGTTTGTGGCGCAGCACAGCGATCAGAGACGCCTCCCTCTGGTCTCACGTCGACGTGACGCATCGGGAGACATTGGTGATGCTCTTCTTGCAGCGTTCTTCGGGATACCCTCTCACGCTGTATGCGTCCATGGAGAAGTCCGGCCTCGTGAACAGGATTCTGAAAGAACATGGCGCTCGCATCCGAGCCGTCTATGTGAACAAGAAAGGCCGGAAGGCGGCCCACATGGCCTTCCCCACCGGCGCGCACTTCCACCCCGCGCCCGTGCCACATTTCCATCCCGCGCTCGCACCGCATTTCCATCCCGCGCCCGCGCTACCTTTCCACGGACTACCTTTCCACCCTGCGCCCGCGCTGCCGTTCCACCCCGCGCTCGCGCCACCTTTCCAACCCGCGCCCGCAATGCCGTTCCACCCTGCACCTGGACTGCCGTTCCACCCCGTGCCCGCGCTGCCCTTCATCAACCACGACTCTGACATGAGGGACATGGTGGAGACGTCGAGCTCACTTTTCCAGCGTTTCTGTTTCAGCGCACCCCAGCTCGAATGCTTCACACTTCGAGAACCCAGAGCCGTACATGGCTTCTTCTATTCGTCGAGCGCAGACCAAGGGGACCCACAGGCCTCCGACTCACTCCTGAAAGGACTCACTCTTCTTCTCCCGGATGCCTTCTTCCCGAAAAACCTCTTCCCAAACCTGACCCACCTTTTTCTTTCCTTTCCTTTGTCCAGAGCCCGGAATGACGCAGAGAGCTTACTACGAATGCTCTCTCGCGCACCGCGGCTACAGTTTCTACAGCTTTACAACCTTTATGTAGATATAGATATATCGGCGTCCTTCATGCATTCCCTCCCCCACGTTTCTCTGGACCAACTCCGCCTCCTTGTTTTCGGCGATGGACAGCTAGAGGTGGCGTTTTACCTCCTCAAGTATCTCGCTCTGCCGGAGTCTGTCCTCCTGTCCATTGAGGGCAATGAGAGGAACATCGACCTTGACAGTGGTCCCGTTTCGCTCCGTCTCCCTCATGTTGCGCCGCTCAACATCGTGACCTTTATGGAAATCTCGGTCGACTTCTCTTCCCTCCTCTTGACCGGGTATGACGCTGAGTTCACGTCCGGTTTCCTCCTCAAGGCGCGCGGAAACGGCGAGATTTGGAGCGCCCGCTGGCTTGGGGAGCTGCACACCATGATGTCGCTCTCCATGATCACCGTCCTCCACATCAACGACAACGACGGGACGGTGTTCCCCCAGCTTCTCCCTCACTTCGTCCGGCTCGAGCAGCTGTCCGTCCTGTTGCTTCCATCCTATCACAAGACGGCCAACATGGCGCAGACGGCGGGCGCGCTTTTCGCGAGCTTGACGCCTGTGACGACGCTCGTATGCCCAGCATTGCGTTTCCTCGGACTCGAGGCGGACATCCACCATGATACCTTTCCCTACGCCGAGCTCGAAGCGATGGCTATCGGGCGCTATCGGCGTGGTCTCCCCCTCCACCGCTTCGTCTACCGGTTCAAGGGGAGCACCACGCGGTGGTCCACGGCCGAGGCGGAGGAGATGAAGAGAATGTTTCTGATCGACACGTCGTTGTCGCCGCTCCTCCAGCCATACGTTGATTCGGTGGAGTACCGGCTATCGTCGTCGGAGAAGCTGTGCCCGTTCGTTCCGCGCGAATGCTGGCGCGTCCCCGATGCGGAGAGGTATTGGAGGGTGCCTCAGGGCAAGGAACCGAACTATGGCCTGCCTGGGAACAATGACACTGAGCCGTCTCAGGCTGAGGATGACGATGACGATGACAACGAGGGCGAGAATGACAACGAGGACGAGGATGACAACGAGGACGAAGACGAGGATGAGGACGAGGATGAGGACGAGGACGAGGTTTATGACTTGAGCTTGCTTGGGTGAATTTGTGCGTACGTCGATTTGACGCGGGTGTATGGATACAATACCTCGGGGGTTTGTAAATACGTTTTACGACAAGAAACGAGACGAGCTCATTCCACGCCGCAAACCTCTGAGCTTAGCGTGTGAAAGAAAGTTCAAGCGGCTCTCCAGGCGCCACGGTCACCAAGTTTTCATCCGGATCCACTCCTCAGCTCATCGGTGCACCGCTGGTATGTGTTCCTCCGGTCCCATGACAAATTCTGTGGCTATTGAGCAGTATATCAGCAGTCTTGCCTCCCACCGCACGTCAATCTTGAATCGGGACGCCTCGGTGACTATGCCGCTCAGGGGACAGACACTGCGATCTTGTATTGAATTGCAATATAAAGGTGAGTGCGCACCTCCCCTGCTATGCCATAAATCTGTCGCCGTCCATGGGCATTACCCTCTCTAGCTGCACCGCACTCTCACGTCCATCCGGTGACCTGCATTGGAAGCCGCACTGGCACCGACACCATACTGGCAAAGCTCGCGTGACCCAACATGCGCACCCAGCTTTGTTCTGTTACGATGTCCTCATCGAGGTCTTCGCTGCGTTCGATCTGAACAACCAGGTGGACCTTAGGGCATGTGCTCGGAGTGCTCAGGTCTGTTTGGCGTGGACGGACCCCGCCTCGCAGGCGCTTTGGATATCGTCCAGCGGGCGGTCGCTAAAGGATTTGCATCGATTGCTTCGTGCCGTTGATGTTGAGATCGTCAGTAGAAGGTTTCTACCAGAGGTAAGCGAGCACAACATCCTCATTATGTGGAGCTCGGCTGTGACGAGATATGATATCTTTCTAGGTCCTGAGCTCGAATAAACTTCGCCGCCGACGCGATGCTTGGGCCCTGTTCCTGTACTATGGGTCGCAAATCCGAGCGCTGAAGAATAGCGACTACAACTGGCAGTGGTGGGACGATCCTGCCGCCGTCAAGGGACATGAGGGGTACCTCATACATTCGCTCATCCGCCGAAACCAGGGGCGCACTTTCCTACCTTCCCTGAGGTCTGCGGACTGGGACGAGTATCCGGAAAGTCGTGGCGCCCTGTTCTCCCTCGTTCCCCCTTCGGTCAGCTCTCTCAATCTGACCCTTCACTCGACCATGACCCAGCATAGCATTGAAATATTCATGGCCCGACTGTCTTCTACTGTTCCCGGATTACACTCATTGCGCCTTACGACCGCACCCAACGTCTCTATTGAACACCTGTCGTACCCCCCGTATCTCCGCCACCTGTCCCTGGACGGGAATCGTATCACCCTATCCCTAGCGGGGCTCCTGACACTCATTTCTCGCCTCCAACTCGACACCCTCTCCGTGCCCGTCATAGGGTGCCATGCTTGGCACGGGGAAGTGCGTATCGGAAAGACACTCCAGAAGCTCCACGTCGAAGGCGGATGTCGCGACCTAGCAGCCCTCCTGTCCCACCTTCACGGGCCCTCGCTTCGCGAGCTCGACATCCGCGTGAAGGACCCGTTCGGGGACTCGTCGTATGACCCCGCAGAGCATCGCGACCTCTCCATTGCGCTCGGGAAGAACACGCAGCTCTCGAGGACGCTGCGGTCGCTTAGCCTCGTATTCCGCCCCTGGCATACTACAACGTCTCCCGAGTCGTCTGTGGCTGGGGACCCCGGGCCTCCTGTGACGCTGTTCTCGGACATCCTGGAACCGCTCGTGCAAGGCTTAACGGCGGGCCTGGAGACGCTCGTTGTTGAGCACTGGCACCAAGCTGTGAGCTTCACGGACGACGAGTTCGTCCAGCTCGTACATGCGTTTCGCTCGCTCAAGAGGCTCACGCTGTCGGTCGGGGTCAGGACGATGGGTTTGCGGCCTCCGTCGAGGCTTCCTTCCGTCGCCGCGCTCTACCATGTCGCACAATGTTGTCAGCAGTTGGCGCATCTGGAGATAGAGCTGGCCGACGATATCCTGCTGGCAAGACAGCTCAACGGACTGCGCGCGCCGTCCGAGCCTGGGGTGGATGGGACACCGGGACATCCACTGCACACGCTCGAGCTATCGGTATGGATGCCTGTGGGCTGGAGAGGTGGCGGCGCGCGTGATGAGTTCCAGTCCTACGCGAACAAGATATTCCCAAACCGTTACAGGGACAAGGAGATATTTTTCGTGAGGTATCCTGCTCACTGGTGGACTTCCTAGTGATAACTAGTTTACATCCATTGTTGTTAAGCATACCATTGAGCATCAATACCCCTGCACTCCGTGGACTTCATCATTACAGTGACGCTCGTATGGCATACATGTGTGTGGTGGGTCCAGAATAGACATGCACTCGCTTCCAGCTTTCTGCAGAGTATTCAACTTTATGTAATACAGACATCATACAATAGACTTCGATCAGCCCTACCGACGTCCGATATCAATGCTTGTTCGCGTGCATCACTCGATTATGCGGTCTCTTGAGGACGGGCAATGAGTTTCGTACCGCTGACCTTGAACGCCTCGAGTCGATCAAGGCCCTCCGGGATGCCTGCCAAACCCCCCGGGAGAACCTCAACTTTGTTCGGCTAGGTACCACGGGTCAGAGGTCGCCCTGCGAAAGCCAATCAACTGTCTAAGGCTTACCTTGACGATGCCTGTCTCCAGCCACTCAGTCAGCCGCCTGTACAGCTCCTCGCCGCACGGCCGGCACTCGGGCTGCTGCACGTTCCCGAACACGTTCGCAATCTTCTTCCCGTCGCCCGCCTTCTTCAGCTCGGCGGGGATGACCTCTGGCATGACGATGACGAGCGAGCCCCCCTCGCCGAGCGCCTCGTACGCGAGCGGCTGGGTGTCGGCCAGGGAGACCGCGTCGTACACGAACTCGATCGGCTTGCCGCCCGTGAGCTTCTGGAGCTCGGCGAGGATCTGGGCGGGGGCGAGGGCGCGGTCGAGCACGGCGGTCGCGCCGAGGGTCTTGAGCAGCTCGGCATTATGCGGGGAGGCGGTCGTGAGGATCGGCGAGAAGCCTTGGTACTTCGCCATTTGGATCGCTGCGGGGGGTTGCGTAAGTTGGGAGTCTTCACGTGCCAACGGCGGGGGAGGGACGAACCGTACTGCCCGACAGAAGAAGCCCCTCCGATGATGAATGCGGGCTTGCCTGCGTACTTGGTCAGGCCGTTCTCTTCCCAGGGAGGGGTGAGGCGGATGCTCTTATCTGTCCGGGGGTTGTGGTCCCAGAGCGCGAGCACGACAGTCGCGAGACCAAGTGGAATGGAAGCCGCTTGGTCGAAGGATATACCTTCCGGGATCTGGAAGATGAGACAGAGATATATGAACGCCGTGCACATGTTTGGACAAGCTTTGGGGGGCATACCTTCGCCGTGACGGGAGCGGGGACCAGACAGTACTGCTGGAAGGTTGCGTACGGGTTCGCGAACCATCCCTGGAAAACACTAGGTTCGAGACGCGTGCATATACGCGATCAGCCTCCGCGACGAGAACCCGTATGACGCGCATACAGCATGCGCACTCACATCTTATCGCCCTTCTTGAGCGTCGTGACTTCCTCGCCGACCTCCTCCACGATCCCCGCGCCGTCCGTGCCAGAGACGAAGGGGTATTCCTGGATGACGGAGACGAGCAAGGGGTCGTCCACGAGCTTCCAGTCGACCGGGTTCAGGGCGGCAGCCATCACCTTCACGAGTACGTCCTGCGGCCCGGGCTTGGGGACGGGGGTCTCGCCCACGTACCGCTTCCCAGGGCGTGCGGGGAGAAGGAGGGCCTTCTGCGTCATGACTGTGGCCATATTGCGATGGTGAGGGTCAGAGGCAGCTGGTGCAGGGCTATGCGGCGACACTGGGGAGGAGGATCAGGATGGATGGCGGAGGGCCGTAAAGAAAGAGGCTAGAAAGGTCAGTCTGGGTGGACAATCAAATATCGGGCCCATGGGACTCGCTTAGGTATTTTTATTTTGGACTGTATTTGGGTGGGAGCCGAGGGGAGGTTCGCGAGTGGATGTTTGTCAGCCTATGGAGTCCTGGCTTGGGCCCTTGCACTCATGATCATCAGAATGTGAGGTTGCGATTATCAAGCAATCTCATGCTGATCAGGCGCTGCAGGCAATACTGTACGCCATAATTGCGAGGACGAGAGAGGGATGGTCCAACTGACAGAGGAGAAGTCGAGGACGACCTGGGAGTGCGGGTTGTAGGGGAAGCATCCTGGACTCGGATTGAGCGTCATCACGGCAATCCAAGCATCCTACACAACTGAGAGCGATTCAGGGATGTTTTCATGACTTCGGGTTCCACTGTCCAGGAAGGTCAGGTCAGGAAATGAGCTGTACGCACCGAGAACATTGCATCGACAATCTATATCCAGTGAACTCGCCATCGCAAGTAATGTGGTCCATTGTTGTGCAGAGTGGTATTCTAGAGACTCACAGGTACATACTGTAGATGAAGCTGGACTCGGATGGGGGCCGCAATGATATTAATATTGACTTCTGGCAGGAGCAAGAAAATTACAATAATATAGCTTAGATATACCAAGCGATTTGTTGGCAAGATGGCCGAGCGGTCCAAGGCGTGTGACTCAAGCGAAAGCTTGCCTGCTTCAGCGGGTTTCTCATCTGGGTATCCAGGCGTGGGTTCAAATCCCACTCTTGTCACTTTTTTGCACTTTATTTGATGGTGAATCTCATTGCATCACGATCAACCACAACTCCTCAAGCCTCCTCAATACCCCACCTCAATGGGCATACTTAAGAGTTCAAGATAGCACCTTTCAACTATTTCATCTTCGTGTCCAGGTTATCTGTCCTTCAAGACCGCGCATCATGTATGGCGCTAAGAAAGGAGGCTATTTCTACGTCTACCTCGGCACTGGTTGCGTACCCAGTCGGAGCCGGCTACACGGCGTGCAGATGTTCAAGCATAGGGACACAACACCCACCCGCTATCACCTACGGGGAATGGCGGCGAGCGAGGACCCACCGCCACTACCACCACCCATACTTTCGAGAACGTCTCTCTACGCGTCGCACGAATCGTCCACCTCCAACCCACCCCTCTCTGCCCACTCGTCCCCGCCCTTCCAAACGCTGACCGTATATCGGTGGTTCACGCCCTCCAGCCTCGGCACGCACGTCACGCTCCCGCACCCCCCGGTCTTCTCCATCGGGAGGAGGTAGACGACCTCCTTCACGCGCGAGTGGAGGAGCGCCATGCTGCACATGACGCACGGCTCGTGCGTGGTGAAAAGCGTGAGCGAGGTCAGGAGGTAGTGCGCGCCGTTAGCCCGCGGATCTGTGCCGGTGTCTGTGCCTGTGTCCTCCCCCTTGGACTGCGGGGCGGGAAGTGGATGGGAGTGCGGCTGGGAGAGCGCGGCGGAGACTTGGTCGAGAGACGGCGTGGAGATGTCGATGACGGGTGTGAGCTGGGGCGGGGGAGATACGGCTTCGGAGGCCGGGGCGGACGCGGTGCCGTGCGAGGTGGATGCGCGCAGTTCACCGATGGCGCGGACGAGGTTGATGATGGAATGGCGGAGGGGATGGGACAGAGATTTGCGCGTGTCGTGTGCGCTGACGGGTTCGTACATGCACGTCGCCGCACGCGTCTCCTCGTCGTAGGGCACGGGGACATGTGCTACTATGGGTACCTGCATAGACTCACTCAACTTCTAGGTAGAATCAAAGCGGAAGGGATGACCCTACCTCGCCCCTTTGACCCGCCTCTCGCGCTTCCTTCACGACCAGTTTCATCGCTTCGCATGCCCAGCGTACTTTGCCTCTCGACCATGATTCGGGTTCGAATTTCTTGCGGGGCGCGTATATTGTCGGCCATAATGTCGATTTCAGTTTGAGGGAAGACATTGTCAAGGCGGCGGTTCGTGGCACGGTTAAGACGTAAGATGTTGGCAGTTCGATATGTTCGGGGAGCTTGGGCGGTTGTGGGTGTTCACAGGTTAGTGCAAGAACCATGCTCATCCGGTCGTCGGTCTTGCGTATGCGCTTGAGGTGCGCCGTTGAGGGCGTATCAAGACCACTCTGCTTGAGCCACCTGGGTTGACTCAATCAACACGGGATGTGGAGAGCATGCAGCGGGACGCACTTCAACATTGTGGCTGCTAATCGAGGATCAGGAAGATCGACCACCCAAGCCTCCTCTGACTTTACTGTCAGATTGAACGTTGGGATAATCGGAGATGCACATACCTTTGCGCACGGAATCCATGTCCTCCTCCTCTTCCTCATCAGGCGTAAGCTTCAATCGCTTAAACGGTAACTCCTCTTCTGGTATGAGCTGATCAGGATCCCCTTCTGCGAAGCCGTCAAACAAGGATAGTCCAGCGACGTCGGTCTCATTCCCATCGTCCCCAATACGACAAAGACCACCCCATCCGTCGTCGCGCTCCTCCCGGGCTTCAACCTGACCACCGTCCGCGACATCTAGCGAGTCGAACCAAAGCTTATGGCCATAGAAGATACAAAGCTCTTCATCCGGTAATACGCGCCGAGAAGTGGTGTAGCGGATGGAGTCGGTAGCGGGGTCAATGGTGTACGAGACGTTCGGTCTCTGGGAGTGGTTGAACAGAGAACCTGATAGCGCCGTCGAGACGTTCAGGGATGCTGAAGCACCACGGAAGACTGGGTCCATGAACTCACCTAGCCCCAAAGCCAGGGCCATACGTCCATCACGCCAGACGAACGTGTAGTGGTCAAGCATCGTATGCCTTCCATGCGCTTGGTATTCAGCGGCGGAGAAGAGAAGAACGGGACTGATCTCGATTAGGGTCTGTGCAGGTATTTCCCGGCAAGCTATTCATGGGCCTTGGGTACTTGAGAGAAAGGAGCAGAAAGGGAGTGAAAATGCTTACCGTACACACCGCGACCTTTCCCGTCAGCGTATTCGATGCGAAGACCTGCGCTATTGAGGTGCGCTGGTGCCTTGCACAAGAGGTTTCGTTGGTTAGACGGGCTTGCATCGTGATGTTGTGTCTCTGACATATTGCGGACACTTTGGGGGATCGAAAACGAGAGACAAGAGGGCCGTGCAGGAGAGGGGGCGTAGTAGCAGAGTTGGTAGCGTTGAAAGCGTGGAGGCTTGAATTGACTCGGCTCGGTAACCGGCTGTGCGGCCCGGCGGGATGATCTCGCAAGCTTGGAATTGGAGGTGAGACGGTGTTCAGCAGCCTTCGGAGATCCACCGTGATCCTTCATTATAAAGAGCGATCCCCTTCGACGACGAGAGCGATGAGCACCATCGATCGACTTCCTACTCTTGTCTTTCATTTCCCTCCTTGACTGCACCTCCGAGCATGGCCGCACAGCTGCCCGTCCCCGTCTTCACCTCCCTCGATCAGGCTATACCTGACATCCAGACAGCCACCGTGCAAGGGTACGCATCCTGTCCTATCACTGTACCTATCAAGCTCACGCGACACGCACCAGGGTCCGGTATCAGCAGCTTGTTGAAGAGTACGAGAAGCGGTTCGGGCACAAACCCACCTACATCGCCCGTGCACCCGGAAGAGTCAAGTACGTCTCTTTCAATCGTTCGCCCGCGTTTGTAAGTGACCAATGACCCGGGCACGCCCCCAGCCTCATCGGAGAGCACATCGATTACGTCCTCTTCGGTGCGTTCCCTGCCGCCATCGAGCGCGACATTCTCATTGCGTGTGGTCCCTCCTTGCCCTCCGCCTGTGGTGCGACGGAGACCTCCGCTCCGGGGGGCGTGCGGGCACATAACCTCAACCCCAAGTATGATCCGCAGACCTTCACCCCCATGCTCAAGTCTGGTGGCCCGTCAGCGGCGGAGGAGGCAGACGCGGCGAGCGCGGTCCACGCTGAGGCCGCTTGGCACTTGGACATCAACACACGCGAGCTGAGGTGGGAGAGCTATATCAAGGCTGGGTACTATGTGCGTTTCATAACTTTCCTCGTTCTCTGTGCCTTCGTGACGTCTGTGTGTAGGGTGTTCTCAGTCGCTTCTTCCCCGCCGCTGTGGCTGGATCCCACAAGCAGGATCACCCTGTTCCCGTCGACCTGCTTTTCACCGGTTCCGTTCCCTCAGGATCCGGTCTCTCTTCTAGGTCAGCAGCTCTTCTCGATAGCTGCGCATAAATCCCGCTGACGGCCTGCATAGCGCTGCGATGGTGGTAGCGTCCACGCTCGCCTTCCTCACCGTGAACAACAAGCTCGATGGCGTATCCAAGGGTCAGCTTGTAGAGATGGCTATGGAGAACGAGACACGCGTCGGCGTCAACAGCGGAGGGTAGGTGTTCGTGCCAGAGACCGTGAACGACGAAAGGATTAACCCTGACGCACTGCTGCACATAGTCTGGACCAAGCCGCGTCGGTCATCTGCACGCCACACTCTGCGCTCTACGTCACCTTCTTCCCTCAGCTCGGCGCCGAACTCATCCCCCTACCCACTCCTCGCACGACGCCCCGCGCAGTCCTCGTCTGTGCGAACTCCCTCGTCGTCAGCGACAAGGTCGTCAGTGCGTACCCCCTCTGCTCATGCGTTCCTCACATTCGGAGACCGACGATCGCATTCTCGTACAGGCGCGAAGCGGCACTACAACCTGCGCGTCGTCGAGACCCTCGTTGGCGCGCGCGTCCTCGCGAACAAGCTCGGCATCCAGCTTGGGCCCTCCGACCGCCCGACGTTCCGCGTCATCCTCTCGCGGTGGCTCGGGACGCCAGAGTCGGAGCTCGACGCGGACGCCCTCAAGACAGGTATTGAACATTTCCTACCTGAAGTCGAGAAGCTGCGCCCCGCGCGCGAAGGTCGCCCGGCCGGCGAGGAGGGCGTGACGATGCAGGAGATGATCGAACTGAGCGGCCTGAGCGCAGAGCAGTTCCACAAGGTCTACCTGTCGTGGGTCGAAGGTGTGTCCCCGTCCCCGCCCCCGTTTCCTTTCCGTTTCGGCACCTCCTCCCTCCACAAACGCAAACTGTATGCTGACCTCCTCGCAGTCGAGGCGGAGTACTTCCAGCTGTACAAACGCGCGCGGCACGTCTTCACCGAGGCCCTACGCGTGATCGAGTTCCGCGAGGTCTGCCTGCGCGCGAACGCCTCGGCGGACGCGCCCCCACCAGCGGACACGCTCGCCAAGCTCGGCGCGCTCATGGATGAATCGCACGAGTCGTGCGCGACGCTCTGCGAGAGCTCGTGCGCCGAGGTCGATGCGCTCTGCCGGCTCGCGAAGGCCGCGGGCGCGTACGGGAGCCGCACCACCGGCGCGGGCTGGGGCGGGTGCACGGTGTCGCTCGTCGCGGAGGATAAGGTCGAGGAGTTCATCGCGAGGATCAAGGCGGGGTACGAGCCGTACAGAACTTTGGAGGGCGAGAAGCTGCGGGAGGTGATCTTTGCGACGAAGCCGAGTGCGGGCGCGTTTGGTGAGTCTGAGGTTTTTGCGGTTGCACCGGGAGTGACCCTGCTGATGAGCTTTTGTTTGTTTGCAGTGCTGAAGTTGGGGGGATGAGCTTCGAATGTCGGAATAGAAGATAAACGCGTTGTACGATCGAGAAGCGACGTGAATTATTGCTCATGTATGTATGTACCAAGTGTTTTCAAGCGCCTTCGCCTGGCCTACTAGCCTTGACGCATCCATGCCTTGCTCGCGGATCCAGCTACGATTCAGACTACCCATCTGGCGCCAAGAAGAATGTGAGCCATGCACAGGCCCTCCCGGCTTCTCCGAGCTGAACGATTGTAGAATGTGCCACACAATACAACAGCCCGGGAACGACTCGAAAGCGTTGATTGTTTTCATCATGTCCGACATGCACCCGGTGCCGCGTTCATTCGCGTGGTTATTCAGCTCTCCAACAGCGTCTACGGTTATTGAATGGAGGTCCAGGAACGGTATACTCATATTCGATCGCAGTTGCTGGACACCCACACTGATCTCCGAGTGTTGGCTGACATCACCTAGTAGCACGCTGAATAGCGATGCCCTCGATCCGAGTTTTCTGTTTTCTCTCTTTGGCCTTAAATATACCGCCAGCTCATGGCCCAGTAAATCGATCACTCATGGAAGAGTACCTCGGTGAAGGAGGGTGAGAACCATAATATTCGCGAGCGGGGACATTGCCAACACAGCTAAGACATGTTATTTCCAGACGAATTTACTAGGTAATGGACACCTGCGCTATACTGCTCCCAATCCGCTCAATCCCGGTGAGTTACAGCCTTCAAGTGAACTGCTCTGAAATCTTCTGTAAGTAGTGCCGTCCTTATCTGCAAGTGACAAACAACGTATCCCCCAATTTGGAAGCGCAGTGTTCGTCTATCCTTCTTCCGCCCTCGATCTTGCCAATTGACACATGTCGACTCCTCGCTTGCTCACCCATTGGCATCGTCGGGGTATTTTTACCTGATGATGTTAGTGTCACTTAACGCGCCGTATCGACAGTTACATGACGATAATCTACCAGATACCCCTAGGTACACCGTAGATAACAGGCAATACATGCGTTCCACCTGACACATGTCGACTCCGGGCTCCAGTAGACGACATCGACTCGAGGCACTCGCTATTCACTCGCCGTCTTTCCATCTGACCGCCCTCACCCACCGCGAATACGCCGAACACAGTGGAGGCTTCGTGGCATCGGTGTATGCATGAGCTCCGCTTGTTGACCTGGCACGGCAGCGCCATTCCATGTGGATGCCGACACAATGGTGCTGCCTAGTAGTTATCCGCCTGTCGGCTATTTAACGGTAGAGAAATAGTCGATGTATGCAATATTACAAGTACAACGCGAGTGCTCGACCACGGAACCACTGCTATTTGCACGCTGGAACACAAAGACGCGATGCGAACAACTTCGCCGATCGATCAGAGGAGGACCTCCATACCTCCCCACTCGAGCACTCTGAAGCCAGTCGTGTCGAAAGCCCCAGCACTCACACCCACAATGCTAGCCCAGTCCACCTCGCTGACCCTCTCTCGGGCAGCGGTCCACATACCCACTTCCGAAGCGGAGATGCCACGGAAGAGCATCATGACGCGCGTCACCGCGTCCGGGGCAGGCACCACCTCCAGTTCCGCAGCGCGCTCGACCGCGCGTTGAGGCAAGAAGCACAGCGCGACATAGGGGTGCTTCGACAAGGCAGGCAGCCAGGAGGCGATGAAGTCGTTCCGCGCGGTGGTGTGTAGCGCTAGCGTCTTGAGGACCCTGACGAGGTACGAGAGCAGGTCTGTGAATGGAAGGAGGACGGCGGTCGGCGTATCGGGGGCAAGCATCGGATTAGCGAGGTCAAAGTGTTCGACGACGTCAGCGTCGTCTGCGGCATGACTGGCCGGATCCAGGGGAGGGCTGGGCGGCACACCACGCTGCGCTGCGGCCTCCCAGAAGAGGTAGGACAACTGCAGTCCGGAGCTCTTCTCGACGAGCGGCCCGTCAGGACGCGCGGAAACAGGCCAGGTTACGCTTTGCCTCCCGTTGCTGAGGTGATCCGGATCCTTGAGAAGCGGATAGACGTGCGTGAACCTCCACGGAGCAGCAAGGCGCACGGAGACAGTGGCGTTGGATAACGGCTTGGGAGGCATAAGGTAGATGACCGGCTTCCTGCACACAGTACGTGGCATTAGAGGCCGCCCTGGTGGAGACCGAAGAACTTGGACTCCTTGCGACCTGGGAAAGCTACGTCAGATGTCAAGTTAAAGTCTCTTAGAGCGATGAATTGTGAGTTTGCTAGTCACATATTCATAGCGGCACCAGCAGTCCGAGTCACGGGCGGAGCTGGTGGTTGTGGTGGCGTCGGTGGCCGACGAGATACTGTTGTATTTGCGTTTGAGCCCGAAGACAAAGTCCCATCGGATCCGTCGTCCGAGTGGCTGCACTTTGGTAACGTCTCGAGTATAAGCACCGACTTCCCTGAGACGTGTTTCAAAACGTCATCCGTCACCTCGACCTTCTCGCCCGCAATGGAAGTGGTGAGGATGAATTCCTCCTCGACATGTCCAAGGCGGAAATGCCGGCGTGCTTTCCCGACGAGCTCCTGGAGATATTACGTCAGGTCAACCGAACATCTGCGTAGTTGCATGAAAACGCTCACCTCGACGCCACCGTTCTCGAATCCTGCAACGCGGGAATTCCATCTCACTCGTAAGAGGACCATAGGTGCATCGGATTCCACGGGGCGTTTTGGCGGGTTTTCGACCCGCATGGCTGGTTGGTAGAGTCGGTTCTGCAGAAAACCCCTGTGGTCAATAGGGGATCTATCGAATGGAATGTCCCGTCGCCCTTATATCCCCCATTTCATGTACGCCTGTTTGGTCGGGCCCCACTTCAGCCACCAAAGGAGACGGGGTGACTCACCGGTACAGACAACTTCGTTTGCTGTTGGGTTAGGGGGGAGACTAGCGGCGTACATTGACAGTAGAGAGAGAGATCGCTCAAGCGGCCGATATATGAAAGATAGCGATTTATCAACCGCTAGGAACGGCGACGGTTGGCCGGAGAAGATGGGGAGGAGGAGCGTCGCTTCGAAGTTCCTCCTCGCTTGTCTACATAGTACCATACTTGAGTTTTCGTCACGCTCTCCTGTGCAAGGGGGGACGCTGCAGCCGTGTGGGCTTATATACCAATCAGAGGACGCAGCAGAGAAAGACGAGAGAGGGATAATGGTTGAAGGACAGGGTAAGGAGATAAAACACGCACTGGCACATTCTCGTCTGGCACCCCACTCCATCTCGAAAGGACGCGACGCTCGTGCCTCCACTTCGGGAACCAGCTCCTTCGGATGCCGGCAGGGACGCGAAGTGTTGCGCTTGGCCGATCACTTCTGGGAGCCGGGCGCGGAATGTCTAGGGTGCGTGGAGGAGGCATAAGTCAAATTTGTTAGGGAGCCGCGAGGTCGGCGCGAGGGAGACAGACAGAAGGGTGAGCGGGATGATAATCCACCTCTGGCAGGACCCTCCACAGTTCCTCCGCCGGTTCATCAATATTCAGCCTGGGGTCATCTCGATGATGTTGGGCAGCACCGCGGATGAAGGGGAAGGAGAGGAACATACAATCGCATGATGATTCGTCCAAAGCCGGACCGTGCCATAAGCCTCATTGCCCATCGAGCGTGAAGAGGCGGACTCTGCGTGTCCATGGTGCACATAGTTGTTGTGCATCGAAGGCATCAAGGGTGTTATCCCACCTCAAGGTTGTCAATGCGAGATTGATTGGACACTTACGAGGAGTTGAGGATGCACGCCATTCATAGCGCCGTCGAAGGGAGCTGGCATGTTAGGGACATCGATCTTGAAGTGCTTGGATGCATCCTCCATGCATGCTTCATGATGAACTGTGCCGGGCAAAAAGGTAGTTGTGCAGCACTGCAGAAGCTGGGCTCGGACTGGCTCGCGTCACGCGACGCGCGTCATGCGTGACAAAACGCGTTTACCGTGACATTTCGACTCTACCGAACGCCGCAATTGCTGGCTGCTCAACAAACACCGTCACTCGGTCATCTTGCGGTTTGCTCCTCCCCAGCTGGCAGCTCGCATACACTCATGACGTCGATGCACCCGCCCGGAGTCTCTGACATCATAACCTACCGTGACGAGAGTCTCGTTATGGTATCTCTCATCCTATATTGGGATGCCTTCTAGTATCCTCCCTCACATATATCGTCCGCCTCTGGCGGCGATGATATTCAACCTCTTCCACACCACCACACAGACCTGCAGTACGCTCGACAACCCCCGACGGCCTTTCTAGACCCTAGGTCGTTTTCCCCTGCGCTTCCGAATGTTCATCCCCAGAGTCCCCGCTCCGATGCTCGCTCGCGCACTCGCGACCTCCCCTATGTGCCTCGCCCACACGCAAGCACTACGCCACCCGTCGTCCCGTACACACTCTCATCTGCACCCAGCTTCGTCCTCCTCACAGGCACGCGAGGCGTTCCGCCGCCCGCGCGCATCGTTCTCAACAACCGCACAGCGTAAGGAGTACATTCCCGGGATACAGCGTAGGGTGGACAGGCTGCCGAAGGAGTACGTCCATGCGATACAGCAGGAGCTGCTGCAGGTGATGCACGAGAAACCAGAGGTTCTGAGTGCCGTGAAGGAGTACATGCAGGTTGCGACGAATAACGGTGCGTTGGTGTCGTCTTTGCTTGGCTGTGTTAACGTTTTAAGTGCCGAGGCTTACCGTGCTACGGTGTGTTGCGGCGTGCATGTCTACAATTGCAGGGATCGACTTTCCGGCACGGGCCATGCCAAGAAGCATGACCTTGCACCGGTTCAGGACGCAGAAGGACATATCCGAGAGCCGGAACAAGATGATCTTGGCATTCCTGACGGCGGGCATCAACATAGTATCTGAGGTCTGTCGTGGTCCGTCGGTCTTACGACTCTGTATCCAACTAACCCACCGACGACCACCGTATGGATTCCTACAGGCGATGGTTGTATCCTTGATGGAGATGCAGCATTTGGTCAAGGACTTGGAGTAAGTTGCAGAGAGAAGGTCCAGCGGTCCTCGACGTCCCTCGCATGTCGGCTTCGCAGCTCCGTCTGTGCGCAGTCTTGTAGCATACTTGTCGTATTCATCTCTGTATTGTATGGCTCTCCAGAAGAGACTGGACGATGCGCATCATTCTCCGAAACCCACAGTCCCTCATATATAACGCCTGTAGTAACCTGCGGTGCTGCCAGAAGCTACTGTCCCGACGACAACTGTGTACGCTGCTAGATTGGCAGCAGAAATCCATGCACTGATCCGAGGGCATGATCACCGAAAGCGTATGGTAAATCGATAAAAGAAGAGTTATGAACATGTGAGAGGTCATCTGGTCGCGGGTGATCGATGATCGCTGTGTTTACGGGGATGGTGGAGCAGAGAGAATTGGTCGATATATGTATATGCGTGAAACTACAGTGGTGCAATGCCCAGCCGGATGTCTTGCCTTGTTAACTCGTTTGCATCGCCGAAAGCACACACCGCCATAGAAGACGATATCAAGGTTCCTGCATATTCGGACATGAGAAACATACAAGTACAAGAGAATGTGGGTGGTAGAAGCCGGAGGGTCGGACCATCAACGTCAATGCACACGTCCATGGCATGGCGCGAGCGCTGGACACATTCGCGAGACAATTCAACCTGATCTTGAAGCGACAAAACACGTTCTACAGGACCTCCATGGCGCCCCACTCCAGCACTCGGAACACGCTTGCATCCCAAGCTCCCGGCCTCACGCCGACGGCCCCCCACCCATGGCCAGTCGACCTTCCCGACCCGTTCGCGCCATCGCCCACAGACTCGTCTCCTCGGCGGCAACTCCGCGGAACAACAGGCGGGTCGACTCGGTGTCACGTCCAGCTCCGCGGCATGCTCCGATAGGCACGCTGAGGGAGGAAGCGAAGCGCGACATACGGCTTCTTCGAGAGCGCGGGCAGCCAGTAGCTGATGAAGTCATTCCGCTTGAGGACCCTGTCGAGGTATGGAGCGAACGGAAGGAGAACGGCGGTAGGCGTATCAGGGGCAAGCGTCGGATTGGCGGAAAGACGAGGGAGGGACAATGTGACAGGATGAAGCACGCACATTCTCTCGTTCTGCACCCCATTCCACCTCGGAAGGACGCGGCGCTCGGGTCTCCACCTCGGGGACCAGCTCCTGCGGACGCCTGTAGGGACGCGAAGTGTTGTGTTGCGCCGATAACTTCTGGCAGCCCGGCGCGGATTGTCCAAGGTGTGCGAAGGAGGGATAAGTCGAGGTTGATAAGGAGCGGGGAGGCCGGCGGGAGGAGAGAGACAGAAGGGTGAGCGGGATGACCTCTGTTAGGACTTTCTGTAGCTCCTCCGCCAGTTCATCAATATTCAGCCAGGGGTCATCTCGATGATGTTGGGCAGCTATGCGGATGGAGGGAAAGGAGAGGCACATACAATCGCATGATGATTCGTCCAAAGCCGTACCACAAGCCTTGTCGTCCATCGAAAGTGTCGAGGGTGCTATCCCACTTCAAGCTTCAGCCTGAGGTTGTAAAGGCGGGACTGATTGGACACTTACGAGGGGAAGAGGATGTACGCCATTCATAGAGGAATGTGGACCTCGATGCATGATCAAGGCGTTGAGCTAGCGGTCATGGTTTCAAAACACCCTCGCCCCGCATACGTGGAAATCCACATCTCCAACTTTGCGACGGTCGAGGTGAGCTGGCACGTTAGGCCTGGAATCGATCTTGAAGTCCTTGTCGGATATTCGACTGAATGGTGTCATAGTTGGATGCATCATGCATGCATGCTTCATGAGTGAACAGTATCAGGCCGAGAGGGGAAAAGGTAGTTGTGCAGAGCAGAGGCGGAGAATGCGGACAGAGCACGCATCAGACTCGGGACAACTGGCCCGGCAGGAGTCCGAGACGTGGCAGGGGTGACACTGTGGTGAGGTGTGACTTGACGCGACCCGTCACCCATCACGGAACGCGTCCACGTGCCAATTTCCCACGGGCTGAGTTTACTGCCGCACGCTCCGAGTCAACAAACACTGTGCTCCTCATATGTATGCTTGCATCCCCAAGTATCCAGTTTGCTCCTCCCCTGGAAGCTCGCATACTGGTGTACGTTGATGCGCCAGCCAAGAGTGTCTGACGTCATAGCATACGAGAGTCCCGTTATGATGTCTCCCATCCCATATCGGGACGTCTTCTATTCGTCTCCCCCGCATATATTATCCTCCTCTGGCCGCCATAATGTTCAACTTCTTCCCCACCACTACAACCCAGTGCGCTCGACAACGCTCGACGACTTTCCCCAACCCAGATCGTTTTGCCCCTTCCACACCGACTTGTGTCGACATGCTCTACCGAACGTTGACTGGCATCCTCAGAGTTCCCGCTCCGACGTCTCGCATTGGTCCGCTCGCGACCGCCGCTATGCGCCTCGCCCACACGCAAGCACTACGGCATCCGTCCCTCTTGGCTCATCCGTGCCCGTCGCCCTGTGCACACTCTCATCCGCACCAGGCTCGGTCCTCGTCGCAAGTGCTCCGCTCGCGTGCGTCGTTCTCGACCACGGCGCAGCGTAGGATGGACGTGGACGTGAACGAGCTGCCGAAGGAGTACATCCAGGCGATACAAAAGGAGCTGCTGCGTCTGATGCACGAGAGACCGGAGATCCTGAGCGCCGTGAAGGAGTTCATGCAGGTCGCAACGAATAACGGTGCGTTGGTGTCGTTTTTCATTGGTCGCGTCTTAATGGCCCGGCTTACCGTGTGTGTGTTACGGCGTGCATCATGCATGTCTATGTACGACGTCCAGGAATCGACTTTCCCGCAGGGGTCGTGCCGAGCTACATGACCTTTTTGAGAATCACCACGCAGAAGGATTTCAGCGAGAGCGTGATGAAGATGATCCTAGCATTCATAAACGTGGGCATTGACATTTCAATCGAGGTCCGTCGGGATCGGTCTGCGTTAGAATTCGAGTCTTTCAAACCTAACTAACTAACAAACCACTGCCTCGGTCTCTACAGGAGAGGGCGGTATCGTTGATGAAGATGCAGCATCTTGTCAAGGAGTTGGAGTAAGTTGCAGAGAGCAAATCCATTGGTACCGGTCTTGTAGCATGATTAATAGTCGCATTCATTTCGAACTGTATTGTATCATGGATCTCGCCGAAAGAGCCTCGACGCCGGTCACATACGCGTTTCCCGATGCATGTCGGCCTTCCTGATACCTGAAACTTGCCGTGGCACTGTCCTCCCAGCTTTAGGAGATGATAAGCCGACGGCAACCTCGAGCCTGTGTATGCTGCTAGTAAATTGCTGGCAGAAAGTCATGGAGTTGTCAAGTTGGTACGGCAGTGAAAAGCAGGCGGTGGGATGTCGTGAACTTACCCCAGATGTCTTGCTTTGTTTGCATCGTAGAGCGCGCATACCGTCATCATAAGGACTTATGCCGTTCATCTGGAGATGCAGCCCATGGGCTCGGAGATGCTCGACGCGTTCGCGCACATTTCGACACGAGAAAAGTACAGGTACACGACGAAGGAGAGTGTGGGTAAAAACCGGAAGGTCGGTCCACCATATGTGCAGCGACCACCTGTGGACATATCGAACGAGTCCGCGAGACAATTCAACCCGACCTTGAAGCAACAAAACACGTTCTACAGGACCTCCATGGCGCCCCACTCCAACACTCGGAACACGCTTGCATCCCAAGCTCCCAGCCTCACGCCGACGGCCCCACCCAGTCGACCTTCCCGACGCGCTCGCTCGCCGCCGCCCACAGGCCCGCCTCCTCCGCGGCGACTCCGCGGAACAACATGAACACACGGGTCACGACGTCCGGGCTCGGCGCC
The DNA here is from genome assembly GCA_020736865.1 of Ganoderma leucocontextum. Lineage (NCBI taxonomy): Eukaryota > Fungi > Basidiomycota > Agaricomycetes > Polyporales > Polyporaceae > Ganoderma > Ganoderma leucocontextum. Next base: position 68,900 of record JAHKGY010000015.1, on the reverse strand, counting down.
ACGTCCAGCGCTGCAGCGCGCTCGTACGCACGCTGAGGGAGGAAGCGGAGCGCCACGTACGGCTTCTTCGAGAGCGCAGGAAGCCAGTAGGTGATGAAGTCGTTGCGCGCGGCGGTATGGAGGCTGAGCGCCTCGAGTGCGCGATCGAGGTACGGGAGGAGCCGGCCGAAGGGGAGGATGACGGCGGTGGGCGAGTCGGGGGTGAGGGACGGGTACGCGGGATCGAAATGCTCGCCGGCGCGAAGGTCGTTCTGGTCGAGGCTCGGAGGCGGGCTCGAAGGAGGACTCGGCGGGACGGCGTGGTTGGTGATCGCTTCCCAGAATAGGTACGAGAGCTCCAGCCCTGTGCCGCGCTCGACGAGGGTACCGTCGGGCTTGGCCGAGACGGACCAGGAGACCTGCTGTCCGCCGTGGTCGAGAGCCTTTGTCTCTGTCAGCGGGTAGATGTGGGTGAAGTTCCATTGGGGACGAGGCTGACGGAAACGGTCGCATCGGATATCGTGGAAGGAGGGAAAAGGTAGATGACCGGCTTCCCGCCCCTGAGCGTTTTTGCCGGGCGGGTCCTAGAGCTACCGGTGCTGTTAAAACCACGGCCTGGATGACAGGAGTTAGAAGACTCCTGTCATTTGGTTGAACATCACTTACACTGTCCTTCGTCCTCCTCTACGAGATCGCAGTAAATGAACCCGGTCTTAAGCTAGCGTACTCGGGGAGATCAGACTCACCATACACAGTCTCATCTCCAGAGTCACGGCTGCCAGTGCCCTCCCGAGGGATTCGGAGTAAAGTGACGACAGCTCCAGGGGAAAGGTGCCCGAGCGAGTCGTCGGTGATCTCGCATGTCATCCCGTCCACATCTCCCATCAGCACTAAATCCGCCCCCACTGGTCCGAGACGGAAGTAGGCGCATGCTTTCGCTTTGATGTCCTGAACGAAAACGATCAGCCATCGATTCAGAGTACTGTATATCATCTCGAGGTGGCTTGTGGCCCCGGCGCACCTGAACACTGGTCCGACTGAAAGCTACCGTGCGAGACTGCCACTTGATCACTATAGGCGCGGCGGGGGTGGAGTTTGGCTGTCCCATCGAGAGGCAAGTTCTACGGCACAAGGACTCAAGGGAGGGTCGAGCAACTAGCAGTGGAGGGATGGTCGAGACTAAGTGTGCGGGCCTCTGGCAGCTGTCTATAATAAGGTTCGTCAAGGTGCTACGGTAGAAGAAGCATGGAAGCATCCTAATGACGTTGACGCAATTGACGTTGATCCTCAATACGTACCTCGCGCTCCATCCCGGCGGTATGCTCACAGACAGTTTTTTTGAAGAAGCGCATACCACAAAGGTTGAAGGGAACGAGACGAGTGGAGGTCAAAGACAATGCTGATTTCTCCCAAACGTCGCGACGCAAAGAAGTGTCTAGGAAACCGTCAGAAGCATACAGCCAGAGAAGGCATGCCGGTTAGCCAGACCGCCCTCCGAACCACTGGTGAACTGCGCTGGGGAGGGGTACTCGGGAGGATCCTGAGATGCGACAGGTCCCCCGGGCCCACCGCCATGCCGATCGATGAAAAAGTCGACCGTATCTCCGTCCTGAATGATATTTTCGTCCAGGGATTGGTCGGGATCCGCGCGGGCACCCTAGAACATCGGCACAAGGACATTTTCCTGGATGTTCAGTTCACGGGCGATCGCAGCAAGGATTTCCCGGACCTTGTAGCTCGGACGGACGATGAATGTGAATGGATGACGATGACCACTGCAGAGACGTGAACGGAGTGGATGACTGTTTTTAAAAAGACGACGTACACATCAGCGTAAACGGTGATTTTATCGTCGCGCGGCTCTGACTTCATGTTTATGCCGCCCACGGCGCACTGAGGCTGGTTGTCAGTGCGAAAGAGCGGATGTCGAGAGGAATCCGGCATGGTAACTACCTCCGGTACGGATTGACGTTCGCCGGCAGTATTGGCACGCCGAGAGCCGTCACAGGGCGTTATGCCCCAACGAAAGCCCGTACTCCCTCGCCCAGGTGCTGGTGGTTCCGGCGGCCTATAAGTTGGGCCACGCTGGACAGACGGAGGAACAGCGCTCCCGTGGCCGTGCCTTTCTTCTCCCGGCTCTGCCCAAGAAATACGTCTGAGGGTGACGGTCGCATCCTCCGCAAGTAGGCCGAGGGTGCTGCTCGTAAGTTCGAGCTCTTCACCTTGGATCACGGTATTCATCTCGGTGAGTAGGTTCAAGCTTAGTAGGGACAGTCCACGATACCTATTCCTGTCCGCTGATCGCTCGGCAACTTCCCCTCCGCGAGTAGCTAGTGTGCGAGAATCCTCGTTCGGGGGCCAGGACGAGCCGGACTAAAGCGATTGTGCTGGCAAGCGAGGTGGGGAGGAAGAAAATGACGGGCATTTCCCCCAGTAGCTCAAGAGAGGCGCAATGTCTAGGTAGAGATGCGCTTAGAAACATAAAGGCTAGACGAGGATGATTCATGAACGGAAACGAAGAACATACCTGGGATTTGTGCATGCAACGCGTACGGTATGATTCTCATCTAATGCAGATGATCACGCTGGCCAGTGTCCCAGGACTAGGTTAACTGGTAAAAGCAGCATTCCTAAGGGCAAGCATGTCGAGGATCTCAGGTAAAGCCAACCCCTAATAAGCGTTTGCGAAACCATGGTCGTCGGGTCGGGTGGGTTGACCGTTGCGCACTGCACTGCCAGTTGTCACACGATTATTCGGGGCGCTTCTCCTCGTCGTCCTAGAGCGTCGCTGGCCATCCACATTTTTTTCCTCAGATATCATGCTGCTACGTAACCTCTCTCGCATCCGGTGATGCCTATATGTCCCCGAACTCTTCCGCGGTGTTCTAGATCGTGGATGTGTACCGGATACGTCCCAAATCCGGCGACCTGCACTAGACTCGCACTTAGCGCCGGCGAATTGGGGGTTCTGGACAGTTTGGAACGATGGCGAGTTCTTCTGTTCTCCCCCTCGACTAAGTACGACGTTCTGCTGGCCAGCTCTCTGCCTCTTCCTCACCTTCCTTCATTTCCGCTCCGCCGCCATGGCATCGGCTCACCAGGCACCGTGGCTCCTGCTTCTCGACCGGCTGGCCGCGCATCTCCATGTGCACAAGTGCGACAAGCCCGGTGAAAAGGACAGAAAGGCGAGGAACAAGAAGTTCGTGAAAGTCCTAGAGGACGTCTGTGCCGTCGTGCGGGACGCGGAGAGGAAGGCATCCCCGGAGTTCGCGGAAGTCGTCGAGAAGGCGCACGGGATGCTTAATGACGCCCTCCGGTACGCATATAGCCAGGCTGGCGGCTTCTCGTCCATTACGACTTTCGCACACTCCGAAGACGAGCCGTTCGTGGAGGACGCGCTGGAGCATGCTGGTGCGTACATATAGCATCTTTGTTTGCCGTATCATCTCAGCAATCTTCCAGGTTCGGACATCCTCGATACTTTCCTCAAGGTGTACGCAACACTGGTGAAGCCCGGAGCCGGTGAGTATCGCTTCATAGTTCACGGTTGTGGCGGACAAAGGGCTGGAGAGATGGAGATCCCTTATAACGTACATTACATGTTTTGTTTGACGCTTCTTGTCGAATGTTAAATGCTACCGAACGTTTCTGTGCCCATACTGACGTGTCTGCCTACCAGCAACACCAAAGCTGCCTGCTTTTGCACGCATCCGCCCATGGACGAAATCCCCGCGGCCTCATCCACTGACAACACGGCTGTCGCGCTTTCGCGGTGGATTCGCCCCCTCCGCAATTCCAGATACACCTGTAGCCCATACCATTTACCAGGCTCGCGCTCAGCTCACCGTCGATAGCACTATACCCTCCGTTCCTTTCGAGATGTCCATATCTTCCGGCGGTTCTATCCTCGCAACAGCCAGCGGGAGCGGGTGGAAAGCGCGCGAGCCAGTCTTGCACTATTATGTCCTCAACGACCAGTCGGCAAACTTCCTCGAGAGCATGACGATGGATCCCGGGCTGTCAAGCGTCCCGCACTACGTCATGACGGACGAATCGCGCAACCTACTCTTCCTCGCCGACGACAGCCGGATAAAGTCGTTCTCGTTCGCGGCAGAGGCGTCCGGAAAGGTCCCGAAACGCCTCCCGAACGTGCACACCATGAACGCACAGTGTGGTTGCAGCGGTCCGCTCGCCGTCCTCCCTAACAGCCGTCTCGCACGCGCAGGTGAAGGCAAAGTCGCGATCTGGAACATGGACTCCCTCGAGACCCACCAGGACGCGCCCGGAAAGCTCATCGGGGAGGGCACGCTCAGCCTCGACGGCAGTTCGCGCGCCGACCCCAGCGCAGTCGAGATGTCCACCGGCAGTCCCCCCGACGCGATCGTCAGGCTCGCCTCCGACCCCTCGCTTGTCCCCGCGGTCTGGCACCTGCACGAGCCGAGCGGCCAACTTCTCTGCGGCGAACACGCGGAGCAGTCCGGAGGGTATGCGTGCATGTCCGTCGACATCGAGCACGGGGGCCGCCGCGTCGCGCGCTATCTGGGACATGGGGGCGAGGTTAAGAGGATCGCGACGAGCGCGGGGGACCCGAACCTGTTTGCGACTGCGGGGAGCGACGGCTACGCGAGGCTGTTCGACGTGCGGAGGCCGCTGCCAGTGTTCACGTTCAACACGGGCCTGCAGCGCGAGGCGTGCAACGACGTCGTGCTGGTGCACCCTGATGGCATCCCGAGTGAGTACTTCTTCGCTTCCCGCGCATTCACAGATATGACAGAAGCTGAGATCGAATATTGTCCCATGTCCGTGCAGCGCTGTTCACTGCGGGCGACGTCACGCAGCAAGTCAAAATGTGGGACATCCGCGCCGAGGAGTGCGTGTACGAACTCGCAACAGGGAACAACGCCGTTGCGGGCCTCGCGTGGGACGACACGCGCTCCTCGCTGTACGTCGCCACAGAGTGTCGGTACATCAGTCGGTTGGGCCTTCGCACCGGTTATCGTCGCGCACGCATCCCGCGCTGGGCGACGTGGGCAGCAGTCGAGAAGGAGTACAAGACGTACAAGGAAGCGGCGAAGGAGGGTATTGTGCAAGAGGAGTATGGCGGGAAGGACTACCCCGACGTGTACGATGCCTATTCGTACCTAGACGAAGACGAGACGGAGGGAGAGGAGAGCGACGACGACGACGAGGCGGATGAGGAGGACGTGGACGAGGCGTACTCGGCGGACATGCGCTGGCCGACCAAGTGCTTCCATAAGGAGAGCTTCTTCGGGTACGCCTATGATGCTGGCGAACACGCGCTTCGTGAGTCGTCACCTCTTTCGCGTCTCAGGTGTTGCAGGCTTGCTAACGTGGCATTTGCGGGCAGTTCGCTGGCACTTCAAGGATACCCCGGACATCACCCAACTCCCAGCGAGCACGAGTGCCGATGAGTAGTAGACTGATACCCCGTCTCCGCACCAATACCCAGGCACCGACCTCCGACCACCACCACTTCATGCACGTCGCCCTTTGCATCGGCGGCGTTGTGACACTAGCGACACACCATCTCAGTATACCCACGGTCATTCCTATCTTTATGCCTTAACGTCTTGTACTTTCTTTCATTGTTTGTTGTACCTTACATGACAGACATCCCCACTGATGGACCACCTAACGGACTTCCCACTAGCCAGCATCCGTTATATCCTGGCTTCGACCCACAATCGTTACTTTACACACACTCTCGTACTTTGTTGCACTCTAGCGGATGCATGTCATGGATTCTGCACTGACTAGTACTCGATTGAACATGAGGGCATCTATGATCTGGACCAACCACTGGGACTGGGAGCTTGCACTCAAGAATTTTAAGAAAGAAAATGCTCCGTTCTTCCTTCCCCGCGCAAACCTACATAAAGTACAAGCCCGCGGCCAGCCATCGGCAAGGTCCGGCGGGGTTTAAAACCTGTGCCCTGGTATGCAGCAGCAACTTGAACCGCCTCGTACTCTTCTCTCCGCGCCGCGGCTGCCAAGCACCCAGTTCGCGACGCCCCGCCTTTTGTACATCTCAACGGTCTCACGGTAATCTTTTCAATAATATGGCTAGTGTGTCGCGATACTCATCGAGCCTCAGCTTACCCTGACGCGGACAGCGCCGTCATCCTCAAACAGCACCCACTAACCAGAAACAGGGTTCTTTCTATAACCCTAGTACCCCCTGCACAATAGCTCAATATCACGGGTATCGGTGGGGTACTGAATTTGGGTGGGTAAATCCGGTCTTCTAGTCGTGTATCCCAGTGCTGATCCTGCGAAAGCAGTTCGGGACGAACCCCATAGCCTCAATAGCCACCAGCATATATGCGCGTTTACTATCAGTAAGTCACTTGTCGCTGTATGAGCTTCAAGTCTACGAAGCATTGCTGAAATGCCACTGTAGATGTATGACCAACCGGCCAATATGACACTGGAGGCCTCGCCTGGTTCCTCCCAACACTGGTGAATATCGGAACCGTGGGGCTGCTGACGGCGGATTCTGTCGGATTCCGGCGGATTCTGCCGTTTTCCGCCATCGCACTGATGGCGGGCCGGTGACCTCCTTGCACCCGTTGTACCCTTTAGTCTACACACCCAATTGTTGATTTTGTCCGCGGACGTCCGTTTTGACCAGATCTGAAACAGACCTCCGTGATAGCATCCGGCGGACCTCCCCGCAGCAGGCATCCTCCGAGCTCCATCAAGACGCTCTCTGGACGTCCATGCACGTGATCACATGCCCCAAAGCCCATTTACGCACTTTCAACCCTTCCATCCCGCTTTCCGGGAGAAGTGCAGTCGATATAAATGTTGTGGGACAATGCGAGCGAGGCTCTGCATTTTGCGTCTCCGAGAAACCTGCGTTTGAGGGGGCAATTCTGTTTTTGATGGTATTGACCGTAATTGACGCTAGCTTTTCAGAAGCGCCTTGCGGACGTCTGTTGAGATCTGGACGAAAAGGACGTCCTGCGGACGTGCCGGGCGTGGTCCGTGGTGCCCCGGCAGGAGGTACGCCGGACCTAGCCAACCGACCTCCGGCGGACAAAATCGCAAATTGGGTGTGTAGCCCGTCGTACTTACAGACTGGCTCAGGGCTGGCCGCATGGCTCGCTGACATTTCGGGACAGGTAACAAACAGGTAACCTGACGGCGTCCCCCATGTTCTCCCAGTCCGTGTGCGAGTGGCACTTACACGCCGCACAAATCCTTTCCCCGGGGCGGTGGGGTGCATAACCTCAGTGAGAGGCTGTGAACGCGACGGGTTGGCGCACACACCCCGCGCGGGGTAGACCCCGTCGCGCGCCGACAAACACACGCTGGATCGGAGGGAAGGGATGTCCGGCAAGTCCGCGCGAGCGGTAGCAACACGCCGCATCATACCTTTACCTCCGGGGCGGGGTAGCGCTTAGACACAGCGGGTGGGAGACAACGCGCCAGGATGACAAGCACACGCCCTGCGCTGGCGCGCAGCAGCGCACTCCCGTCGCGCGCCGACAAACACACGCTGGAACGCAGCGAAGGGATGTCCGACACGGAAACTCAACCATTGCGTAAGAACACTCACTGAGGGGCACACTAACGCACCTTAGAACGAGATGGCGATCGCTTGCAGCAGTTGAGGCCTTCGGGGAGAGCAGGTGCAGGCATTCTAGAGAGGGAGACCGCGCATGTTGAGGAATGGATGCACACGCCCCACGGACGTGTATTCCCGGCCGAGAAGAGTGTAGTGACTCTGGAGGAGGGATGGATAATGCGCGGACGGATGCCACGAGTGCCCCCCTCGATATGTCGCGCCCATGGAGGGATGGCGGACGTGCCTGGCTAATCACAGCAGGAAGCCTGGTCGCATACAGAGGGAGGCCGCACACGCTGATGAACGCATGGCCACGCCCCGCGGATGTGTGTTCCCCAGCGTTGAAGAGTGTACATTCGCGGAGAATTGGGGAGCACTCCGACGCACGCGATAAATGCCCCTCTCGATACTGGCACCCACAAAGGTACGTCCACAGTGCGAGAGGAAGATGTCCGTCGTGAAGGGATGAACCAATGCCGCGTAGGGGCGGCCGCACGCGGCGAGACCAGACACGTGCATCGCGGATGGATCAAGCAGACGCGCGGAGGATAGACACTTGCGGCAAGAGGCAAAGCACACAGCGTCGTTCAGATCTATCTGTGAGAAGGGGATCCACACGCGGCGAGATTGAAAACATATTTTCTAACGCGTCATGCAACTGTGGCGAGATGAACAGAACAGAAAGATATGACGAAAGAACTTTTTGCAGAAGGCGCGTCCGGGACTCGAACCTATAACCGGATAGATAGCTGGCGCCGGCAAAAAAGCGGCAGCAAAGACCGCTGAGCCACTAATACTTAAAGACCTCGAAAGGGCTATATGCCTTATACAGTCTGACATCTCACCACATTTGGAAACGGCTAGCGCCCCGCGGTACTATCTGGGAATATGACTTATGTAATAAATGGGTGCGCTCGAGAAAGGAAGTACCAATTCAGGTTGTGGACACCGAGGAACAGCGGACGTTCTTCTACACTTCTAATGTATACATACATTTGGTTTCCTGGGGCTTAGCCTCAATTTTCGACAGCGCGAGAGATCTGCCTCTCCCCCCCAACGTCCTTCATCCCCCCTCTCCCCTCTCAACTCGCCATCCTTCCTCTCCCTCCCCACGGGTCCCACCGTCTGCTCTGTTTTCTCCTACTCCCTCAAACCTCAAATGACCTACAGCGCGGGAAGACTACAATATGGCCATCATCGGCGTTGTTATTGGTCAGGCCGTTGTATTGGGAGGGGGAGCACTGGGCGACGTGACGGCCAATGTTCACCGTATCATAGCCATCGTCTGGCTGGTGAGTGGTATCCCCATGTGCATGCTGCACCGGGCACCTGACAATCTGCAGGGCGGTGAGGACGAAGGGGGATCGACAGGCGACGTGACGCCCAACGCTCGCGTGGTCATACGCAGCGTCGTGATTGACAGCATGGAGGAACCGCTCAGGATAGCAAGGCGGTGCTTAGGACGTCTCTGGTGAGTCATGTCCACGTGTGGGGTGCGGCACAAGGCGTCTGACGCGTTACAGGGCGGTCAGGACAAAGAGGGCCACGACACCATGCATGTTGATGACCGGACATCCCGATGGTCGATGTTAGCGCGAACTCCACTGCCAATGTTGCCGACGACGCGATGGACACCGGCGAGGATAACTGAGGCGGCCTAACCAGGTAAGCCCATTTTGATCGCCGCACGCTCTTGGCCTCACATGCGTCTGGCATTACAAGACATCGGGATCATTCCGATACCCTCAAGGCCAAAGGCGTACTCGGAGATCGAAGGTGCGTTCCCCCGTCCGCACAAAGTACAGTCCCTGAGTGCCGCACTTCCTTGTAGTGCCCAATGCTGTTCACGTCCCGCTCACCTGTCCAAGCCTTCATCATGCCCTCGTCTGATATCTTGATGCCCCCATGGGGTATGCACATCTTGTCGTCTATCTTCCATCATTGCACTGTCTTTGCTACTGTACATTTGCTATCGTTCTGTCAGATTATGCTTTGTCGTTGCTGTATATTTCCGCTCATTGTCATACCCATGCACGTCATCGGGATTCCTGTAGCATACCTATCGTTCTCATTGCTGTTGTCGCCGCGTACTCATGCTATGTCCTTGCTGTGTTTGCTCGCTGATGCGTACCGTTTGTACTGCGCATATGCTATTGTCGTTTGCAACATGCTGTGTTTGCTCATGTGGCAAACCTGTGATCTGTGCATACTTGGTGCAGCTCACTTACGGCCAGAATGACAGCCATGGCCAACAACGTAGACTCGCTTCATAGCTCCAGGCGGAGGCGACTTCCCGGCGGCACCAGCCCTGGCCCATCTCTAGTCGCCGGCGACCTCGCCGCCTCCAGCCTGCAATCCCCTCCCGCCAAAACCCGTCCGCGCTGACGGTCTGATCGCGACTGTCAGCTGACCAGTTGACAGACGGGCTCGTCGTCGACCCAAGTAATAGTCGCTACGGAGCGCACCGATGCCGCTTGCACCGTCACAGCGGTGTATCCAGCGTGCCATCCAGGTGGCACACTCCCCATCTTGCCCCCCCCCGTCCCTCTCCACTTTGCCTATCGCGTATCCATGCCTCCTGTATATAGACCGCCGTATTGCAGATGCTATTCGCGACGCTTACCATGTATTGCCGTGACTGCTGATGCTCTCAGGAGCTCTCGCTATAATAGTGCAGCTTATAGGAAACTTCACGGAGGTTGGCAACACGATGCCAGTGAGCCAGTGTCTCAGCCGGACGAGGCCTACTAGCACCATGCTGCGAACTCACGACGGCGTACGTTTCTCATATCCCAGCGTGTTCGCGATTCCGGGCAGTGTGTTTTTGATATCGCGCAGTGCGTTTGTCATCTCGCGACTTGCGTTGGTGCTCTCGCCGGAGGGTTGGCTCTCTCTCCATGTGGTGGTGAGCTTATCGGGAAGTGGCGCTCCACTCACCACGTGCCGTATGTTGACAAGTTCCCGGGCACATATGGTCCTCTTGTCTGGCGCCGTATTTGCCGAGATTCTAGTGGGTGTTCCTCATCTGCGGGGTCTGTGCGGGTTCCCCGTCTAGCGGTGTACAACCCGTGCGGCATGTAAGTGAGAATGACCTTGTCAGGCAGCACACAGGGTCAGGGCTTCACGCATTTGCCTGACATCGGGGAGAGCAGAGTTGACGGACGAGGGTTTGTGTGAGACTGGTTTGAGGATTAGACAGTTCAATCGTTATCCATGGACCACAACACTCCTTAAGCTCACGCGGTGCAGTGACTTTGCTCACGGCAGCGGAGCAGGGGCTAGCTATCTGAGGTAATCACTTGAGCGTGGGCGGTTTCAAATACTGTTCGAACTCACGAACTAATATGTATATGTCGGGCGGTACCCTCGTTGAGGATGGCGATGGCGACCAACACGAAGGCAAGGGAGGAGCTTGCGGTGCGGTGGGAAGCGTGCATGGTCATCGTCCATTATCTTTTTGGGCAGTTCCAAAGTGCTGAGACACAAGCGGACTGGCGGTTTGGACCTAGTCTGACACGGACTCAGAACATAAGGATGAGCTTGATGCATGTGGACGGTTGGGGTTTACTCGCGCTTGGTTGAATTGCTTCACTTTCGATATTCACAGCACCCACCGCAGAGACTTTTCACCCAGCGCCTAGACCCCGGTTGTCGCCGGGTTTTGCAGTTGAAAGGTTTGATCTTTGCTACTTTAGGCAAGCAAAGCACCAAAGGTTGGGGTGTGCATTTCATCTGCTTGTGGCTGTAGCTTATTAGATTGCCGGTCTGACACAATGCTGTGCTTTACGCGGGGCATGGCCGCAAACAAAAGAAGGCCTGGCTGGCCTGGCAGAAGCTGAGTTCATGTATCCATAGGCAATCCATAGGTATTAAAATGCACCATCGGGCAGGGTTAGGTCCGTACAATCCCCTCCACGTAAATGTCTGCGCTGACACGCGGACCGTCTGATCGAGACTCCGGGAAAGGTTTCTCATCTCCCTCCGAGTCGTCTCGCTTCCCGGTCCATCTGGCGGACTATTTTTATGGGTGGACATATCCGCATGCGTAGCATGGTTTACCCGCAGCTGATTCATCCACACGACTGTGACAGTTCTGACATGACGCACTGATGCACCCAGAGGGGCATGGCCTTGGATGTCTGTGCACCAATAGGCACGTTAACGGTGCACCTCCACGCAGCGTGCGAAGTGCGCCGCGCCATGTGCGTGGTCAATCTTTGTGGCGAGTGTCTCTCCACCGCGCCGAAGAGTTCTGTCCCCAGCGGGTGGATTTACGCCCACGACGCGGCACTAAAGCTCGCCCTCACTTCGGGTGGGCGGCTCCGGATCACATCAACATAGAAGAAAACAGGAGAGTGGGTGGATAAGGTCACTCGGGTGTGCTGCGGCTCGCCGTTTGTCTCCCTTGCCGCCTTGTTACACATCTCCGTCATCCTCGCTTCTAGTCGTCATGATCACATTGCCGACGATCCTCTTACGCCTGGGGAAGCATGAAGAGCTCTTCGCTAAGCTGAACTACGACAGTCTGGGCCAGTTTTTCGAAATCATATTCCGATATATGCCCAGGATTCTCACATCAGCACCTCGTCGTCGGAGGGGCCTACCTGTGCTCGCTCAGAACATTCGCGATGTGCTTGCGTTGAACTTGGCATTGTCGCATGCGGCGATGTGGAAAATTTGTGGCGGCAACTGGCGACTTGTTATTGAAGGAGTACAATACCCGCGAGAATGCTGGGGAGCAGTCGAACGTGGATGAGGCTCTCGGAAGGACCGCGCCCCAGTTTGGTCTCGGTGCGTGGGACCATATGCCGAATGGGTACCGTAGCTCATGGTCTGCAGGCGTCGAGGTGATGATCGCACCTATGAGATGTTGTATCAACGAACATTGTCCCCAGCGTGGCCTTCCGTTAGGCGGCAATCGGAAGGAGTTCATGGGAACTTTGTTCACGCATGGTAGAGGTGTGCTGCCGATACAAATTATTACTTTGTACTGCCGCGGTAGGCCCTATTCTCCTTTGGCGCACACTCGTACGCTCACACGCAGACATGGATCAGGTTGTAACACGACGTACCGGGCGAACTACTACGTGACCAATGCCGATTCCACGACCGCGGTCCGCGAATACTATCAAGGTGTTCCGAAATACCTTGAGGTTACGCAGCACTCCTATGTAGACGCGGAGTTGATCCAGTTGTTCAGGCATCAAATGGCATTCTCGCAGTGCGGTTTTCTCTTTCTGTTTTGAACTCAAGTGCAGCCACTCATGCTTGATCTAGCGCGTCGGGGGATGGATGTGCCAAAATTTACAACCTGGGCCTTCGGAAGTTGCCATAGAAACACTGAAGATGACATCCGAGATCGTCTGGAACACTTTCTACATTCAGGCACTCCTCGTTCATCACACGCGGCGAGATTCCCGTCTGCAGCTTCCGCACCATGGCGAACAATCGGACCGTCTTGCCGCTGCATTGAAGACTCGAAATGAGCAGATGGTTGGCGTTGGGCAAGCTGAATGGGCCCATGCGTGCGATGTATGCGAAAAGATTGTGAAAGTCGAGGATCCCGTCGGTGGGGGTGACTCGTGGGGTGAGTTCCACGTCGATGATCTCACAATTGCCGAGATTAAGATCATTTCAGGGTGTGTATCCGCATGCGTCATGGACGGCGTGTGTATAGGCCACCCTCGTTGCCAGGTCTATCACTGCATAGAGCACCTGCAGTCTCCGCGGGATAGGTACTGCGAGGTTCATCGAGCATTGGATTCAGTCTGCGCATTGCAGGGCTGTGATCTGCCTTGTACGGATGGAAAGCGGACGTGCAGCACTCAGAGCCATCGGAGGGTCGAGGATGAACGCCGCCAAAAGGCGCGCGATGTTCAAGCTGAAGCAACGTATGCAGGCCAGGGATGTGGCTTCCAGCATCCGTGCAGTTTCTTCCTTAGATCCTTCAGAATCGCTGCTCGACGATCCGGACTTGGACGATCCCACCTGGACCTCCAATGTCGAACGCAAGCCAAAGAACAAGCGACAAATGAAAATTAAATCCACACTCACTCGTCGGTGGACTCATAACGAGCAATTGCTCGTGCGTCCTTGTGGGGTCGTCATCTCCCGGGCGACGTTCTACCAAGCAGAGTCTCTTCCAAATTGCAGGGTGAGTCGCGGTGGCCATGATATGTGCTCTGACTTATGCCGTGTTTAGCTCTTTCTCAACGCCACCTTCTCCAAACACTTCCCCCGCACGCTGCCATCGTTTGTGTTCTTCGACAAGAATTGTCAGTTGCTGGCCCACCTCGTCAACGTCGATGATGACCATCTTCTCCACATGGGTTTCCCGGTGGATGTGTTCCATGCGGTCAACAAGCACCAGGAGTCTGATGACTACTGTCAGGAACACTGCAATCCGGCGGGGTTTCCCGAACTGATTGACGATGACGAACAGTGGATCTTTAACTCCTCGGTATGCGAGCAAGTCAACGTCTGGTTTGCCCAGTTCCTGCCTATCGTCCGGGAGATGTCCGAAGTGCACTTCAACTTCTTCCTCGACGAGATGCTCACCATGCATAACGAGGACAGGGTTGCTACTTTGGCCCGAACTGGTCAGCGTCCTCGCCTGGTCCCCGTGGAGGAGCTCATGGCTCCTATCAATATGTAGGCTTACACTTACCGGTCAATATGTGAGTTTTCCATACGCGCTTGATATGTAGTTGTGAAATGGAGAAGCACCTGGTTCTGACACACGCCTGACGTCAGGTTCTGCCACTGTATCTGATGGCACCGCTATTACATACAAGTCAATTTGGCTTGGCGTCCTTAACAAAATGTTTGTATGTGAATTCCCAAGACGCCTGCTCCACCTTCTGCGTGAGCTCCCCCGCCTTTTTCTGTCTCCTCAGCTTATCCTTCCATTGACCGGCGTTGAGTGGTCCTACCTTTCTGTCGTGGATTTCCTTCAGCCGGCGTCGAAACCAGGTTTCATCGGATGATGTCCAGATCCCCGCATAAGAAGTTCCCTTTACCCATGCCGAGTGCTTCGGCCACCACCAAGTGTCTTCGGTTTGATATCCTCACCCTATCATTTTCCTGATTAATTGCTTTCTGGGGAAAGACTCGTTCATGCTTACCGGTATATACCCTCACTACACCGGCTATGACATCCAGCTCGGCGACGGACAAGGCGTCATCGTAGTACCCTCCCCCTTGGGAATCCTCAGTGACGGCTTGGCAATGTTCAGCCAGACCACTCGGCCCATTCTGCAACTCCTCGAGGTGGGACATGGTGGCGCCAGATCGAGTACTTGCCAGTCACCTCCATCATGATCGCCACACAATGCCGCCCTTGAGCCATGCCGCTCGTGAGTGTGGACGCTGGGAGAGCTCGAGGATGCGCTGGTAGTACGTGTCGTAGTCTGCGAGGGTAGGCCTTTCTCCCTTCTTGCGCCAAGGCGCTCGCAAACGCCGTACAGGTGGCCTGGGGTTCCTCGAGATCAGCTGCTCAGGTGCGCGGTCATGCCATATCCCCGTCCGGACAGGGATCCCCGCAACAACCAAGTTGATCAGGGTGTCGGCCCTCATGTCCGCTTCGTGCAGGCGTCGAGCAATCAACAGGGCACCCATGGGTGAGGTCAGGAGCGACCACGTTTGAGTGTCAGAATCTCGCATGAACGTCACCAACACCCAACGGAGGGTGTCATCTGGATCGATCCTTTCGTGCGGAGCCCTTAGGTGCTGTAGCGAAATGGATAGACGAGGATCCGGGCCTTATCTCCTAAAAGATATGCTGGATGCCGTGAATCCAAGTCCCAAGTGAACTCGAGGGCTCGAGACTTCAAGTCACCATCCATGACTGCGGACACCCACCCTGCGATGCATGTTTTGATCGCTTCGTCTGCGGGAATCCTATCCTCGGTTTCCCCAAATAAATGGCACAGGTCATCTGCCCATTTCTGGTAATCGATGTTGGGGAAAACACGTGGGTCGACGACGGTGATACCGTACCAAGAACGCAGGAAAAAGTTCTCGGGGATGGTGACGTCTTCAATCACGCGTTCTTCTTCTCGAGCGGGGTTCAGAAGAACGTGTTCATCAAGAAGGACCACACCATTCGCAGTCGGAGGTACAGGGTGTGCGCGCGCCGGGCGCGAGCCGTCGACGATGGCTCGTATCGTCAGGGCTGGATGCGCCAATGGCTCGTCCTGGGAGGTGTCCCACCCTTCCGGGAACCAGAGATCCCACTCGTTGAAGAAAGTGTTGTATCGCCTGCAGCGAGCTGGGTGCACCATCCATATGCTCCTGTAAGCCGAAGGAGGGATGGGATGGCGGTATTCATATCCCGCCCATCGGGGTGGCAAATCGGGAAATATGAGTTGAGGTTTGAGCCACAGGTACACACGAGAACGACAGTAGGGGGGAAAGCCCGTGTCGCTTGCGCCAGTCGTGCAGCGACGCCAGTGTTTCTGATGCTGGGTCTCCTGACGTTCCTGATCGGGACGGTACCGATCCCGACGAGCGAAGAACTCCTCTCGTGTCTCACCGGGCAATTGATACGGCCCGAAGGGGGGAGTGCTTTCGTCGAATCCGGAATAATCCGGGAGCAGGCGCGTCTGCGAATTGCGGCATAGAGAGACAACACGTGGTTTGCCCGACGGAAGGTGGTTGAGAGCGAAGGCAACGTCCCGGGGTGAAGGAGGGATAAACGCATTCATCCAAGGATGATCGGCAATGCATCCGTTGATGGCGGCGGGGTCACGCCAGTGGATAAAGACAGGCACATTGGCCGCTCGAAGGACGGGGGCTATCGGTAGCCATGCGCACTGACTTGGATCCAAGACAGTACCGACGCGGAGATTGATGGAAAAGTCGCAGATCACGGAGTCGGAGATCGCGTCAATCCAGGACGATGGCACTTCCTTTCGTCGCAGGAATACGACCCAATCAGGGACCGCGGTTGCGGTGTCGTAATCGTAGTGCACAGTTTTCACCGCTGGAATTGTGCCTTGAGACGGTCCGGAAACTGCCAAGAGCGACCGCCAGCGCGCATCGCGCGCAAGGATTTGGAAGGCTCCATGGGAGGCGGCGAATAGAGACCTCCGCGCGCGCTGGGAAGTACGGAGCTTCGGTACTCGTAGTCCTCAGGAGGAGGCCAGTGTTCCTGGTAACGAATCGCATAGCGTGCCGGCGTCCATAAGAGCTCTGTTCTGTGGATGTGAGGAGCAGGTCGGAGATGTGCAGAAGTCCCTTCTCTAAACCAATCCAAGTGTTCCGGATGTCATCAGGTAACGCCCATCCACCTTGGAAATGCGTGGGCGCCAGACTGGACGGATGCACACATAGTCGGCAAAGGAGCGGGTCGGAGACTGGGAGCTTGTGCAGCAAGAATGGGATTTCTGGATACCTGTTGATACTAATTCGGGCGCAAGAGGCTTCCGAGCGAGCAGTTGGCAAGAAATCGGGATCGGTGGTGGTGGCTATGGGGTGGATGATCGGAGAGCATTGATGACAGTGTATATTCGCCGATTCTCATCAGCAAACGTGTAGAGCTCATTTCGCCTGTAATGTCACGTTCAGACATTACTGGTGATGCTGTGCCGTGGTCAAACCTACCAGAGGTCTAGGGCCATGATACTTCAGCGAGATTTCAGCGTGGAGATCAGCAACAGTGATTCCTGCGCTGGGCGTCAGAGAGCTCCTTAAGGGGATCGCGAATGCGATGGATGAGATACCTTGAACACAACCAATGCGAGGCGGTTCAGACTCCAGGGTGTTGTTCGAGGCGGACACGCGATTTGTAGCGAGATGGAGAAGGGTGTGGGCGGCTGTGGGGGTCTGATGTTGGTGCTGCGGTTCATGTATTTGGTTGTCGGTTGCTTCACGTTAGACTTCTTATCAAGGTATCTCGTTCAAACTTATGTCCTCGGATGGCACCTGGATGGCACGCTGCAGCTCAACGCCTCGAGGCCGGCGCAGGGCATGCCATCATGTCATTGTGACAGTAGTCGTGCTGACGGCCACATCGCTCTGATGGAACGGGTTCTTTTTAGCTCGGTTAAGTACAGATAAGTACTACCCGGACAAGAAAGGCAATGACGTTCTGATGCAAGCTTGTGGGACACATGGTGCTCTCGGAGCTTGGCGCTCAGGCACCATGAGAGTGCGAATCTGAACGACCGCCGGAGTGAGACGCCAAGGGTTCTGTAGTGTAAGTAGTCATTTCAATAACCTCCGTTCTCCGTTCTCCATCCACCAAGAGACGTTGGAATTGTCCAGAGCACCATTGCCCTTCTGTGGTGCATTGAAAATGCTGCAATGCATGGCTCTCCATAAATGTAAGAGGCCGTGACCGACCCGATAAAAGGCGGTCAAGGCATGATCTGATGATAATCAGGAAAGCAGTTGCCCTGGCTCCACTCGCCCCCTAGTGTCGGGCACTCTGGCGCAAGCATTCGATGGAGACCGTCGAAGGTGGCGCGCGCAGAACGCACCTGTTCAAAAGCGCGCACTTGCGGTGCCTCCGCCGCAATCCTCGCGACATCTGCCCCATGGGCGAAAGCAATATCCCCGCTCTGCGTCCTAATCCCGAAAGCCTCCCTTTCGTGGCGGTGCTGGGGTCAAGACAATGAACGAGCAAATGGGCAGCGTGACACTTGAAGTACACCATCCGATGTCAGTCCTCTCATGGTATGTCATCCACATCGCCAGGCAAGCTCGCATTCAACCCAATGTCGTCATTAGATTGTATCCCTTGCACGGCAGAGGCGACACCACAGGAGGGGTGGATCAGTACTTGGGATTCGATCTGCGACTGGCCGGTGCCACTGCTCTCACGGAACCAGTGGTTGCTGCTCTGGACATTGTGTCGAACCCTCCACTGGATTTCACAAGACATACATGGCGCGCGCGGCGCAGCGTGGCCCACATTCATGAGAGGCTACCTCGTCCTTGGCGGGGTCGGCCATCACTTCGGCTTAACAAGGTCCATCAATGGCGACCTGCTGCTCCCGTTGTTTATGACTTGGGTTCGGAGCCATATACCGGTACGTCTCCACGTCTCCACCATCGGTCGTGACATTCACGTTTCCATGGCAGAATGCTCTCTCGGGGCCGTGGCCTGATTTTCAACTCCTGTTTGCGTTCCCCAGAGGGCCAAACAGGCCGCCAACGGCAAAGAGGCGAGCGGAAGCAAGGGCATGGACAGAGGGCATGACTGGTCGGGATTGGGATGGTCGCGCGCGTGTTTGTTTCTATGTACTTTTCTCAGATGGTTCCGCTGCAGTTCCTACTACAGAAGTGGCTGTTCCGTGCCTGACACGCGCACATGCATCCCCCCATCAGTTTCCAAATTTCATGCGCCATAACATTTTCCCCTTCCGCGGAACAGGTCAGCGCCGCGGATGGGAAGCGAGATGAACAGGTCACCCGTGTTGGGAAAGGCTTCCTGAAGGCGAATCACCAGGTTGGGACACGTTGTACTTTGGAGGCGTCCGACGGGTGGCGAAATCAGGCGCTCGGACAGTGCGACATTCCGTTCGACGTGATGGAAGCAATGGAAGTGAACAGCTTTCGGATGTAGACATAGCACCCCTCCTCCTACCCAGTAACGTCTACATCACGAGGCATCACAACTACCAAGTCTAGCTTCCTGAGCCTGAAATCCACTCGGGTCCTGTCTCCGTCTTCCATTCTGACACATCGCATCACCATCCGCACGACGTCGCCCCCCATAAGCGCGTTCACCCCAAGGGACCGCCCTTGCTGCGTCGCGTGCTTGCAACGTGTACAGTCGTACACGTTAAGCAGCCTAGAGCCAGGATCCGGAGCGGCCCGGAAGGCTCAAATGTCGTCTGGAGTGTAGACTACGTGACTGTGAGCTCAGGACACGATGAGAGTGAGAACAAAGGAACGCACATCGGTCTTCTTGCGCCAAGTCTAAGATCCGCCCCAGCGCCTTCTTGTCCTCTTCACGCAGGAGCTCCACGGTCACGCTGAGCGATGGCAGCATCTGTCGCGATAGGTTGAGACCAAGAAAGGACAGGCTACCATAGGCCACGATGACGAAGGCCCGGCCGTCCAGAGCGCTTAGATTGTTGTTGTTGGCCCATCCTGCGTCGTCGGGGACCTCGGAGAGGTTAACCCTCCAGAACTGGTCACCGACGGGCTGGCGAAGGAGCGTGTGAATCTTGCTGATGGTGGCAATGAGTGAGGGAGGAGGAAGCACGCCGTGTATAGTACGCTCACCTCGTCTCGGGTTTCAAGCGCTCGTCTAGCCCCAGCAGAGGTTCTGCGTTAGCGAGAGGGTCTTCGCTGGCGAGGGGGTCTCCGCTGGGGGGGGGGTCTCCGCTGGGGGGGGGGTCTCCGCTGGCGAGAGGGTCTGCTGCCGCGGAGCTTGAGTCACACTCATGCTCCGTGCTGAAGGCCTGCACTTCGTCGTCGTCGCTGGCGTCAAGAGCCGTCGTACCAAGGTCGGTGTTCGGGCACGAGCCCGCCGGCTTGATGTCCGGCGCCTTGTTGTCGCTGTCGTGAACCGAAATATACCCAAGGTGTTTCTTCTCGGAGCCGTCCTCGACCTTGACAGGCACCGAGTCGTCCGATTCGCAGTCCTGACTCGAGGTGGAATTGTCGTGCTTCTTCACAGGAAGTTGCAAAGCGGAGTGGCTGTCGGGCGCGGTCTTTTGGCAGGCATAGTAGGGAAGGGGCTCGCAGAAGATGAAAGGGCGAGCTGGCCTTGGCGATCTGGCGAGCCTCTTGTATCCCGGAGAGGATAGCTGCACAGCCTGGTAACTATTCATGCCAGGACGAATAACAAGATTGTCACCATCATCATTAATTCCCTGTGTCATCTCATCTCTCGAATCCTCGCCGCCCCGGACTCGCTGTTCATCCTCGCTGTGCTTTCCTCAATGGCAGTCCTTAGCAAACTCATGAGGTTCGTCGCCAGAGTTATCCATACTTATGTCCCGCATGGGGGTAACGACAGCCATGTAGCCTTCCACTCGATATCCATAGAGAGATTGAAGATTTGCTCAACATGGGTTCTCTCCTAGCGTTGGGAGGCACCTGTCTTCATTTCCGTGATCGCGTCTTGAGGACGTTGAAGATGGAGCGCAACGCCATCATCTCTCAGTACTGGGCCAACCCCCAAGCCTTCCTCCAGTTCCTGACGTGGAGCCGAGCTGTCATCACTGGCGAAGCAGCTCTAGCGTTTGTCATGCGAGACCGCTCCTCCTCACAGGCGAGCTGGAGGTCTGTGTATCGAGTTTGTACAGTGGCGACCTCCTCAGCGTTTTCGGCGCGACCCACTTGTCAAGCACGTATGGAGCGGCGATGTATGGCCTCGTTGGACGACCGGCGACCCACGCATTCCTCTACAAGAGCCCTTCCGACTGCCTTATCCGTATCATCTGTTCGCACACGGACTCGCCCTTCACCCCGTTCACGAGCTATCCGACAACAGCCCTGTTCAACTACATGGACGAGTTCTCCTTTGGAAGCGCGTACTGTGACCTTACCCTGAATCGTCGCGGGGTGGTGCCCGAGCTAGGGATGCTCAGCCAGGAGGTGGCGGCACGCGTCAACCGAATCACCACCCAAGGTGACTTCCATCAATCACAGTGGCGGCCGCTGTCGCGGTTCGCCGTTGCCTTTCATGCTCGAGCGTCTTCGCCGCCTGGGAGGATTCCGACATGGAAGAACTGGTGAACACAGTTTGTTTGCGCCCGAGGTACCAGTGCACAGGCCAATCCCGCTTCTTCGGAGATCCCGGATCCCTCGTGGATTTCTTCGAGCCTGACATGGTCGATCACGCGGTCATGGCGCATTGTAAGTATCCCCCTTATGGTCCGACGGCCGTTTGGCGGATGCCAGGCCCAGACTGCGACTACGGCTGCGCGAGCGGAGATTACCTTCTACGTGATGGTCTTTCTGACACGTGTATTGTTGGCAAGGCTCTTCGTTATGGACCGCTCACCACCGGGGTGATAGGGCGAGTCACAGTCGGGGAATCGCAGCACCGGTAAGTCTTACCATGGGAACAGCTTGAACCGGCTGGGCTAACGACCGTCGAAACATCTCCAGTCGTGTATGGAACTCTTCGCCTGATGATATCAAGCTGGAGGAGAGGGGTGTTTTATGGCGTACGAGCCCATGATGTCAGGATGTATACATATCGCGCGCTTGTCTTGGGTCACGGTACATCGACGAATGGATATCTTAGATATCGAAATCTTCTCACAACTAGGAAAATGTCGTGCAGTTGCGGCAGCAACGTCAGATACGGTGACTGACATATATATTAATTAATCACATGGCTACAGTACACCTGACATGCGAACGGCATCGGCGAATACAAGTGCTACGTATAGCATAGCGCACTAGGGGGCGTGGCAGGTAGTTGAACATCTGCAAGCCTAGAGGGTAGAGATGTTCAAGCACACTCACAGCTGAATTACGGTCGACATTCGACACGGCAGAAGACCCTTGGCATGAGTTTCGTAGAAGACGTGTGCGAAGTAGGTAGATACATGCTAGGTTCAGATGAGCGGAGAAGGCGGCTTGTTCCGACCCTAGATTATCGATACATGCTCCCGTCTACCCCAAGCATGCGACCGTTAATTAGACTTTTTAGAGGCGCCATCTTTGCATGAATTTAGCCCACTCGCCCGTGTGGGTCGCGACCCAAGCGATCCAGCGATCCGCTCTCGGCTTCTCCCCGCCCGCCGCGCGCGCGTTCCTGTTCGCTGTAGGTGCTCGATTTGTACTCCACCTGGAACACGGCCTTGAACGCATTGATCGTCTTCATTGGTGGGTGGGCGTCTTCCAACGTGCGCATGAGATCGAAGCCGAGGGCCATGTCGCAGACGTACTTCAAAGGCCACCGATGGCATCCGAAGGGGGCGCTGGAGATATCGTACGACGGGCCGGGCATGGACGAATCGCATGCCCCGGGTACCTCGGGTTGCGGCGCAAACAGCGCGGGGATTGGTGGCAAGGTCTCATTGAGCGCTGAAAATGGGTCCCGAACGTTCGCGAGCGACTCGTCGAAGTGTAACGGGGTAGTCGTCCCCTCAGGCCCAGACTTGTCCAGCCATGCGGAACTGCCCGATCTCGGGGGAGTTGTGGCCGCGGGAGACAGGGACCGACGGAGCCAAGAATCCGGAGTGATTGGGTAATCTCTAAAAGGCGGTCTAACCACATGAGTACTGAGGACGGAACTGAGCAGAAATTGAACTCACTGGGGCCGACAAGGTGTCTCGGGAGCAAGGGAGTCGTCTGGCGCTGCTCGCTTCTTCTGAGGGCCAGGCATCCCTTCCCCGGACGTCACGCCAAGCGCGCGATAGCACAGGTCGTCCTCGCCGAGCTTGCTGAGGTTCCGGGGCGCGGTGCCCTTCGAACCCGTGTACCACACCCGCTTCTTGAGTCGTAGTACTGGAACTTCTCCTGGTATAGCGATAGTCTTCGGCGAGCTGAGGATGTCGCCGGATGAAAGCGCGCTCGGGTCGTTGACAACGATCTCCAACACATCAGGCTCTCCGCCATCCTGGAGGCGATTCAAGCGTCGTTAGCGTGCACTGCCCTCAACAACGAATGGACCCCCACCTCTGTCCACCACCGCAAGGTAACCGTCTGTACATGCGACTTCGCCTGCAGCTGCCTTGCACGCGTCGCGTGTTGTTCTACCAGGAGTTTTTGCTCCGTGTCGATGGCCGAGATCCGCTCTACGTATGCCGAGCTGGTGGGAGTGGCGTACGAGGCACGTTTCGGAGGGGCGCGATCGGGAGTGGGCTCGACGGCATCAGAGTCTTCAGTGTTGACGTGCTCGCTCACCGAGTCCGTGCTGTCCTGCTTGCACTTCTTTTTCTTCCCCTTTGTCCGTTGACTCCGTCGGGCACTACCCGGGTCGTTCGCCTCTGGGGACTTCGCTGGGCTGGCAGTGAGAGGACGCCCAGGAATGATAGCAACCATGAGCAATGGGCCTCACCTTTCACCGCTGACTCTACTCCCTTGCGGTGATCGCCCACGCTGCACGAGATAGGTGTCGCTAAAAGTGGCTGGAGATGCCGGCAGCACCGGACGCAGACACCGAAGGTGCACTCCACGTTGATGGGGGACAGTTTGTCGGAGTCCTTACACTGCTCCCCACAACAGAGCGTCTTCGGGTCGCCGCGGCCTGTTACCTTGCCGCGTTTAATGTCCGTCCGCCACTTGAAGTAGTCGCAGGTATCGGTGAAGGGTGGCGCGTTGTTCAGGCACTGTGCCACCGTGATTCAGACTCTCCGCAGAGAGAGGCAAGGTAGACGGAATTGTACCTTCTCGTACCAAAAACCTTCTTTTGAAGAGTTAGACTTGCCCTTGCACATCGCCGGAGCGGCGACATAATATTTGCATTTCGGGCATGCATTCAGGTGAGAGAGAATAGACACGCGGGACGAGGCGCCGTGCCATGGGTAGCGCGAGTGAGTCGGGTTCGGAGAGAGGCGGACACGAGCGGGACAGGGAGCATGAAGGGGTGGGTCAAGCACCAAGCCTCGAGCAGCCTGCAAACATTTAACGTTGAAAGCGTAGCCTCTGGCACAGGCTAGCAGTGCCCCACTTGTCGATAAGAGAGGTGGTGCACTCCGTCTCTAAGGTACTAAGGTCAATGGCTACTGTAGGAACTGACTGCGGCTCAGCCCTCCATATGGCAGGTCTGATGCCCATTATGGAAGATATTGGCCACCGATGGCTCCCTCATGGAGTGCATCATGCAACGCAAAGTCAAAAAAAATCGCAAACGTCAGGGCGAAGGACACTTGACTTTGGGCCACATGGACACTCGGACCCACCGGCTACTATGAGTCGTGACAGCCGTGTACTTAATCTTCTTGGCGAGGGTTATCTCACTCTCGCAAACGCATCTATCACCCCCCTGCGTGTGTTCGCTCGCGTCCTCTGTTACACCTGCCTGCGTCCTGGCCGCTCTCCTCATCCCTCCACTATCTCATATCACAAAATGTCTCAGACGACCAGTACGACCTACTCCCGCACTGTTTTGCCTAGAGAGCATGGTGTTTGGTAAGGCCACTTTCACCGCGGTTGGCCTTGTATGGATACATTGCTTATGGACTTCCAGGAAACACGTCAAGGTCGCAATCACTAGGGTAGGACATGTCCTTGCATTCAGGTGATGTATCCGTATAATGAAACCACTGTCAGTCCCTGTTGAACGCATGGACCGGGGAGCCTGTGTCAAAGGACATGCGCAAGGACGACGTTCTCCTTAAGCTCTACAACGCCAAGGCATCAATAGGCTGGGGTCGTATCGCGCAGTGGCTCAAGAACCAGCGGGCTGACCCTGGCACCAAACCCCTCGACGGCGCCAAAGACCATGAGTGGGCATTCGATCGAGAGTTTTGTCTCCGTTGTGTGGACAACTCCATTTCGGTTGAAAATCTCTTGGTGAGTTCTTCGCTCAGGGGTTTTAGTTTTCCTGGGGTGGGTCGTCTTATGTGCTATCGTGAGCGCAGAAAACCAAGTCTTATGGACTGCATCAATACTGGCTTCCCAACCGCCGTGTGGCGGGGGACCGGCCGCCCGGTGCTGGCAGCGCGGGGAGAGCCCTAGACGGTCCGTCGGCGCCCTCGGGAGCCTCAGGAAAAGGTCCCACTCGCCAGGCCACCTCTTCGCCGCGGCATCGCGCCGGAGGAAGAACACCCGCGCACAGCCCACCGCATCAGCGAGCGGCACAGCGCGCGCGCTCGGGCGCACTGGCTGCTGCCCAGGCAAAGGACGCACCCGATCACGGACCTCAAACGGGCGCCGCCGGGAGCGCAACGAAAGGATGCGCACTGAACGCGCACCGTTCCGCTCCCACTCCAGGAACGGAATCCGATGAGTTCATTCTCCCACCCGACGTGAGTCCCTGGGCCTCCACTCGAAGTTCGATACGCTGACCTCGGGCAAGGATAAGGCAGATCCAGAAGAGTTCGAGCAGGCTTTGCTGGAGGTTCTTCACGCCTACGACTTTGTGAGTTCGATAGGCTCACATACGCTCCCGAGCTGCCTCGCCTAACTTGATCGCAGAAAGATTCCGATAAGAACTACCCAGACCTCAGTAAGGGTTTGCCGCCCGACGGTAGCCCCCGCCTCATGGGCAAGGGTCGCGTGGCCATTGAAGGCACAGACCCCCGCCCTACCCAATCGTCCCCCAATGGATCGGACTTCCTTATTGTGGCGGAGTTCTCTATGAGCTTCGTGCCTGACCAAGACGTCATTCATGCGTACTCCCACCGAATTCTCATCGCCATGGGTGAAGACCCGCGTTTCCACACTGGTATGTGGTTGATGACTAGGCTCTGGTGACATGATGTGAAACCGTCTCATTCAGGTCACTTTTACGTCACGGCTCCCGACCGTTTGGACGGCCCGCAAGGACTACACCCTCGGTGACATCAAAGAAGGCAACATGATGGGCTCAGACCGCATTCGTATCCCACTCATGTTGACCAGGCTGTCCTCCCATCTCGCTATGGTTCAGGGGATCCTTTTGGCTGTCAAAGTCAAAATTGAGCCGGTGAGTGCACCCGTGTGCCCTTGCATGATCTCGCTCGCTTATCTTTCGGGAGATCCATGCCCCTCAGAAGTCAGCCGACTCTAACGACGACGGACAGGATTCACAGGAATCACGCGAGCCGTCCCAGGTCCCCGCCGAATCGTCCATTCCGAAAGGCAAGGAACGCGCGTCATCCGGGGCGTCGGGCAAAACGTCCGTTCCTAAAGGCAAGCAACGAGCATCATCCGGGGCATCGGGCAAAACGTCGCAGCCCAAGAAGACCCAGAAAAAATGGGGGCGCCCCTCGAGCGAAGAGATCACCGAGTACTTCGTCGAATACCTCGGCGGGCGAAGGGTCCTGATGGCAAACCATGGAGCATGAGCGATCATGTCAAAACCATCCGCAGTAAGGCACCGGATCGACAGTTGGCTGGCTCCGTGCTCGTCGTGGCAGTCGAGTCATCCACCAATTGATGCAGATCACCGTGACCGACCAGCAAGCGCCGCACGGCTTAGCTGGGGCGACAGTGAACCAAACCGCTGTCGCCGAGTTCCTCGACAAGTGCCCCAACTGGATTGGCCAGTGTAAGAAATTGAGGCGCCTCTTGCACGTCTACAAGGACAACAGCGAGGTGAAAGAGTTTCTCGCGTCCGTTGCCACCATTGGTATAGGCGTCGGGAGCGTTATAGATGGCATCCAGAACCTCATGACCCCGGCCGGGCAGCAGCCGGACGAAGAAGAGGCGGCTCAGGCCTATAAGCGCCCACGGCTCGCAGAGTCTCCCGAGGAGGATCTTCTGGAGCCTGGCCAGGGCGGAGAGGACTTTGATGGCGCCGGTTACATAGATGTCTAATTGGCTGTATGTTTAGTGCTGCTCCATGCTTCCGCATTTTCTTTTAATCTCCCTTGGTGCCTGTCTTGCCGTATGCTCGCATCTCCGTTTAGTTTTATAATTGCCAGATGATATCTGGGGTCGATCTGACTCCGACTCCTGAGTAGCGAACTTCGAATATCAGGGCACATATTATTGTCTATTACAAGTACTACCGCCCAGCCGAGAATGGAATGGTGCGCGCGCATGACCGGAAAAGGTAATTGCGATCTCCTCTAAGCGTCAAGCCACGGAAAGGTACTTCACGGATATTGTCCTTCCCCCCGTCCTAATCGTGCTCGATGTCCCCTCACGTTAACTCACTGACGTGTCTAAACAGACCGACCAAGTCAAATTTGAGCAAAATCTCCCAATCCCACGGGACCACTCACCTGAAGGAGAACGCCCTGCAAGTGAGATCGCGCGAGCGGTGATTACCGCATATGCAACCCTCATCGCATCGCCCGACATGCGACACGGCACCCACACCGTAGGGAGGTAGGTGCCACAGCGCCATTACAGCGTGATTGATCTTGTGCGGGGCGAAGAAGTGGACGAGGGAGCCGCGATTGCCAAAGAAACGGGATTGGCCAGGACACTGGTAGCGGCTGCGCAAGCCGAAGTTTACCCATTGACCAGCAGGATCACACCCCAGCAAGATGACGAGTGCTGCCACTGTTGTGGAGCTACTTACGCCCATGTGGACCACACCTCAGAGCTTTGGGTGCAGCATGCGAATTTTAATTAGTCGTACCCAATGTTTAACTACGAGGGGAGCATCAGAAGTTAAATGCAGCCAGTGCCAACGCTGTGCACGGAGCACGAGGTTATGCACGAGCACAGTACATGCGGTCAGCGATTGCGAGGCAGGCTACTGACGGTGAAGAGGAAAGCAGCCTTGTCCTCATCGTCCCACTCTGCAGTAAGTGTTTCCGTTAGACGGAGGTCCCCCTCGAGACCAGCAAAGTCCACCGCCTCCACACGGCTCCGAGGATCTTCTGGGCAGGCATCCTCGGCGACAAGAAGTTGCCAATCCACTAATGAAATGACCTTTATCTCGCAGAGAAGAGCGAACACGTCGAACTTCGTCCAAGTGATGCGTGGGATGTGTTTGCCGAGAGTGTTGGAGCATCGCGCTAAGGCAGCCCGTATCGGAGCCAAGTCTGCCTCTGAACGATCGAATCCAAAGTGCGCGTCATATGGGGAGGCCTGGAGGGCAAATGTGTGCCTGTGAGGCGCCGGCCTGCGTGACTGGGAGAGAGCAACTCACAAATGCTTGCGCTTCGAGAGAAGTTCCAGGTCGAGCGAATCCTGAATGGTGTTGAGCAGCTTGCGGTAGTGTTCTCGTTGCGCGGTTCGATTCTCACCGACTTGAAGGCGAGCCACTGGAGAATTTCTTGAGCGCGTGGAGGTAACAATCAATGTCGAAGGCAGCGACAGCGCGAGCTAGATAGACCTGTGAGGCATAAGCATGCGGGAGGTTTGCACAGGTAGGATGGGGTTACCTTGACAAGCTGCGTACATCATTCGCGGCATCTGGTCGATGAAGCGCATGCGATTGTCATAAATACACTGCCACCTCTCCCTGAAGGTGCGGAGCATATGCTCCAACCAGGCCTGGGCTTCAGGGCGGAGCCTGGTGGCCCCCTGATACGCGCGATCGCCGAGAAACCCGCCCGCGAGCATCAGGATTACCATTCTGGGATTCTGTATGTCGATCTGCTGGATCTGAAACCGAGGCGTTGAGCGCGTACTGACCCGAGAGAGATGGGGAGGAATTACCATATTGGGGCGCGCGTAATCATCTCTGCCCCGCCAATATACGGTCGGCCTCACGCTCGACCAATGGCATGAAGCCACTCCACCACCAGAGAAGGTGGAGAGACCTTTGTAAACCTCTCCTTTGTCCACGCTGATAGCGAACTGTCGACGTGATAGAGGTGTGGTCCCTGCGGCGTGATAGGCCACGATGAAATCCTTGCAATGCGCCTGGTCCAGATCAAAGAGGCCAGTGCGCTCGAGGTAGCATCCGGTCTCCATGGCGGACGGCTCCGGGGGCCACGGCTATCATGAATTGCTGCCATTTTTGCCAATCCCATGGAAGGATTGTCGACAGGAGTTCCCATCAGCGCGATTTAGTTCAAGGAAGGCAAGCAAATGCTCGAGTGCGATGGTAGACATGAAGCACGGGGGGGAAGGACTCGGTCGCCCCGAACTACTCACTACCCCGTTTTAAAGTCCGCATAGCCTGTAGCACGGCTAACCGAATGTGGGCGGTGCCGGTCTTCAGCGAGCTGGGACTCCAGCTCCGTTTGAGGAGGAAGTTACTACTTACTCCGCCGGCGCGGCCAGTACAATGCCACCACAGCGGTCACATCGTTCAGTCGGGGGCCAATGGAGCGCAACATCTCGCGCATTGAGAACTTAATTCGGCCTTTC
Organism: Ganoderma leucocontextum; assembly: GCA_020736865.1. Classification (NCBI taxonomy): domain Eukaryota; kingdom Fungi; phylum Basidiomycota; class Agaricomycetes; order Polyporales; family Polyporaceae; genus Ganoderma; species Ganoderma leucocontextum. The sequence goes on along the minus strand of JAHKGY010000015.1, from coordinate 39,496 downwards.
AATAACACGGTGTTTGCGTCGATGAGATTGACTCTTGGGCCCCAGGGCGACACGTTGGTTCACCCTGTTCACCCTGCATATGGGAATTACAGTACACTCGAGGCGGCAGTGGTCGAAAAATCGCCCGATTGAGTCGAATGGATGTCATCTATGCTATCACATTCATCGCAACATCGCAACATCTGATGCTAAGTCATACACATGAGGAGGGCGAAATGCACACGATGCCTCCAGAGACCCCAAGCCAGACACTGCGAGCCCTCGCGCTGAGCATCCTCTCTCACTCCTTATCCTTCTTGATGACGTCGTGATCTTTCTTCGCATCAGCATGACTGTGCATACGTTCCGCTTCTTCCTCTTGAACTTTGCCCGGCTATATTCGTCAAACTATGAGCATGTCAGTCAGAATCTGACATCTTGGGCTTGCCTACTCACGTCACCGGGCTTGCGCTTATCGCCCCGGGGGATGATGTCGGTGTCGCCGTCCTCGTCGGGGTACAGTTTGGAGGCGGTGGGCGAGGCGTCCTCTTCTGCAGGCTTGGTCAGCGCGAGTGCGACAACACGAGCTCAGTCCTACCTTGGATCTCTGCGCCTTGGAGGAGCTCGCAACAGGAGTCTCTGATGTCCTGATCACATTCTGAGTGAAGGGGATTAGTGCACGCCTGTGAATAGCTAAGGGAAGAAAATTTACCTTCCGGGCTGAGCTCGATGTACCCTTGGCCATGACATGCTCATCATTGTCCGAACCTTTGTCCGTCACCTCGCCGCTCTTGGACGCGGCACGTTTCGCCTTCTTGGAGGGCGGCTAAAAGGAAATGAGGTACCTTGTGAGCCTAGAATAAGTAAAAAACAAAAGGTGTGAAGACTCACCTCGGGAGAGTAGTCTGACTCATCCCTGCCCCGCTTCGCCTTATGTTTGCTGTTCTTGACGATGTGCTCCACGGAGTCTTCTTCGGCCTGACCGTCGGATTCGTCGGATTCGTCGGATTCAACACGAAGAACCAAAGCACGACGATTGGAGGTGACAACGGGAACTCCAAGTTCGGCGACAGAGCCGCTCCCGATGCGCTTCCCTGCTGCGCCATCGGTGGCTGGCGCATCCTCGCTATCATCCGCCCTCAACCCCACTTCCCCGTATCATCGCGGTTCGAGGGCCTCTCGTTACCCTTCTCATGGTAGTCTGGGGCGCACCCGGACATGGCAACTCGCATTTTCTTAAGCTCGCTCAATATTTTCAGGCCAAGGGTCATCAAGTCCTTGTGGGACTCTACAATCGACTTCAGACATACAACATCCTGCCCCAAAATCTCCTCCAAGCTGTTGATCAACTCCGGCAGATAAAGGTCGACCTCACGCGCTTTGATCACTGTAGCGTATCAGTAGGTTCCTGTCTGGCTCCGCAGTTAAAGAGTGACCGTGCGTACAGCAGCGGAAGGAGCAATCGAGGTTATGTTTGAGGCAGCGCTCACACTTCTTGTTGCGCTGGCGGGCGCGGCAACTTCTATCCATGTGCGCACACTGAATGCGGCCAATCGCAGGCGGGCGCGGAAGACATCTGAGGCAGAGGGCACGAGTGGCAATATCAGAACTGGGAGGCGTGGACCTGGTCCTTGTGATAGGTCTTTAAATCAGCTGTCTGCTACCGCGGTACATGTTGCGCTGGCGCGGTGCAGATATCCTGTACCGCAGCACAGAGGTGAAGGTGGCGTCCACTCACCTTCACCGCCCTTGATGTTCCATCACAACTTCGCCGCGCCGACTGCAGTGTGCAAGGTTCTTCCAGCCCGTGGCACCCTCCGCCAAAGGGTGCCGCTAGCTGCATAACAGGGGATATCGAACACATTGCCGATATGATGGTGCGAGGACCCATTTGAATGAGATAAACATGACTCAGGTGAAATGAACAACTCATGGCGGAAGAGGGCTGCCCCTCCCGACCGCGAGGGGACATACCCACACCAGGAGATGGCACATGCCTGGGCGCCTGGGCCAGTACACGGATAATCCCCTGGGCTCACCTCGAAAGATCGAACAGGTGGCGCGGCGCCACCACTCTTCACCAACTTACACCGCCTGTCAAACTGTGCTCGTTCCTGGCCAGGGAATATGAGTCCAACTGAGAAGGATTCTTGCTAGGATAGTCAATATCTCCTTGGTTTCCGAGGAATGAGCAACGGACCGCCGAGGATGGCACAGACATGCCACTAGTCGACATACACTCGGGGTAATGAATGATGAGGGAATGAACGCCTCACGAGGAAGAACAACCTCCCCACGCGTGAACACAAGCACATGCTGGGAGGTAACAACCCCTCAGACAACATTAGCACACACATGACGAGTAGGCTAACTGAGTGTAAGGTGGACTACACTTTGCGATGGACAACACGCGGATGGAGATAGTGGCACGGTGGCAGACGGCGAACAACCGAAGGTCTTGGCACACGCACAGAGAGGCAATGGAATGGTGAATAGGAAAAATTATATTGGTGGGGTCATGTATGCTAAGTACAAGAGTGCGTATTGTACTTGGTGGAGACAAGTGTAACTACGGGACAGAGGATGGCGGAGGTTGGACAATGGGGCTGCCTGTGCGAGCTGTCGGGATACAGAGGGTGTCTCGATCAGGAGTCACCGTGGGAAAGCACCTGGAGCGGACTGGCCGGGGCGACAAACAGAAGCGTATGCACAAGAGGGCCTCGCTACCGGGTGAGTGGACAAGTGCGTGCTGTGCGAGTGGATATAGGTATGAAGCGAGTCAACAAATGTATGGCGGCAGGCGTAGAACACGCGGAAGGGCGAATGCGCGGCGAGGCGGCGATGAACTACGTGCCGCGCGAGTGGGCAACCCTAGGGCGCGAGTCTACACCGTCTGGCGGCTAGTGTTGCAGGGTCGGTCGGTCCGGTCCTCAGGGCATTTTCACAGGACCAAGGACCGAGGACTGGACAGGACCGGCCACAATGTCGAGGACTGGGACCGGGACTGCGGTCCTCGCAGGACTGGCGAGGACCACAGTCCGGTCCTCAGTCGGACCAGTCAGGACCGCCGTCGGTCCTGGACTGGTCGAACTAGTCACATCAGTCCTGGACTGGTCCTCATCACTCACACACCATAGACTGGTCAGGAAGACAGCTGCATTACACGTTACAGACAGAATCAATGACAGTACTAGACTACTTGTACACCTAGTTAGACTCCAAACCCTCGTCCTCGGTGTCCGAAGGAAGTAGCGCGGTCTGTGTCTCCATGGAAGTGAACGAGGCAACATACAACTCATCGAGATCTTCCTCGTTAGTGCGCACGTAGTCGGGAAGGGTCCGCATCCAATAGTACTTGAGGCACTCGAGCTGCTCGAACAGATCGGGGTCAAGGCGACTGCGGCGGTCAGTTGCAACCTCCTTGGCGCGTGAGAACAGCGACTCTGCACCAACGGACGCGGCGGCGATAGGCGGGATGTCGAGGGCCATGCGCGCCAGTGTCGGATAGATCTTGACCTGTTTCTGGATGATAGAAGAAGAGTGAGTGTGTGACAATGATAACAAAGAAGGGTAAGCGCACTGCCCACCGCGCGACTGTGTCCGTGTCGCTTTGTAACATCGGGATCAAGTACTCGAGGTACTTCACCAGTTCGTGCTTCCACCCATCACGAGATGAGGATGACTGGGCGCTTCTGCGGTCACGGTCGTAGTCATCGTCCTCGTTGTTGCCCACATCATCAGCATCAGACGCTGGAGCGACTGAGTCCGTGTCCTTCGCCAAAGGCTGGGCTAGCCGTTGCGGCCAGTACTTCTCCATCTGTGTTCGTTCTCAGTATCTGCCGAGGTATCCATGAGTCATGATGGATGCGGAAGAGACTTACTGCGCGATTGACGACCTCACGGGCATGCTTCTTCCAGTTACGAGCGTTCGGCTCGTCTGTAGCCAGATCTTGGAGGTACTCCTCCTCTCCACCCCACTGACGCTCGATGTAATCGAGCTTGTAGTAAGGGTGAAGGACTGAGATATTGTGTCAGCAAGAGTGGAATGATAGGCTTGGGATATGACGTACGCAAGGCGAGGATATACACATCCGTGTTATCGAGCTTCTTGTAGTACTTGTTCAATTTTGCGAGGCCCGCGCGGAGCGCGTTGTGGAAGATTGCGTACTTTGGGTTGTTGAGCTTCGCCTCCCAGCGCGACGCCAGGGACTCGATCGTCGGGATGACTTGGTGGAGCGTCGGGACGCGCGTGCTGGAACAGACTTGATGGTACCTGTCAGCATCCTGTGGTGTCGGAGGCAAATGTGCATGTGTGAGTGTGGGTGTGTAAGAACAAATGGAGAGAGGGAGCGCACCTCGAGGATCTCAGCGCAGAGCTTGACTCGCTTCCAATGGGTGTCGGGGAGCTTGAATGCTGCCCACGGTATTCGCTTCGTTGGCTCACCCTTCTTCCGGATCGTGGTAATAGGTCCAAACCGAGCGTCAGCGGACAACACAAAGGAGTCGACCGGCTGTGAAATCGAGGTCTCATGAGCAAGACTGCACGAAAGTCTCTCATGTGAAGTGGACTCCGACATACCTGCCGTAAGTCGTAGACGCGTTTCGTCATTCCAAACGTGCTCCCCCATCGCGTGTTGTTATGCACGATGAGAGCGAGTGGTTTGGCACGGGTGCCGTCCATCTGGAAGGCTTTGAATGCCTGCTTGCGCTGCCTGGAAGCTTGAATCTAGGGTGCAGGTGAGAATAATCTTGTGCGGGTGCACGCCGGGAAAAAAGAGACCAGAAAATACCTTTATCACAAGTGTCCGGATGACTGCGATTACGTCGAGGCCGCCGTTGACAAGGCTTTGCGGATCATTGGGATCGTAATCCCAGATCGCTTGCCTGTTCTCCGCGATCGCGACCTGTGTTATCTCCCCCATAAAATCCTCGCAACCTAGTTGGACCACATGGCCGAAACACCTGCCGACGGAATGAACAAGTCAGTAAATCATTCAGTGCAGGAAGCGAAGAAATCACGAACCGAGTGTGTTCGAGCGGCACTGAAGTCGCCCGTGCGCCACGCCCGGCGTGAGTCGCGACTGGACTTTGGCCGCAGCGGTTCCGTTATTTGACGCATTGTCGTTAGTGATGTGTCCGAGCTGTTGGTCGTTCACAGTCAGAAATATCAGGCTCGGAAGAAGAGAGTGGGCAGCGTACCTTGTTGTGAGTCCTGGAAGTCACCCCTACGCGGTCGAGGCACCCCACGAAATAGCGACCGAGGTTCGCGCTGTCGTGTTTCCCAAAGATTTTGCGAAATGCGCCGACCTCGTCTCGGAAGGACCACGTACCATTTTCGTCAACTGCGATCCATTGAAGCATGAGCCCCATCATGGGGTCTGATGTGTTGGGCGCAGTCCACAAGTCCCACAGGGTGCAGATCTTGCCCGGAGCAGCGGCAATGTCGTGTTTGACAGTGGCGAGGTAGTCCACGAACTCGTTGGTGATCTTCGTACGGACGCTAGCGCGGGAGGAGTTCGGCCTTCTTTGTCTTGGGCGCATGGCGGCGAGGCAGTTGCGGAAAGACACGTCGTCCGCCACAGCGAGTGCCTGGGAAGAGAGTAAGGTTAAGTCTGCTCCGCGATAGTGACCGGCCCCAGGTAGCGAATGTGTGTGACGTACTTGGTCACGCGCATACGATATGGCGAGTCAGCGGCATCGAGATTCCCTCGCGTGAAGCATGTCGGACCCGAACCTTAGCCACGACGCCGTCAAGCGTCGTTTGTCCTCCGCCGTACCCTTTGCTTCCTCCTCCTGTGCCTGCCGCGCTGCGATCTTCTTGAACTGCTTGCCAATTCTCCTCCAGTCCGCCTCCTTGCACGCGCTGCGTAATCTGGGTAGTGTGCCGACCGGATGTGACGGCGACGACGAGTTCCCTCCCACATACCACCCCGCATTGCCGCCCTTGAGCTTCTTGACCTTATTATCATCACTGCGTGCACCGGTAAGTCATATCAACATTTGTATTCCACAGTGGAAATCTAACGCACCGACAGATAATGCACCACCGGCCGCGCTCCTGCTGAGGCTTCCCCTCGTCACGGGCAACCATCCTCTTCTCCGGCGGGTCTGTAAAGATCGTCCGCAAATTGCGCGCTTGGTCCACCTTCATCTGCGTTTTGCCGGGTATGGAGATGTCGAGGTCGCTTTCGCTCCCGGAACTGATCTACAAGGTAACGTTGTTCATTAGTACTGTCTTCACGGCCACTAGAACTCACGGCGTACAGTGATTGTGTCCCCTTCCTTCAAGATATCTTTACCTCTTTTGACCACCACCTCCCCCTCGTCGTCTGCCGTACTCCCATCATCGTCGCTCTCGCCCCCTGGCAATGCCTTCGCCTTCTTCCTGCCCTTCGTCACAGTTACCGGCTTCTTCTTCTTGGCGCTGTCCTTCGTCTTGGCGCCGTCCTTCGTCTTGCCGGCCGCCTTCATCTTTGACGCCTCCTTCTTCTTCTCCGTGGCCTTCGAGCTTCGCCCGCTCCTCGTCACCATGATTATCTCCTCGCCGCTACTCCTGCTGTCCTCCGAGCTTGATGGAATGTCTTCCTCGTCGCATTTTCGTTTTGAGGAGCTGCCCGTAGTGCCATCTGCGTTAGTATGCATGGCGCCTATTAGAAGCGAGACGGCCGCAGTCCCCAGTGTCGGAAAGTTTATGCTCGGTGTCCTCTTCCAGTCCAGCTCATATGATTCTGTATTACACAACTCCGCTACTGTATAGTTGTATATCTCTGAAATGATGGTCCCTGCTCTGTGCCTCAACGCGTGGACACCGTGACCTGACAAATATATTCATTTATTGACTTGTGATATTGGTAGCTATGAGGTACCTACAGGACTCAGTCCGGTCGAGGACCAGTCCTTTGGACTGCAAAAGGACTGGTCCGGACCAGTCTTTTGCAGTCCTTTTATGCTCCTCATTGTTCAAGGACCGGGACCAGGACCAAGGACAGGACTGATTATTCTGCAGTCCCGGTCCAGTCCTACTAAGCTCGGTCCCGGTCCTTTGGCCGGTCCCAGACCAGTCCTGGGACCGGACCCTGCAACACTATCTGGCGGCACTCGGGATGGGGGACGAATGCACGGCGGCGGACGACCGTCAACCACGGTGCGAGTGGGGAACCATGCAGCGCGAGTGGGTAGACGTGCGGTGCAGATTGACATATCAACGGGTGGGACCAGAATGGTATGGCGCGAGGGGAAACACGAGGTGAGAGACCAAAGCACAGACGATGGTATGATGTTTGAAAACATATATTGCGACAGGTGCTTTGTAATAAAGTAAGCTCCACACTGTTGCGGGATGGTAATCACTTTCATAAATACTGAGTGGTAGAGTAGCGTACGCCAGAAATGGGGAAACGTATAGCGCGGATATCCGGCGCGAGTGGTAACATGTACCACCCGAATGAGTACCTGTCGCCGGCGAGTGGGTTGATGCACTGCGCGGGTGAAAAATGAGTGAAGGGACATATGTTCGGGGTGGGGTAAGAAAAATATGCACCGAGTGGACTCGGACAACGGTCCAGGGCAGGATATAGAACATGCGGATGGAGGGACGCCTGCGTGGTAGTGAAGGGCGGTCAATGAAGACTGTAGTGGGGAAACGAATAGTGCATGTACAGCGTGAGTGGGGATACACGCGGCGCGTGTGGTCAGACGTGCGGCGTAGTTGGGGTTGAATTGACTTGCGCTGCAGAACTTACCGATAAGGGTGGCCGCGCTTCTTGGCACCATTGGCAGGCCGATAACGGTAAGTGTTTCAAATACTCCATTGGGGACTAGGGTACTAACTACGTACAAATGATTGTTGTGTCTATCACTACCTATCTAACTGCGTGCGCCCCATGCAGGAAGCGGGGATGGTGAAGAAGGGTAGTGTGCGGCGGGGCGGGGCGGCAGATGGGAGAGACGACACAGGAGAGCAGGAGAGGAGGCGAGCGGGGTGAGTGGTGAATTCGACTACTGCACGGTGGTCTGCACATCCTGTCTAGACGGAGTCCCGTCCTGAGAGGTGTGCGAAGACAGAGGCGAGGAAAAGGCGTATAAGTCCATCCCGACTCGATCAGCCGATCGATTTCCAATCAGTGGCGTGTGACCGTGGGAACGAATCGGCCCGTTCAAGCATCGGCGCTAGGACGGCGCGAGTGCATGAACACCACGCGCGAATGCATGAACACCACGCGAATGCATGAACACACACGCGGGCGGAGAAACATGCGGCCCGATGATGCGATCACGAGAGCAATTCGACAAGTGTACGGCGGAGTGCGGACATGTGCGGCGCGAGTGGGCGAGCGCGGTCGCGGGGCGAGGACACATGCGCGGCGCGGTAGTTGTCCACTTGCGCCAAGTGGACAACAATCACTCGCACCATGTGGAACATGGGGGCCAAGAGGCAACACAGCGCCGGAATGGCAACCATTCGGGTTCAACTAAGAAATGCGCGACTGGGAAACGGTACGGCGGAAGTATGACACGCTACGCGCGAGTGGCCAGACGTGCGGAAAATCCACAGCGAGAACCTTGTGTACAACGGCCGATGGATATGTACGGGGAGGAAAAATAGATAGCACGGGTAGCCAACGATCGGCATCCTATCAACGTCATTGCACATAGCTAATGTAGCCACCATTCGTTACCAGTTGGACTTGCAGATTGGAAGCAGGGGTTCCTTTCTGCACTGTCTGCAACTCACCACTCTCCTGTTTCCCGTGCGCGTATGGTGCGTTTCTGTGTACCAACAGAGACTCAACATGCCGCAACTGTAGGGGATGGTTTGGTGAGCTACCTTATCCTCAACGCACTTTCGATGCTATTCTGACTATTCAGCCAATAGTATCTCGTTCTTGTCATATATGATGCTCTCAAATATGATCGTGAATCTCCTAGATTAGTACTCGTGTTCGTTCCCTAGCATATTGTAGGGAAGAACATACCTCAGCAAGCGTACAGTTCTTCATCCAGGTGAGGCCCCGCTGCAAACAACCGTCGACGCGAACCATCGTAAATCGTGTTCCCCTTCGTCGTCACTATTCTTCAATCCTTACCATATACGCTCTGAGATTGATAGGTAGGTCTGTTCAGTGGTCCTCACGCATTTCTTTCTTGTGAATCGTCCGTCCTCAGACCGCGCCCACCCGACCTGAGTGCGTATCAAGCTCGGTCGTTCGAACAACGTCGCGCGCCGATTGTCAGAGCACGAAGGTGTTGCCCATCTGCCGCGTCATGTATTGCTCGGTCAGACCGACCTTATCCCTTATTGCGATCGACTTGAGCGCCTCATTCCGCGTTGAGCTCGCGGACGCGCGGCACAATCCTACCCGCCCGGCGAAGTGCCCGCGCACAAGATCGCGAACTGTGGGTAATGGTATGAGCCAGGTCACTCTGGGCACGGAGATCTTTACATTCCGACGATTGCGCGTTCAGAATCACGGACATGAATGGTCACTTATCTTGCGACCTGTAGTCGAAAGATGGGCACGATTTGTGACATCTCCTGTCCGCGATCCGGTCACCGGCTCGAACCGCACTGACCCTTCGCATACAATCGACCGATCGCGACCTCTGAGATGGGATTTCCAAGTACAACAAACCGTTCTTGTAGATGGGGATTGGGACCGGGCTTGAGTGAGAAACGTACGGAGCTAATGCAGAAACGCACCGGGCAGATGCGGAAACACGCATGGCAGGAGAGAAATGTGCGGCGCGAAGAGGGGATCACAGAGAGCATTCCACAAGTGTACGGCGTGAGTGGATACATGTTCGGGGCGAGGGGACACATGCGACACGTGGGAAAGAAACCCATGGAGCGGGTACAACGGTCCCGTATACCTTGGGGACCATACAGGGCGGGGGACGACAGCACGATGCCCCGATGGTGGTCAGTCCGGGTTCTATTGCTAAACGCGCGAGTGGGAAGTGTGGAACTCTACCGTGCTCCACGTGGGCACACATGCAATGCTAGTGGGCAGACGTGCAGCGTAGGGTCAGAGACATACAGCGGACGACTTTGTGTGTGAATTGCGTGAGTTCATCACCTCTTAGCGAACAATGTTGACCATACGGGGGACGGGCAGTATTTGAGTTTCAACTGGGTATATTGTGCAGATGGTATACTACGTATATATAAAAGTGCATTGTGGCGCGCGACATCGTATCCGGTCAGCGAAGTACGGGGCTATCCACCTACGTGGGTAGAGCTACACATGAAAGGCGGATGGGGAAACTATGGATGGTGTTCCGATTCATAGGGAAACTGGCGGCAGGGCGGCGAAGACAGCCTAGCGTGCGTGGCTGCAGCAGGCGGCAGAGCGACAGAGGAGAGGAGGCGCCCGGCGGGATGGGTGAAGGATGCTGAGACATCTGTGCTATCTAGTCTGGATGGAGTCCCCATCCAGAGAGGTGCGCAGCAGATGGCGGAGGCGACCAAGGCGAGAGGAGGCGGCGGCGTATGGGTTCGAGAGAGGTGGTGGGACAGAGAGACCTTCTGCAGGAGTTTGGCGATGCGATTGATGGCGTGTCGTTGATCGTGGGACTATCCTACGGCCGGGTAGCCGCCCGTCCCTGCCCGCGGCGTTTCCGCCGGAATCCGACGGATTCCGCCGTGGGTTGCCCCACGGTTCTCCTGTTCTCCCAGTGTTGCAACACTGGCAACCTCTTCGACTAATCTGGACTCGCTCCCGCAGACTTATACGTGCAAGTACATCAACGCCTCTCAGTTTTAGATGCCGTGGATAAGGCGGTTGCCAAGGAACGCTCCGAACTCTGTGTGGCATGGAACCGCACCTTACCCGTCAGTCGGCTGCCGAACGAGCTTCTCGTCTCCATCTTCGCCCAGGTCGCCGATGCCATATCGGCCGGACAATGCACCTAGTCGTCCCACCTTAGCCCTCTAATTAGTGGGAACGTAAGGAACGTGATTACCACCCTACTTAGTGACAGTTTCCACTGATCCCTGTACTGCTGGATAATTCTGCCGATAATTCTCTTATCTATGGCTGATAACGGCGCGTCTCCTAGTGTTTAGAGCGCCGTTGTATGTTCCTCGGCTCCTTCCCCAGATATGTCCAACATTCCTAATCCGTCGCTCTTTGTTTTGTTCGCTTCCCGTCGTTGCCAATGTTCCCGCCGCTCCCGCCTGGGTGGCGCTCGACAAGTCCCGTTTGGGAGAACTCCCGCCCCTTCCCTTTTGGTCTTCGGTAAAGCGCTAGGTTTTCCGTGGGACTCGGAATTGCTGGACTCTGTTCCCCGTGTTCTATGTTCTCGGCGCCCGTACTATGTTTCTCGGCTGCCTTCCCTCTATGTTTTGACATGTCTCCCCGCGCTTCCCCTTGTGTATTTCTCGGCTCCCTTCCCTCTATGTTTGACAAGTCTCCCCGCGGCGCTTCCCTGGTGTGTTTCTCGGCTCCCCGCGCTATATGTTTGACTGTTCCCCTTGGTATGTCTCCTGGCTCCCGGCCACGTGTTCTGTTCTGCGCTCACCGCCCGCTATGTTCTCCGCTCCTGGCTGGTATGCTGTCTATCCTGCTCTGCGCTTCTCACACACTATGTTCCTCCCGGCTGGTATGTACCTTGGCGCGCGATCTCCATCTGCCACACAGCCTCTAGGCATGGATATTCCGCTCCCGCTCCCGGCGGTCTCCCAAAGGTAATATTTTAATGCCCCATAGTCTATGTTCACACGGCACATTTTGTTGTTGATGCGATTGCAATGGGACGTTATTCGGATGTCGGTGTATGCCATGACAAGATGCCAGCGCGCAAGGAGAGCACTTGAAAACTTCCCCATTCTTCTCGCCTATTCTTCTGTGTCCTCATATGTCTCTTGCTAATGTCTTCTCGAGGCCAAAAGCGCAAGATCAAGAGTGCTGTGTCGTCGGCTGTCGACCTCCATTTTCCCACCGGACCTGGCACTCACCGCACAACCAAGCATATATACAAGTTATCTCAGCAGTCCCAGCGTCGCAAGGAGGCAAAGCGGCAGCACTTGATCTCATATCTGGTAAGCCAACCGAAAATTTTCTTGCCAGTCATCTGCGAGCAAACACAATTTCTACAGGTATGACCTTTGAGGATCGTCAGGCATGGGTTGATATCAATGGTGATGAATATTCGGATGATGAGTTCCACGCGATGCATACTGCGCCGCCGGGAGGAAGGTATGCTACTCAGCCACGAAGGCGGAAGGGCGAGTTGTGCGGTCATTGTTCGAGGAGACTAAGTGGTGAGTGCGTATTGTCTCCATCCGCGCGAAGCCGTGTTCGGCGAATCACGCGGCAGCAAGCGTGTCGACAACCGCCTTCGCGCCGCGACGCGCGCAGTGCCGTAATATTCAGTGGCAGAGCCAGCGTGAAGCGCTCATTGGCGCGTATCTTCATTGGCAGGCGGTCTTGCTGTTCAGGATATGGAGGACGATCTAGATGATTCTCTGTCGGCATTCGATATGGTGCTTGTGGATTTCTTTGGTAAGCCTTCCGGCATTGACTTGCGCTATTTCCTTACACTTTGCCGACACAGAGACGTCGAAACGAACGTTCAGGCGTGAATCGACAGCGGAGGCGTAAATGTCATTCTCGCTCGCGAAGGCTATCTTGGCACCTCACCTGTCAGCCCAACAGTCGCGATAGCCTTCCAGACACTCGAGGCGTATCGACAGTTGCACCACGTGTGTCCCGCCTCAGTCTGCAAGCACAAGTGCGGCGTTCTGTGTTACTTGCGCGCAGTGGGTTTTCTCGTTCAGTAGCTGCGTCCGGTGCTGATACTCCGCAGCTTCCATATCAAAGAACACTGGTTGATCAGTTCAGCATTGCCTATGACCAATATCTAGATATCCTCGAGGAATCAACTCTCGCGTCCGCCAGCGACTCGGGCAAGATGGAGAGAACTGGCGAATGCTCAACGCGTGCGCGCCATGCCTGTACAAGCTCGAAGACGAACCGCAGCTCAAGTACTCATTGCTCGTGTCGGTGGATGGCAACCAGTCCCTCAAGCTTATCGACAGCAAGTTCGGAATGGGGTTTCACGCCTAGATTCCGCCGCGTCCTGGGAACCTCTTCATTCGGAAGAGATCGTCGATCTTTATAAGGATGAAGTTAGCAATGTGAAGCGCGTCGTCTCCTCCTTAACGTTTCCATGCACAGGCGGTTGCTAACGGACCGTATGGACCAGAGCGCGAGTCGACCACATCGCCAGCGGTGGCGTCGCTGACAGCTCCTCAGAAGTGATGTCCATTTGCGAGCGGTGGCAGAACGCTGGTCCTGAAGCGCGCAAGAAGATGTTCGCGCTATTTGCTGTTTCTGGCGTCTTCGTATGTCTCTGTCGCCACGGACAAGTCCTCATCATGTGCGACATGATACGAAGCGGTGAATTGTGAGATACGCTTTCAGAAATCATATAGTATCTAAGCTGACGGATTGATCTAGGATGAAGTACGGCCTTGCGATCGTAGCGAAGCTGATCGATGTCTATAGCGAAGACATCATGATCGGCTACGATATCGGCTGTGAGTTCCTCAAGACAGTGCAGAATAGTCGCCTCTTGGGGGCGAAAGCTGCAGCAGCACGCGTCCAGTTTGTCGTCCCTGCATTTCACGGCCATAGCCACAACCGCGGTTGTCAAGTCAATCACCTGCCACTCTATGTGGAAGGCATTGGGAAGGAGGATTTCGAGGGCAATGAAAGGTTTTTCTCTTCTTCCAATAACCTTGCCGCTGGCACGCGACTGTCCACGCCATTCCACCGACATCAGACCATCACACAATTTGCGGCGTTCTGGACTCACACGAAGCACGCTGAGACTGGTGCGAAACACTCCTAATTCATTCGCGGCACGTCGCTAATGCATCTCCAGGAAACTTCATCCATCAGAATTACAAGCAGGCTCTCGAGATCATCAGGAACGATGGCGCTGCGTTCACCGAACTTGCCGCGCGGCTGAAGATCACAGGTGCGGACTGCGAACGGTATCTCCGCGAGGAGCGTGCCTACCTTGAGAGGCGGAAGCAGGAGCCCAAAGAGGTCACAGCGGAAGATCGAGTACATTCAGGCACTGTTAGCGTTCGAGAAGGCTGGGTATGTGTAGATCTACATCTTGATCCGAAAAACCCGAACACTCATGGTTATTGTCAACGTCAGGTCCAATGCCAAGGCTGCGCAAAAGGCCGTCGATGACACCGACAGCATTATCAACACCAACCTAGATCCGGTTGCTGCGGCGCAGAAGGAACAGGATCTCAAGCAACTGCGCCGCGCGTGCCAAGGCTGCGTTCACGCGGTGGGAGACAGCACAGGAGCGTGTCCTCATCATAGAGGGCGAACTCAAGCTGTCAGTCGAAGAACGCTGGGTACCGAAGTCGAAGGATTACGAGGATGCTCTGAGCGAGTTAACGCAGCGCCAGTATCGCCTTGCACTGGACAATTTGGAGAGACTCATCGTGCAGCGCCTGTTCGAGCTGACAAAGTTGGGGATGAGCGGTCTAGGTGCGCAGCGTAACCATTTGTTTTTTTTTGCTGTTCTCGAATCTCGATTGACACTCGCTTGCAGGCTACAAGCTCCAAGAGAAGATTGGCAAGGCATTGAAGGCGCGCGAGCGATCAAGACCGCACTCAATGAGTACAATCGCTGTGCCGCGAGGTTGAAGCGCCCGCACTTTCGTGGAATGAGGTGATGGACATGATAACATTAGCAGAATTTGATCTTCTGCGCGAGACTCGGGAAGATATCCGACAGTTCCCCTGGGCACAGCGCATCAATCGACAGGCGATGAATCTGTACTACAACGTCCTGCGTGCCCGGGAGGAGATTGAACGCCTTGACGTAGAGATCCCGCGCACCTTCACGGCACTGCTCGACCGACACTACGATTATCAGTGCGCAATTGCTTCGGCGCGTTCCTCTGATCCAGGGCTTGCGCACGAGCTCCACATGCGGTGGGTATATGAGGACCGCATCAGCGCACACATTACAGCGCGTCTTTACGAGACATCGCAACTCGAAGACTTTTCGGGGAAGCTGGCGGCAGGGAAACGAGTCGGCCGCAACATTCCAGATGTAGCAGATGGCGTCGACCTCCCGTCATGGGCGTGCCGCTCTCCCGCGGTCCCGGGTCAGAGCGATGAGGAGTCTGACGAAGAGACAGTATTGCGGGTATAGATGGCGGCGGGAAGCGGATCAGTTTGTCGACTTCATTGGCGGTTTAGGAGAGGACTCGCAGGGTTCTGTAATTGCAATATGCAGTTCCTGATTTGTAGATTGATAATGATGCCACCGCTAACTCCGAGAAGAGCGTGCTGGTCATGTCAAGCGCCTGTGTGCTCCTCCTTCGGTCCAACGGCTTCAACATATAACTCCATCATCCTGTGTCTCCCTTACGAGTGACGAGCCTCCGCGATCCACCTTACGAGACTCCGGCAGGGTTTCCTCACATGCAACTGTTGCGCCACAATTTTGAGGCGGTCATCATCACACAAAGCTGGACGATTGTGCCTGCGTTGCCGCTGTCTCTTCCACACTTGCCACCAACCCTTCACTGGTGAGCGTATTTCGGGTGCAACTCTACTGCTGAGTACGTTGTCGCCGTCTGATGGTGACAGGACGTCAGGGAAGCAGAGCCTCGTTTTCTCGGCAATCCACGGGAAGCGTTGCTGTACTGCACCAAGAGGTATAACAATGTATGTATTGGGAGTCGATACAGCACGTTCTTCATCCAGCTGACCTTCGAGAAGTTCTTTAGGTAAAACGGTGTTCCTGGGGTGACGTTCTTGGACTAACAGGTCAAGAGAACTGCTGAACAGCGCCATCCTGGTCCCAGCATGCGTTGTCGTGCCACTTCGCAAAAATTTCGAGGGAGGGATAGCACATCCGTCTGCGAGATAAAGCCCGTCGTGAGTCTCCTCTCTCAGCATCCCACTCCTGTCTCCTCCCCCCGTCTCTGCGATGGCTCGTCAGGAGAACTCGCACCCCGATGTCCCCTTCGACAAGTGCACCATGACGCCGTCAGGCGTTGTGGCTCTTGTTCAACATCTGCGCACACAGCCTTTGCTAGGCGACGTGCCAGTGCCGCGCCTGCGGGCGATGGCCATCGCCTACCTCGCCCATGGGGGCACGGATGACGGTAAACACTACGTTGGGCCTGGCAAGTTACACGATGCACATTTCCAGGTGCACCGCGGTAAACTCAACTGGCGGGATCATATGCGGGATGACTTTCGGCAGATTGTCATGGACCTCGTAAGTCCCTGACGTCGATCCTGTTGCATTTTCCGCTTACAAGTCGGTACCAGCTCACTTGGCTTGATCAGCTGTCCGGTGGCGGGTCTCTCCTCGTGCATGCATCAGGAACCCGCCCGCCTGACGCTCCGGCCGTTGTCGAGGAGGTGAAGCTTGACGTGTTCCTCCCCTTCGTGCTTCTCCGAGAGGACCCCGCCCGTCAGTGTCCGCTCACGCGCATCATCAACACTTCGCTGAACACATCGCGTTCCCCATCATGGAGCGATGGGGGCGCGAAGGGCCTCCACGAGGCGGGCGTCTCCAGCGGAAGGCCGGGTCTGGAGAGGTACAGCCCACCCACCGTTGGGCAGCGCAGGGACTCATTCCGACATCGGCGACTCCCTATCATATCTTCTATGGCCGCCCTCCCGGCTCGCTCGAGACCCTCATCGCCTCGCTCACTGGTGCGCCTCCTCCACCCATCATTCCCTCTGCCACTACACCGGCTGTTGGGCCTTCTCCTACCCCGGCCACAACGTCTGCTGCTGCTTCCCCTGTCACACCCTCTGCAAAGCGCGTCACTCGGCTCTCCACGTCGTCCACCACAACCCCTGCTGTTCCTTCCGCTGCTATGTCTGCCGCTACACGCATCAATGCCCCCGCCCCTACCTCCACTGTTAGCCTTCCCGCTACGGCCGCTGCTGCGCGTGTGGCATCCAACGCGAAGTCTGCTACTTCCCAGTCCACGGTTCCCGCCACCGAGCCGGTGTTTACAACGCCGGACACGCCCCGAAGCACAACCAGCATGTACGTGTCACCTTCGAGTCGGCCGAATATTAAAGTCGAGTATTGCGCGGACGATCTGTGGACTGCCGAGGATGCCGCCGCCTGGGCTGAGATCATGGAACCGGAGATGTCGCAGCCTGGTGGTCCAATCGTGAGCCCGCCCCGCGACTTCCCGCGCCGTCTCGCTCACGACCCTGCGACTATCATCGACAGTCTCGAGACTCGTGTTGTGGAGCTTGAGGGTATCGTGTGCGGCCAGGCGGCGAGATAGAACACCTTCAACGCTTGCTTCAGGAAACCAGTAAGTAATCAATCTACATTCATAGCGCCTGTATTTGTTCTGACAGCCGTCTCAGTGACCTGGGCTCGGGCGTGGCAGCGCCCCGACGTCTTTGATCGCTCCAACACTCCCTCTTCTGCCACCTTCGGGCATGGAAGAGGTAAGCACGCTGCGCAACCCGGCGACCCGCGTCTTCTGCATCGGTCTCGTCAGTGTCTTCGGTCCCGTCCTCGCTTTCGTATCAGCCAAGTTACTTCTCCCGTGCCCAGACGCCTCTCGGGTTCGCCGTGATCACACAACCGGGGGGCTCGCCATCGCGCTTGCAGCAGCCGACTGCGAGTTCTTCCGCGCCCCGCAGTCCTAACCCTTCGCAAACCCGCCACGTGCCGATCGTCTTGTTCGGCTTCCACAGCGACCGCTGCATTGAGGTCCACGGCCTCCCTCTGTCCACCCACCACTTGTTGCAAACGGTCGAGAGGACTTCCGATTCCACTGAGTGGGCAAACACCATCCTGAGCCTTGTCCCCGATTGCACGGAAGAGCTCGCGGAGGAGTTGATGATGGCTATGCAAAAGGATTGCGGTTTGGCTCCATCGACGCCGTGAGCTGGGAGTTGTCTGGACTTTTTTGGATTTGATCATCTAACGTACCCCGAGTAAAAATTACACGCTTCCCGGTGTATGTGCTGTTCTCTTCGCTGCATCTTCGTCACCATCGCTGTGTCTGGTCATTGCCATGAATGTTTCTTGTCATCGCCGTCACTGTGCACGTAAATGATGTCTCCTTTGGTAGTATTAAATATCAAAGTATGTTCAACGTGTCCCTGTCTCTATCGCCTCCATGCAAAGAAAAATTTTCTGGAGCTGTCCGCTTCGCGGCAGCATGACACGGGACCCGACTTAGAGATACAACTAGAATAGCGCTGAACGGCGGCGAAGCTTGAACTCGGTCCTCAGGAAAGTAAGTAGTGTAACAGCCTGTTTCGTACAACCCCACACGATTGTATGCCTCTGAGCGCGCGTCGTGAGCCCATGTTAAAGGACAAGCCGTGGTCCCTCGTTTTAGCCAAGTCTTGCAAGCCTCTCTCCAGCCTCTCTCTCTGCGCGTCGTGCAATTCCTCCATCTCGTCATGACAAATCTCCGAACGTCTCAGGTCACCTATGGTCCAGGCACCGTTGTCGCCGCCAAGGCCATCGAGCCCACCAGACGTAGCGGTGTCCAGCTTACTGAAGATCAGCGCACCGAGATGGCCAGGCGTACTGCGGACCGCCACGACCGGGTCGAGTCCACTATCAAGGAAGTCTACAAGTTCGCCGAAGCAAAGGCCAAGTACCTTTCCGAGACGTGTGGTCATAAGCCGGACTACTACATGCGATTGATCTTCTCGGGTGGGGAGAAGTTGGGGAAGGGCCGCAAGGTCAATCCTTATAATGCATGGTCGCACAGGCTTGCCCAGGACAAGAACGGCGGTGCGTTAATCAGTCTTCCGTCGGATATCCTTGTTCTCACTGACAATGAACACGTTTCAGATGCTGATCCAGGGGAAGCTAGCAACCTCCTCGATCTCCAGGAGGAGTATCGCAATGAGTACGAGAAGCTTACTCCGCAGCAGAAGCGCGACTTGTGCGCTTTGTTGGAGGAGGAGCGCGAGTCCCGTAACTTTGGGATCCGCATCAACCAGAAGGGCCGCACGGCGGACGTTATGAATACTTTCCGGCGCATCATGGCGATGGTGAGTCCGGTGTTCTCTTGTCATAGTTGCTCGGTGCTGCGCTGAGTCATCTTCAAGTTGCTTGCCTTGAAATGTCGCTGCGGAGTCGAAGCATTCGTCGGGCTCGTGAGGAACAACACCGAGTACGAACTGCGCCCCCAGTGGTTCTTTACAAGCCCTCCGATCAATCGTTACCTGACCGGCGCAATCAAGAAGTGGGATGTGGAAGTTATTGGCTCCCAGATGGAGGCCTTCGCGATTGCGGGTGCGAGGTTTTTAGTGCGTCCAAATTGGTCTAGGTCTCTGCGTCATCAGCGACTTATTCTCTATTAGCGTTCCTTCGCACCAATCGGGACGCGCTGATTGGCTCAAGAAGCGAGATCCGCGAGAAAATGAATGCATTATCACGGTGAGTCTATCCGTTGTCGACCGTATGGCGGGATCACTTAGTTAATGCCTGCCAGCTGAGGCGATTGGCCAGAAGAGCGCGGTCGTACCTTACAAGAACTTCCTGAAGAAAGTCGTCATCGAGCAAAGCATCGACATTGAGGTTGGACCCTTGACGTCTTTTGCTGCCCCTCTAACCTCCCGGCGCCATTGATGACCTTCGCAAGCTCCGTGATGCCCTCGAAACTGGCGACTGTCACTTCAAGCGTCTCACCTACGCTGAACGTGTGAGCCGTCGTTGGGAGTACGACCAAATGCTCGACGAGGGGAGCATCAAGACTCGGAAGCCCCGTAGCGATGCGGGGAAGAAGCGCGGGACTTACAAACAATGGAGCTCCAACTCGAAGGAGAATGATGCGCCCAGCCGGAAGCGTCGTCGTCACCTAGTCGTCCCACCTTAGCCCTCTAATTAGTGGGAACGTAAGGAACGTGATTACCGCCCTACTTAGTGACAGTTTCCACTGATCCCTGTACTGCTGGATAATTCTGCCGATAATTCTCTTATCTATGGCTGATAACGGCGCGTCTCCTAGTGTTTAGAGCGCCGTTGTATGTTCCTCGGCTCCTTCCCCAGATATGTCCAACATTCCTAATCCGTCGCTCTTTGTTTTGTTCGCTTCCCGTCGTTGCCAATGTTCCCGCCGCTCCCGCCTGGGTGGCGCTCGACAAGTCCCGTTTGGGAGAACTCCCGCCCCTTCCCTTTTGGTCTTCGGTAAAGCGCTAGGTTTTCCGTGGGACTCGGAATTGCTGGACTCTGTTCCCCCGTGTTCTATGTTCTCGGCGCCCGTACTATGTTTCTCGGCTGCCTTCCCTCTATGTTTTGACATGTCTCCCCGCGCTTCCCCTTGTGTATTTCTCGGCTCCCTTCCCTCTATGTTTGACAAGTCTCCCCGCGGCGCTTCCCTGGTGTGTTTCTCGGCTCCCCGCGCTATATGTTTGACTGTTCCCCTTGGTATGTCTCCTGGCTCCCGGCCACGTGTTCTGTTCTGCGCTCACCGCCCGCTATGTTCTCCGCTCCCTGGCTGGTATGTTGTTGCACCCTCCGCGCTGCCTACGCTATGTTAGGCTCGCGTGTTTCACTGTACGTATGTTCTGGTCGCTTTTCATCGCCAAATTATTCCTGCTAATCCATGTGTTCTGCTCTCGGGCAATCTGTCCAATTTTAGCTTGCTGCTGCGCGTCCTATCGCCTCCCCTTTAAGTAATCCCTCCGTGCACTCCGCTTCCCCAGCTTCTCTCCGCTATATTTATCCCAGTTCTCCACGCGTCATATTTTTCCTCCGGCGCTCGTTGCCTCTATGCCTTTCACAGCGCAACACGCCAACATATCTTGTCAGTCTACAAACAGTGACGACTTCCCTGCCCTACAATATATTCCTTGTGAACGTTGCTGCAGAACAACACCTATGCATCGCCGCGCAGAAGGATTCAAACACTATCTGACAGGTTGACGACGGGTGTGGGAAGGTTGCCATACTTCCGAAATTGGTTCAACAGCCCGGGAAGGCGGTCAAGACAATATAGCATTGCAATGATATGATAGCATTCACCAACACAGACACATGATGTAACTACGGAGCGGGTCCCTGCTGCCAAGATAACAAGAAACAACAGTGGTTCGGCATTCAGGTCGCGGAGCCAGAGTCAGACTCGGAACCAGACTCGGACTCCGAGGACTCGGTACGACGACGCTTCCGGCTGGGCGCATCATTCTCCTTCGAGTTGGAGCTCCATTGTTTGTAAGTCCCGCGCTTCTTCCCCGCATCGCTACGGGGCTTCCGAGTCTTGATGCTCCCCTCGTCGAGCATTTGGTCGTACTCCCAACGACGGCTCACACGTTCAGCGTAGGTGAGACGCTTGAAGTGACAGTCGCCAGTTTCGAGGGCATCACGGAGCTTGCGAAGGTCATCAATGGCGCCGGGGAGGTTAGAGGGGCAGCAAAAGACGTCAAGGGTCCAACCCTCAATGTCGATGCTTTGCTCGATGACGACTTTCTTCAGGAAGTTCTTGTAAGGTACGACCGCGCCCTTCTGGCCAATCGCCTCAGCTGGCAGGCATTAACTAAGTGATCCCGCCATACGGTCGACAACGGATAGACTCACCGTATAATGCATTCATTTTCTCGCGGATCTCGTTCTTGAGCCAATCAGCGCGGTCCCGATTGGTGCGAAGGAACGCTAATAGAGAATAAGTCGCTGATGACGCAGAGACCTAGACCAATTTGGACGTACTAAAAACCTCGCACCCGGCAATCGCGAAGGCCTCCATCTGGGAGCCAATAACTTCCACATCCCACTTCTTGATTGCGCCGGTCAGGTAACGATTGATCGGAGGGCTTGTAAAGAACCACTGGGGGCGCAGTTCGTACTCGGTGTTGTTCCTCACGAGCCCGACGAATGCTTCGACTCCGCAGCGACATTTCAAGGCAAGCAACTTGAAGATGACTCAGCGCAGCACCGAGCAACTATGACAAGAGAACACCGGACTCACCATCGCCATGATGCGCCGGAAAGTATTCATAACGTCCGCCGTGCGGCCCTTCTGGTTGATGCGGATCCCGAAGTTACGGGACTCGCGCTCCTCCTCCAACAAAGCGCACAAGTCGCGCTTCTGCTGCGGAGTAAGCTTCTCGTACTCATTGCGATACTCCTCCTGGAGATCGAGGAGGTTGCTAGCTTCCCTGGATCAGCATCTGAAAGCGTGTTCATTGTCGGTGAGAACAAGGATATCCGACGGAAGACTGATTAACGCACCGCCGTTCTTGTCCTGGGCAAGCCTGTGCGACCATGCATTATAAGGATTGACCTTGCGGCCCTTCCCCAACTTCTCCCCACCCGAGAAGATCAATCGCATGTAGTAGTCCGGCTTATGACTACACGTTTCGGAAAGGTACTTGGCCTTTGCTTCGGCGAACTTGTAGACTTCCTTGATAGTGGACTCGACCCGGTCGTGGCGGTCCGCAGTACGCCTGGCCATCTCGGTGCGCTGATCTTCAGTAAGCTGGACACCGCTACGTCTGGTGGGCTCGATGGCCTTGGCGGCGACAACGGTGCCTGGACCATAGGTGACCTGAGACGTTCGGAGATTTGTCATGACGAGATGGAGGAATTGCACGACGCGCAGAGAGAGAGGCTGGAGAGAGGCTTGCAAGACTTGGCTAAAACGAGGGACCACGGCTTGTCCTTTAACATGGGCTCACGACGCGCGCTCAGAGGCATACAATCGTGTGGGGTTGTACGAAACAGGCTGTTACACTACTTACTTTCCTGAGGACCGAGTTCAAGCTTCGCCGCCGTTCAGCGCTATTCTAGTTGTATCTCTAAGTCGGGTCCCGTGTCATGCTGCCGCGAAGCGGACAGCTCCAGAAAATTTTTCTTTGCATGGAGGCGATAGAGACAGGGACACGTTGAACATACTTTGATATTTAATACTACCAAAGGAGACATCATTTACGTGCACAGTGACGGCGATGACAAGAAACATTCATGGCAATGACCAGACACAGCGATGGTGACGAGAAGATGCAGCGAAGAGAACAGCACATACACCGGGAAGCGGTGTAATTTTTACTCGGGGGGTACGTGAGATGATCAAATCCAAAAAAGTCCAGACAACTCCCAGCTCACGGCGTCGATGGAGCCAAACCGCAATCCTTTTGCATAGCCATCATCAACTCCTCCGCGAGCTCTTCCGTGCAATCGGGGACAAGGCTCAGGATGGTGTTTGCCCACTCAGTGGAATCGGAAGTCCTCTCGACCGTTTGCAACAAGTGGTGGGTGGACAGAGGGAGGCCGTGGACCTCAATGCAGCGGTCGCTGTGGAAGCCGAACAAGACGATCGGCACGTGGCGGGTTTGCGAAGGGTTAGGACTGCGGGGCGCGGAAGAACTCGCAGTCGGCTGCTGCAAGCGCGATGGCGAGCCCCCCGGTTGTGTGATCACGGCGAACCCGAGAGGCGTCTGGGCACGGGAGAAGTAACTTGGCTGATACGAAAGCGAGGACGGGACCGAAGACACTGACGAGACCGATGCAGAAGACGCGGGTCGCTCGGGTTGCGCAACGTGCTTACCTCTTCCATGCCCGAAGGTGGCAGAAGAGGGAGTGTTGGAGCGATCAAAGACGTCGGGGCGCTGCCACGCCCGAGCCCAGGTCACTGAGACGGCTGTCAGAACAAATACAGGCGCTATGAATGTAGATTGATTACTTACTGGTTTCCTGAAGCAAGCGTTGAAGGTGTTCTATCTCGTCGGCCTGGCCGTACACGATACCCTCAAGCTCCACAACACGAGTCTCGAGACTGTCGATGATAGTCGCAGGGTCGTGAGCGAGACGGCGCGGGAAGTCGCGGGGCGGGCTCACGATTGGACCACCAGGCTGCGACATCTCCGGTTCCATGATCTCAGCCCAGGCGGCGGCATCCTCGGCAGTCCACAGATCGTCCGCGCAATACTCGACTTTAATATTCGGCCGACTCGAAGGTGACACGTACATGCTGGTTGTGCTTCGGGGCGTGTCCGGCGTTGTAAACACCGGCTCGGTGGCGGGAACCGTGGACTGGGAAGTAGCAGACTTCGCGTTGGATGCCACACGCGCAGCAGCGGCCGTAGCGGGAAGGCTAACAGTGGAGGTAGGGGCGGGGGCATTGATGCGTGTAGCGGCAGACGTAGCAGCGGAAGGAACAGCAGGGGTTGTGGTGGACGACGTGGAGAGCCGAGTGACGCGCTTTGCAGAGGGTGTGACAGGGGAAGCAGCAGCAGACGTTGTGGCCGGGGTAGGAGAAGGCCCAACAGCCGGTGTAGTGGCAGAGGGAATGATGGGTGGAGGAGGCGCACCAGTGAGCGAGGCGATGAGGGTCTCGAGCGAGCCGGGAGGGCGGCCATAGAAGATATGATAGGGAGTCGCCGATGTCGGAATGAGTCCCTGCGCTGCCCAACGGTGGGTGGGCTGTACCTCTCCAGACCCGGCCTTCCGCTGGAGACGTCCGCCCTCGTGGAGGCCCTTCGCGCGTCCCCATCGCTCCATGATGGGGAACGCGATGTGTTCAGCGAAGTGTTGGATGATGCGCGTGAGCGGGACACTGACGGCGGGGTCCTCTCGGAGAAGCACGAAGGGGAGGAACACGTCAAGCTTCACCTCCTCGACAACGGCCGGAGCGTCAGGCGGGCGGGTTCCTGATGCATGCACGAGGAGAGACCCGCCACCGGACAGCTGATCAAGCCAAGTGAGCTGGTACCGACTTGTAAGCGGAAAATGCAACAGGATCGACGTCAGGGACTTACGAGGTCCATGACAATCTGCCGAAAGTCATCCCGCATATGATCCCGCCAGTTGAGTTTACCGCGGTGCACCTGGAAATGTGCATCGTGTAACTTGCCAGGCCCAACGTAGTGTTTACCGTCATCCGTGCCCCCATGGGCGAGGTAGGCGATGGCCATCGCCCGCAGGCGCGGCACTGGCACGTCGCCTAGCAAAGGCTGTGTGCGCAGATGTTGAACAAGAGCCACAACGCCTGACGGCGTCATGGTGCACTTGTCGAAGGGGACATCGGGGTGCGAGTTCTCCTGACGAGCCATCGCAGAGACGGGGGGAGGAGACAGGAGTGGGATGCTGAGAGAGGAGACTCACGACGGGCTTTATCTCGCAGACGGATGTGCTATCCCTCCCTCGAAATTTTTGCGAAGTGGCACGACAACGCATGCTGGGACCAGGATGGCGCTGTTCAGCAGTTCTCTTGACCTGTTAGTCCAAGAACGTCACCCCAGGAACACCGTTTTACCTAAAGAACTTCTCGAAGGTCAGCTGGATGAAGAACGTGCTGTATCGACTCCCAATACATACATTGTTATACCTCTTGGTGCAGTACAGCAACGCTTCCCGTGGATTGCCGAGAAAACGAGGCTCTGCTTCCCTGACGTCCTGTCACCATCAGACGGCGACAACGTACTCAGCAGTAGAGTTGCACCCGAAATACGCTCACCAGTGAAGGGTTGGTGGCAAGTGTGGAAGAGACAGCGGCAACGTGCAGGCACAATCGTCCAGCTTTGTGTGATGATGACCGCGTCTCAAAATTGTGGCGCAACAGTTGCATGTGAGGAAACCCTGCCGGGAGTCTCGTAAGGTGGATCGCGGAGGCTCGTCACTTCGTAAGGGAGACACAGGATGATGGAGTTATATGTTGAAGCCGTTGGACCGGAAGGAGGAGCACACAGGCGCTTGACATGACCAGCATCGCCCTTCTCGGAGTTAGCGGTGGCATCATTATCAATCTACAAATCAGGAACTGCATATTGCAATTACAGAACCCTGCGAGTCCTCTCCTAAACCGTCAATGAAGTCGACAAACTGATCCGCTTCCCGCTCGTCATCTATACCCGGCAATACTGTCTCTTCGTCAGACTCCTCATCGCTCTGACCCGGGACCGCGGGAGAGCGGCACGCCCATGACGGGAGGTCGACGCCATCTGCTACATCTGGAATGTTGCGGCCGACTCGTTTCCCTGCCGCCAGCTTCCCCGAAAAGTCTTCGAGTTGCGATGTCTCGTAAAGACGCGCTGTAATGTGTGCGCTGATGCGGTCCTCATATACCCACCGCATGTGGAGCTCGTGCGCAAGCCCTGGATCAGAGGAACGCGCCGAAGCAATTGCGCACTGATAATCGTGAGTGTCGGTCGAGCAGTGCCGTGAAGGTGCGCGGGATCTCTACGTCAAGGCGTTCAATCTCCTCCCGGGCACGCAGGACGTTGTAGTACAGATTCATCGCCTGTCGATTGATGCGCTGTGCCCAGGGGAACTGTCGGATATCTTCCCGAGTCTCGCGCAGAAGATCAAATTCTGCTAATGTTATCATGTCCATCACCTCATTCCACGAAAGTGCGGGGCGCTTCAACCTCGCGGCACAGCGATTGTACTCATTGAGTGCGGTCTTGATCGCTTCCGCGCGCGCCTTCAATGCCTTGCCAATCTTCTCTTGGAGCTTGTAGCCTGCAAGCGAGTGTCAATCGAGATTCGAGAACAGCAAAAAAAAACAAATGGTTACGCTGCGCACCTAGACCGCTCATCCCCAACTTTGTCAGCTCGAACAGGCGCTGCACGATGAGTCTCTCCAAATTGTCCAGTGCAAGGCGATACTGGCGCTGCGTTAACTCGCTCAGAGCATCCTCGTAATCCTTCGACTTCGGTACCCAGCGTTCTTCGACTGACAGCTTGAGTTCGTCCTCTATGATGAGGACACGTTCCTGTGCTGTCTCCCACCGCGTGAACGCAGCCTTGGCACGCGTGCGCAGTTGCTTGAGATCCTGTTCCTTCTTGCGCGCAGCAACCGGATCTAGGTTGGTGTTGATAATGCTGTCGGTGTCATCGACGGCCTTTTGCGCAGCCTTGGCATTGGACCTGACGTTGACAATAACCATGAGTGTTCGGGTTTTTCGGATCAAGATGTAGATCTACACATACCCAGCCTTCTCGAACGCTAACAGTGCCTGAATGTACTCGATCTTCCGTGTGACCTCTTTGGGCTCCTGCTTCCGCCTCTCAAGGTAGGCACGCTCCTCGCGGAGATACCGTTCGCAGTCCGCACCTGTGATCTTCAGCCGCGCGGCAAGTTCGGTGAACGCAGCGCCATCGTTCCTGATGATCTCGAGAGCCTGCTTGTAATTCTGATGGATGAAGTTTCCTGGGAGATGCATTAGCGACGTGCCGCGAATGAATTAGGAGTGTTTCGCACCAGTCTCAGCGTGCTTCGTGTGAGTCCAGAACGCCGCAAATTGTGTGATGGTCTGATGTCGGTGGAATGGCGTGGACAGTCGCGTGCCAGCGGCAAGGTTATTGGAAGAAGAGAAAAACCTTTCATTGCCCTCGAAATCCTCCTTCCCAATGCCTTCCACATAGAGTGGCAGGTGATTGACTTGACAACCGCGTTGTGGCTATGGCCGTGAAATGCAGGGACGACAAACTGGACGCGTGCTGCTGCAGCTTTCGCCCCCAAGAGGCGACTATTCTGCACTGTCTTGAGGAACTCACAGCCGATATCGTAGCCGATCATGATGTCTTCGCTATAGACATCGATCAGCTTCGCTACGATCGCAAGGCCGTACTTCATCCTAGATCAATCCGTCAGCTTAGATACTATATGATTTCTGAAAGCGTATCTCACAATTCACCGCTTCGTATCATGTCGCACATGATGAGGACTTGTCCGTGGCGACAGAGACATACGAAGACGCCAGAAACAGCAAATAGCGCGAACATCTTCTTGCGCGCTTCAGGACCAGCGTTCTGCCACCGTTCCTCGCAAATGGACATCACTTCTGAGGAGCTGTCAGCGACGTCACCGTTTTCGATGATGTGGTCGACTCCCGCGCTCTGGTCCATACGGTCCGTTAGCAACCGTCTGTGCATGGAAACGTTAAGGAGGAGACGTACGCGCTTCACATTGCTAACTTCATCCTTATAAAGATCGACGATCTCTTCCGGAATGAAGAGGTTCCCAGGGACGCGGCGGGAATCTAGGCGTGAAACCCCATTCCGGAACTTGCTGTCGACAAGCTTGAGGGACTGGTTGCCATCCACCGACACGAGCAATGAGTACTTGAGCTGCGGTTCGTCTTCGAGCTTGTACAGGCATGGCGCGCACGCGTTGAGCATTCGCCAGTTCTCTCCATCTTGCCCGAGTCGCTGGCGGACGCGAGAGTTGATTCCCTCGAGGATATCTAGATATTGGTCATAGGCAATGCTGAACTGATCAACCAGTGTTCTTTGATATGGAAGCTGCGGAGTATCAGCACTCCGGACGCAGCTACTGAACGAGAAAACCCACTGCGTGCAAGTAACACAGAACGCGCACTTGTGCTTGCAGACTGAGGCGGGGACACACGTGGTGCAACTGTCGATACGCCTCGAGTGTCTGGAAGGCTATCGCGACTGTTGGGCTGACAGGTGAGGTGCCAAGATAGCCTTCGCGAGCGAGAATGACATTTACGCCCTCCGTTGCCGATTCACGCCTGAACGTTCGTTTCGACGTCTCTGTGTCGGCAAAGTGTAAGGAAATAGCGCAAGTCAATGCCGGAAGGCTTACCAAAGAAATCCACAAGCACCATATCGAATGCCGACAGAGAATCATCTAGATCGTCCTCCATATCCTGAACAGCAAGACCGGCCTGCCAATGAAGATACGCGTCAATGAGCGCTTCACGCTGGCTCTGCCACTGAATATTACGGCACTCCGTGCGGTCGTGGCGAAGGCGGTTGTCGACACGTTTGCTGCCGCGTGATTCGTCGAACACGGCTTCGTGCGGATGGAGACAATACGCACTCACCACTTAGTCTCCTCGAACAATGACCGGCACAACTCGTCCTCTCCGCCTTCGTGGCTGAGTAGCATACCTTCCTCCCCGGGCGGCGCAGTATGCATCGCGTGGAACTCATCATCCGAATATTCATCACCATTGATATCAACCCATGCCTGACGATCCTCAAAGGTCATACCTGTAGAAATTGTGTTTGCTCGCAGATGACTGGCAAGAAAATTTTCGGTTGGCTTACCAGATATGAGATCGAAGTGCTGCCGTTTTGCCTCCTTGCGACGCTGGGACTGCTGAGATAACTTGTATATATGCTTGGTTGTGCGGTGAGTGCCAGGTCCGGTGGGAAAATGGAGGTCGACAGCCGACGACACAGCACTCTTGATCTTGCGCTTTTGGCCTCGAGAAGACATTAGCAAGAGACATATGAGGACACAGAAGAATAGGCGAGAAGAATGGGGGGAAGTTTTCGAAGTGCTCTCCTTGCGCGCTGGCATCTTGTCATGGCATACACCGACATCCGAATAACGTCCCATTGCAATCGTACCGAACAACAAAATGTGCCGTGTGAACATAGACTATGGGGCATTAAAATATTACCTTTGGGAGACCGTCGGGGAGCGGGAGCGGGAATATCCATGCCTAGAGGCTGTGTGGCAGATGGAGATCGCGCGCCGAAGGTACATACCAGCCGGGAGGAACATAGTGTGTGAGAAGCGCAGAGCAGGATAGACAGCATACCAGCCAGGGAGCGGAGAACATAGCGGGCGGTGAGCGCAGAACAGAACACGTGGCCGGGAGCCAGGAGACATACCAAGGGGAACAGTCAAACATATAGCGCGGGGAGCCGAGAAACACACCAGGGAAGCGCCGCGGGGAGACTTGTCAAACATAGAGGGAAGGGAGCCGAGAAATACACAAGGGGAAGCGCGGGGAGACATGTCAAAACATAGAGGGAAGGCAGCCGAGAAACATAGTACGGGCGCCGAGAACATAGAACACGGGGAACAGAGTCCAGCAATTCCGAGTCCCACGGAAAACCTAGCGCTTTACCGAAGACCAAAAGGGAAGGGGCGGGAGTTCTCCCAAACGGGACTTGTCGAGCGCCACCCAGGCGGGAGCGGCGGGAACATTGGCAACGACGGGAAGCGAACAAAACAAAGAGCGACGGATTAGGAATGTTGGACATATCTGGGGAAGGAGCCGAGGAACATACAACGGCGCTCTAAACACTAGGAGACGCGCCGTTATCAGCCATAGATAAGAGAATTATCGGCAGAATTATCCAGCAGTACAGGGATCAGTGGAAACTGTCACTAAGTAGGGCGGTAATCACGTTCCTTACGTTCCCACTAATTAGAGGGCTAAGGTGGGACGACTAGGTGGACAATGTGATCTTTATCTCGGTCGGTGCTACCCGAACACCAAGTGGACCAAACTCACTGTGAGCCAATCAGACGAGGAAAATCCGGGTCAGTCAAACCAGGAATTTCCCGCGTGCGACCCCGGAAACAGGCTTGAAAACCCTGGTTGGACCCGGGTTTCTGGCCCCGGAAAAAACGGGGCCAAATGTCACTTTTCAACGGTCAGTTTGGGCCGACTTTCTGGGTGGGATTTACCGCGTCCAACCGTGGAATTGGTCAGGCGGAGATTCCACGGCTCGACCTGGGTTTTTACTTGGTGTGGCGCAGGGAAGCTAGGTCGCTGGATATTGGTTGGCGCTGGACGCGGGCATGGAATGGCACCAGGATTCAGGAGCACATTGTTTTAGGATAGAGGGAAATACATGAATATCGAGCGCGAAGCTGAACTTTGCAGCGTAAGGGTATATGTGCTCCGAGCATGTCGACGTCGCGAGCGGGATTCAAGAGGCGTGCGTACGCAACCGTTACGTCAGGCGCCGCCTTTGCGAGCAGACGAGCGTCCTCCTTCATTATCCTCGTCATCACTCTCCTCCTCCTCGTCTTCGTCATCCTCCTCGTCACCCTCACCATATTCCTTCTCGCTGTCTTCAGAGTCAGAGTTGGGGTCGGACTCATTCCCACCAATGCCCGCCCGTCTGAAGTCCTCATCCAATCCCTCGCCTCCCTGGCGGCGCCGTTGTCGACCCCGCTCACGCCTCCCAATCCGGCCGACATCTATCCCTTTGCGGTCATCCTTCTGGAGTAGTGCAACAGAAGGACTACTTACCTTCCTGTTCGTCCGCTGGACTCGAGCGGTCACCTCTGTTCTCAGTGGCGGGTGCGACCTTCCCGAGGATGCGCTTGCGAATTGTCTTAGGTGAGTTGTTCCCGTTCTTGCCTCCCCGCCCTTTTCACTTCGTGGCGACGCCTGTTCATGAAGAACTGAGAGATGATCTGGCCCGTTGCCCAGTCATTCTCAAAGCGCTCGAGATACGGCTCCTCGTTCGGGCCTGACATCAGGTGAGAGGTTGCCAATCTGGGACATTGGTTTGTACTTACTACTTCATATACAGCACCGAGCGCGACCGTGTTCTGGTATCGAATCCCCTTCTGCCATTTGAGGCCACCAAGGAGGGCCACATCCCGCACGGTGCGCTTGTGCCATGGGTGGTTCAAGGTTAGTAGTCGGGATTACAAGTGAATCAACATGCACTCACGAGAATGTTCGAGTACCTATGCTTGCGTGCCAGGTTTTTTCGGATCGGCATCCTTGCGTTCTCCAAGGCGCATTGCGGGGCGGAGATGGTAGTGGCGACGCATGTCCCCTTGGGCTGTGGAATAAGCTTGGCCTTACGCGCGCGCTTTCTTGCTGACCTTTGCCGCCTCGTCCTCTGCAGCCTTACGCGCGGTTTGTTCCGCAGCGAGTTTAGCTGAGAGGTGATATCTGAGAGGTGAGTGGGTCTCCACGTGTAAGTATGCGTTACTCACCTTTTGTGATCCGCAGTTCTTCCAATAACCGTTGTGTGCGCTCGGTGTCATGGGTTGATCATCGGGTTCGTCGTTTTCTTTGGCTGGCGCAGCTGCCTTCTTCCGCTTCGTGGAGGCTGATTTCCCTTTGCAGGGACCTCGGCACCTGAACTAGGATCAGGCAGCAGCTTTGCAGTCTGTATGGTGGAGGGCTTGCCTTTCGTCTTTTTTAGCGGCCGTCTTGTCGGGATTGGCCCCCTTGTCCGCCGGTTCGATTAGCCGCTCTGCTGGCGTGCGCTCAGCACGGTTTTCTTTGCCTCGGTTGGACATGGACGACGCGGAGGTTGTGTGGTGTCAAGCAGGTGCTGGGGAGAATGGCAGAAAACAGGGAGGTCTGTGCGTTGCCAGCGCACCGTTGGTCTTGGTGGCGTTGAGTTATTCTCACGGCGCTTGGTTGCAAGCTCGAGGTCGAGCTCGCACATAGTACATCTGCGATATACTTGCTGATATCCTGTCTACCCTGCCCTCTGTATCTCCTTGCTGTTACCTTTGTCTGGCTCTCGACAAGTCGAAATACATATCACATCGGCCCAGCTCATTGTAAGCTTCACGTTTGTCTGACAAAGCGGAGCGGCATGCACATTTGCAAACAAGTATGAATATTTGCAGATGGTCAACCCCAGACAGTCTCGCAAAAATGGAAAGGCATCTACCTCCTCAAAGAACCGGGCTACGACTCCGGCGCGACAGGTGTCCATGCTGTGGCACGTACCTGTCACAGAGGCACATCATCCGCCATCGGAAAGGCCAGGCCCCGCCGCACCTGAATGCTACCCAAGCTCTCCATCGCCTCGCACCGCAAGGTTGCATCCATCAATCGTGCACGGTCGCAATCACGTTCGGAGCAATCTGAAGGGGACATGTCGGGCACGGAGTCTTCGGAGAGGGAGGGAGACAGTTTGGCGGCCGACGAGGAGGAAGCGGATGGTCAGGGTTTCGAATCTGGTCGCTCCGATTTCGAGAATGGTATGGTTTGGGAGGACAGTGTTGGTGTGCAACCGGACGACTTCGAGGGCTCGGATTCTGGAGGGTATAGCATCAAGGTGAGTTACAGCACAATCAGAAAGATAGCAGAGAGACAATACTAACATATTGCAGGCGAAAGAGGAGCTCATCACACGTATCGAGAAAGCGGCTGCGTCGATGCGCCGCGCATATCCTGTTACGGTTGAGGACTACGACAGTGACTCGAAATGGGCGTGGGCGATGCAGACTCCGGCGACTATGAAGACGCGACCTGATGGCCGAGGCGGAGGGCGAGTGGGATGAGGACGATACCTACAATCCGGAGTTGTCAGCTCGTGTTCGACTGCAGGCCACATTTATGAAAGAGGTGGCTATCCTTGGTGAGCCGATGAAGTTTGAATCATTGTACTTACTCTCGAATTGATGTGTGTCTGTTAGAGAAGCGGCTGTCCGAAGCAGATCGTCAGCTACTTCGCATTTTCACCTATCAGGTGAAACACAAGCTCACCGAGGACGCGCTCGCAGAAATCCCGGCCATGTTCGGAATCGAAGAATTGCCCTCCTTCCAGCGGATCCGAGCGCGCGTGGCCTTCCTCGCAAGTGTTATCCCGAGAAGTACGATTGTTGCATCAATTCCTGCCAGGCGTATACCGATCGGCGCCGAGCTCACATCCTGCCCGTACTGCAAAGAACCACGCTATGATGCCTATAATGCTCCACGTCGTCAGTTCACCTACCTTCCATTTATCCACCGCCTTGTCGCCATGCATGCAAACGAGACACGCGCCGAGGAGATGGACTACCGCTCCGAGTTCAAGCCTGACGAAGAGATCATTCAGGATGTCTTCGATTCGGAGCACTACTGCAACCTACGTTCACGAGACGTCACAATCGACGGCCAGAATGTTGGGCACAAATTCTTCTCGGACCACCGAGACATCGCGCTGGGGTTCTCAACAGATGGGTTCGCACCTTGGCGGCGCCGTAAGAAGAGTGCATGGCCGATGATCCTCTACAACTACAACCTTCCTCCCCAAGTCCGCTTCCACCGCGAAAACATCATCCCCATCGGGGGTAATCCCTGGGCCACGCAAACCCAAAGACTTCGACTCCTTTCTGTGGCCTGCCGTCCAGGAGTTGCTCCGTCTGGCCATTGGCGTCCCCGCGTTTGACATCCGGACCGCTTCGCAATTCCTCCTTCATGCCTATCTCCTACTGGTCTCTGGCGACATCCCTGCGGTATCTATGGTCATGCAGATCAAAGGTCACAATGGGTGTGTGCCGTGCCGGATGTGCAAGATTGAAGGACTTCGCGTACCAGGTGCGCGTGCTACCACGCATTACATCCCCCTCCATCGCACACGTCATCCGTCTGTTGCTACAAACCCAAATGCAATAAAGAAGTATAATCCAAGAAAACTTCCAAATCGGACGCACGAGGGGATGTTGGAGGATGGTCGTAAGGTCATGGAAGCCGCAAGTGGCGCTGACGCCGAACGTCTTGCGAAGTCGTCGGGCGTCAAGGGCCTCCCTCTCCTCAGTTACCTCTCATCTCTGTCGTTCCCCACATCCTTCCCCTATGATTTCATGCATCTTATCTGGGAGAATCTTATACCCAACCTCGTCAAACTCTGGACTGGAACATTCAAGGGACTCCCTCAGGGCACGGAGCCATACCAGCTCTCTTCAACTGTCTGGCACGCTATCGGTGAGGGTACCGCACGTGCTGGAGCCACACTCCCTGGGATCTTTGGTCCTCGACTAGGCGACATATCTCAGGATCGTTCATCATGTACTGCTGATGCCTGGTCTGTCTGGACGCAATACATTGCCCCCGTGCTCCTGGAAGCCAAGTTCACGCACAAGCGCTACTACGACCACTTTGTCAATCTGGTCGAGCTTCTGCAACTCTGTTTGCAGTACGACATGCCTCGCGAGGATGTTACGAGGATTAGGAATGGGTTTATTGATTGGGTTCAGAAGTATGAACAGTCGCGTCGTATACATTATCTCACATCGCTTGTATGCTAACCTACCACAGATACTACTATCAGCACGATCCAGCCCGTCTCGCAACATGTCCCCTCACCATTCATGCGCTTCTCCACATTGCGGACAGTATTGAAGCATCGGGACCAGTGTGGGTTTCATGGGCATTCCCCATGGAACGTTTCTGCGGTGCGCTTCAGCCTGCCATCAAGAGTCGTCGACATCCCTGGGCAAGCATTGACCGGCATCTTCTCAATATAACGTACATCTCACACATCAAGAACCACTACAATCTTCCCGCCTCTGAGCTTTCCCTCCGTCGTACCACCATCCCTCAGGAGCAGTTGCGGCGCGGAGAGTATCAGGCCCCAAATTGTGAGTTCCTCTCCCCGCTCTCTATTGTGTGGTGTTCGCAATAGCTCATTATGATACCAGACGGGACATGTATTCTCATGCCCCGGTCCTCTTTACTCACGCCGAACAAGGGCTTGAAGGATCGCGTAATCGGCGCACTTGTCACTCGCCTCGACCAGCCACCCGCTCTTGTACGTCGCCACCTCCCTTCCCAACTCGAGCACTGGGCGAAGCTTCGGATTCTCAATGACGGCGACACGATCCACGCCGCGGAGATGGTCAAGCGGACGGAGGACAGGCGGGATCAAACCTTCGTGCGCGTACGTCTCAGTGTGCACCTCACCATACTCATTTTGCTCACAGTATTTCCCGGCCTAGTATGAAACTTACATTGACATCCATGCTGATGATCCAAACAAGGAATCGGAGTATGAGCTCCAGACATTCTACGGCCGGCTTGAACACATTATCGCCGTGCACATTGACCGGGCTGCGGCTGTCAAGGCGCTCGGCCTGGATAAGGCGACAACGTTCATCCTGGCAGCGATACGAACGTGCTCGGTCGAAGACACGCGCACCAACGAGCAGTTGGATATCCATTATTACAGGGAGTTTGGTACGTTGGATGTCCTCAATGTCACCTGTATTCAGTGCTGCGTCGGTCGAGTCCCAGCCGGCCCGCAGCGCTGGGCAATTGTAGATCGAAGTGGCTCGCTAGCACGCGCTTTGGCTGTAGACGATGAGTAAATGCATTTGTGGGCTATTGTACAACATATTCCGTGTATGCTCCCTGTCGACGTGGCTGTAAACCTGAGATCAACAATCCGTGGTCAGCAACCGTTGAAATTCCACGGCAGTGCACCCAGCCCCGAGCCATCCAGATCACCGAAGAAAAACGTGGTCGCGCAGGGTTTTGAACCGTGGAAAATACGCATTCAAATTCCAAAACCCGGGTCTGACCGTGGAACAGGGAAATTCCCTGGTGAAACATGGTAATTTCCGGGTGCGCCAGGTCCACAGTGACTCATCCTCGTCTGTCGTTACTGGCGCGACGTTGCCTACGCCTCTCCCAAATTGTGGCGCGCTATTCTCATGGGATCACCTGCATACACGAGGCGTGCTTTGGCTCTATCCGCCCCGGCCACCGTCGACGTTTTCTTTATAATCCGCAAATCTAATCCCAACAACCTCAACCTACTTCGACCCCATGCTCATCGCCTCCGATCGCTGCACTTCGAGGTTATCCAGAAGGCATGGAAGTCTGCCGCAATTGCGCTTTTCCAGGGCGATGAAGGCACGCCTGCCGTGGAAACTCTAGAGTTACCTTTCGCTTGGAGGACAACCCGAGACCCGACGGAAGATGACTTTGTGGACCTTCAGCTCACTTCGGAGCGATTTCCCCGCCTTCGATCGCTCACCGTCGCGCTCGCCGTGGCTCCCCAAGACATCCAGGTGTATGCTCGGTTACACAAGCTCTCTCTGAGCATTTGCCACTGCAATTTCTCCTTTGACCACTTCCTGGACGCATTGGCTGCAAGCACAAATCTTGAGATCCTAGAGCTTGTCTCGGTTCTGCAACGCATCCAAGGGGACTGGGTGGAAGATATGGTCGCCGGAAGAAATCCACTGTCTCTGCGTCACCTCCAGTCGGTGGTGCTGATCGCCCACCCTCCTGTCTACACATCTCGCTTCCTTTCCCATGTCTTGCTATCGCCCGCCGTGTCCGTCCGGATCGATGGATATCTTGGGAGCGTTGTAGAGAGGGATGTTACGGAAACCGTTTCCGCTATGTTGCCCTCGAACCCAGCCATTGTCCTACCTGCTCTTGTATTGGCGAAGGAGGCGGTCATCAACATCTACGAACCGGAGTACTCGCTTTCCTGCTCCGTCGAGCTTCGCGAGCGAGGGTCGCACCTCATTACACTCCTGATCCAGTCTTCTTTGATTCCACAGTGGAATGACTTCTCCAGCCACCACGGAGCGCACGATCTCCTTAACGTCTTGGCTTCCGCCCCGCTGACTAAGCTCGATTTCGTCGGCGACTGCGGCGACGTTGCAGCCGAAACCTGGACGGAGATATTCAACACATACCCCCTGCTGGAGACGTTGTATCTGGGGATAACTGGCACCACGAAGACTGCCTTTACTGGTCTCATGGACGCGGGCACAACATCAGACTCGCCCGTTGCCTGTCCAAGGCTTCGATCCGTCGAAATCTCAGGACCGTTCTTCAAAAAAGCTATCGACGTGGCTCTTCGGTGCCTCCGTGACCGTGCGGAAAAGGGATATCGACTGGAGACAATTTCGATGGACCTGTGGGGCGACCGGAGGGACGATACGCTTTTGGAGACTAAGTACACTCCGCAGCTGCAAGAGCTGGTCACGGATGTCTATTGTGTGTGCTCGCACGGTGAGCGTGTTCTTCTTCCCTGCGGCTTTGTTCAAGGCCGAGCACGAACTTATTGATGTGGACCTTAGGTTGACCAACGGACATGTAATGGCATCCTGCATTGTATGCCATCGAAGCCCGCTCGCAGAGTCTTGGCGCATGGTAGATCCTCGTCATTGCACCTTTTCTTCTGGCTTTCCTCGATACCGGTACCTACTTGGTCGAGCCCTCTAATCTCTGTTTTGGATGACAATCCAGTACCTAGGTACCGCAGCTTCCGGTCTGTTGGCGATACTTCGTCTACACTGCTGCCCAAGCCAAGGGGGCTTCTTCCGTATTCTTGAATCGTTCATGTCGATATCCCTGTGTACATGCAAAACGACTGTCTTCGTCCCCGGACAGAGGCTGTATTGTTCCATACATATATGCGTAGACAATTGTGTACCGCACGGTTGCGCTAACTTCAAATTCGTCACCACGTTCCCTGGGTTCCACCGATGTCGCAGGCACTGGCAGTCTCGCGTGCCTTCGAACAACAGACCTAGTCGATCGGCCAAGGAGGTTTCAATTTTCGGAAGACATGCAGGTTCCAATAACAGGGCTAGGATGCGAGAGCGAACAGTGAGAACAAAGACGACGGCGGCGACGTACAGATGATGGAGCCACTAGTAGGTATCGGGACTTGTGTATGGAATTGCGAGTACGGAGTGCGCGGGTCGATGGCTCGGATCGAGGCGAAGATGAATATGGCAACGGCGGGGCGAAGGCGAGGGCGAGAAACGCTGCCCATACAGTCGGTAGCCATAGGTCCATGTCAACTCGACGGAGCTTCAGCGGGCCGCGGTTGACAAACACACCCTGGATGGATAGTTCAGACGATGGTCCAGATGATAGGATAGATAGACGGTGAAGGTGATAACATACCTTACGCAGTATCCGCGTCTCAGCGTCCAAAGTCTCGACGTGAAAGACTCAAAGAGGGCGACTGAGGCGGGCGACGAGCCGGAATGCGATAAGGAGGTCATCTGAACGGCGGCACCTGCGGCGTGCGTGGCGAGAACCGCCGCACACGCGCCTCCGGCTCAGCTTGTGAAGTTGTCACTGGGACTTGAGGTGACGAATCGCGACCGTATCACCCGACGGGGACGAACAGACGTACTTCTGGACGCATGCAAGGTTCCCCGAGTTGCCTTGATCGTGAACGAACGCGATTGTCCCGAGTCTATGGAAGGCGAGCGCAGCACCCGGCCCATATCCGAGCGTAGAAGCTCCGCTGCGAGCGTCATGTGTCCTCTGGAAATGTCTGTGAGAGCATCTTAGCCTGCGCCCGCACGATCTCCTGCGTCATTCGCGTGTTAGAAGGGCGACAAATGAGCGCGATAAGGACTTACACGCTAATAGACACGTTTCCCTAGGGCCGATGGGTGTCACTGTCGATCGTTGTGTGAGGCTTCCTTGGGCAGGTGCTTCGAAGGCTTGTTTGACTTGTGGATCTCGATCCCGTATGTGGTTAGTAGTGGGCGGTGAGGGAACCCGTAGGGCCAAGCCACATGGTATTGGTATTCAAGTTATTGGCCAGTCGTCTGGGACATCAAGGTATATTTATGAGATGATCGAATCAAGTGGACGTATTCCTTCCAGACAGAGCTTGACCGTGGCGACTGGCAGTAGTGCGGCGAAGGCTACCAGATGTAGTGAGCTGACGTACACGGTCAGTAATTGCAACGTACCTCGGATAGCCAACGAATCCGGCTGAGGTACACAGAACTGTTCCTGAGCAATGCGTCAAAATACGCTTGATACCGACAATACCCGAGCAGAGTGTGTCGACGGGATTGACGGAAACCGGGGTTCAAACGTTCAAGGTTGTCACTAGTAGAGAATGTAGCGTATCGGAATACCATACGCGCAAGTGAAAATGAATTCATTATTGATAGATGCGTTATACAGACACGAGTGACGCAGAGATACAGATACTGGACATGATGAGAAGGGATAGGGGTGAAGGAAAGGTTCGAGGGGTTTGATAGCGGCACTCACCGCCTGCTGGTTCCATGTCTCTAGCATCTCAACTTGATCGGCATTGAGGCAGGGCAGCCGGCATACCGGACCACGCCAAGGCC